>CM076252.1:16375123-16892623 GCA_038380765.1 Odontothrips loti
AACCGAACGCGTTCCCCAATGAGCTCGGCTGGCCGCTATTCAGTGCGCGTGTCAGCGGCGTCCCTATCTCGTTTATCGGAACGACTGCCGCGGCGGCAAAAACAATAAAGGTTCGCTTACGAGGTGTGGAGCGGGCGACTCGAGTGTTAGTCACGGCCAGTTGGACCTGGACCGCGGCTCTCGGTGCTTTCCGAAATGCGATACAGTGTTTTGCAAATCGGCTGTGTCCTTCGGCCGCTGCCGCCGCTGCCAGAGCTCCCTAGCGCCGTGCTCCAGTTTCAGAAGGCGCGTACGACTCGTTGTTGCGTGCCACCCGCTGAGAACGGCCCCTCACTTATACTACGGTACGGCCCCCGGGCCGGGAGCGGGCACCGATAAAAACAGGGGCGGCGCGAACAGCAGCGCAGCGCGCACAACTCGCGCCCAACGCTTTCGGACAAGTTAAGCGCAACCCGCGACATGGAAACTACCGCTGCGTATTTAAAAAATACCAGGTGTATCATTGGCCCCGGGCAGTTTCGGTTTTAGGCAGTCCCGCAAAGCACTATCTCCGTCTCTTTCTGGCTCGGCCAGACGCGTGAGACAGAAAGAGACGGAGATAGTGCTTTGCGGGACTGCCTAAAACTGAAACTGCCCGGGGCCAATGATACACCTGGTATATGAAAATACGGTCATGTACGATTATTTTCTTCAAGTGACCGCGCAGATGAAGTAGCCAGATTTGCGCTGTTAACGATCCTGGGTAGCTCCTGCGTCCGGTCGGGTGCCGCCCCAACACAGTCTGGCCACCCTTGTAACGTGACGCGTGCGGGCATGGTTGCCAACCCTCGGCCATGCTGATCTGATATTGTCGTGTTGGTGCGCGCTGCGCTGCCGCCTGGCGTGACACGCTCCGCGCTACCAACCTCCCCGCTGCAGCCCGGTGGCAACACTGCGGCGGCGCCAAGCCAAAGCGGCTTATGAAAGCCTTTCTGATTGCCCCACCGATTGCCCGCCGTATTTATTTCGCGCAAATACCGAACGGCATAACAACAACAGCCAGCGGCAGCGCTGACATGGCTCCGCTGCAACCGACCGCCGGCCCCCGCCGGCCCCCGCCGGCCCCCGCCGGCCCCGCGTATTCCGACGGAGACATTATCGTGGCTGGCCGGGCCGGCGATGCGTGGGCCCTGTGGGACCTGTGGGCCGGACTAAGGCCGGACCCGACCCGACGGGCGCTGCGCCAAATGGACACGACAGGTTGGTAATCCTGCCGATAGACCGCGCCCGCTACTCCCGAGTGTTCCCTATGTATGCTGCTATGACTGGCAAAAGGTTCGACCAGAGAGAGAGGGGGGGGAGTATATTTCGGTGTCTGGTAGCAGCTTAGCCACCGGGCGTAGGCGGAAGGCGAAACACACAAATGTCGCTCCGCAGCAACAAGCAGCGGCGACGGCCTTCCTGGTCTGCGATCGAACAGCCATGCGGCCGCATGTGTTCGTTTTGTGATACAGTCGTCGCGGAGCTCTGCGTGACATCTCCATCCCGGATAGCGGCGCGCAGCGATACGCCGTCCGTCCGCGATACCTGCCGCTGCCGGCCGGACTCCCTGGCGCGGCGCGGCGGGGCGCGGCGGGGCGTGGCGGCCAGCCCCCGCAGAAAGCGCCGTCTGCACACGGTTCGCATGCGAGGACACAAGGCGACCACATCAAAAAAAAGGAAATGAGGCGCAGAAAAAAAAGTCACATTTCTTCCCCTCCACTAGCCGCGCGGCGTGTGCGCGAAGAATGCAGCGCTATTTGTCATTGTCCCCGGTGCGGTGCGGTGCAGTGCGGGCCCCTCCCTGCCTAGGGCGGTGCCGGGGCGGCTCCGGCTCGGTGCCCCACGCGGCCGGCAGGCAGGCAGGCGTCACTCGCGTGCCCAACACACGGCCTGGAATTTCCGCGTCAGACAAACGTCTTCATGAAGCAATGCGGCCGTAATGATGCCCCCGCTTCGGGGAATGTCGTGGCTGCATATTCTCTGGGGAATGACGGAGGTCCGCCAGCGCCGGACCGGTGACACTGTTCACTGTTCAGCGCCTCACAGCAGAAAGTTGCGGCGCCCGGTGACTTTTCTCGTGCCGCCTGGGCCTGGCGGTGGTGGCGGTGGTGGCGGTGGTGGCGGTGGTGGCGGTGGTGGCGGTGGTGGCGGTAGTGGCGGTGGTGGCGGTGGTGGCGGTAGTGGCGGTGGTGGCGGTGGTGGCGGTAGTGGCGGTGGTGGCAGGCTGGTTTTACATAGTGCGCCGCGGCTCGTGGTGCGGTGGACCTTGTGCCCTGTCGGTGTGGGTCGGGCCGGTCCCCAACCCGTGCGCACAGCGGGCACACATGTATTGGGCGGTGTGTCGGCCGCTATCTGCTCGTGCTATCGGCCGGCCGCACGGCCGCACGGTGTTACTTGAAGGGCGTCAGGTCCTCTGGTGACGGGCCCCGCCCCGCCACCGCCACTGCGGGGAGGACAGGGCAGGGCTGCCTTTGGCACTCGGACCAGCGCTGAATACTTCATTTTCGGATGATGACCAAACAGGACCCTAGCCAGACTTGGGTTTCGGAGGGGGAGCCTACAGTCAGGCGTTTGTTATGCGCGGCTTGCCTACCACGGTCGCCAGTTTACCCCGGCTTAACCCCCCCCCCCCCCCCCGGATACGGCCCTGTGACCAAAAGAGAAAAATCTAAACGGTTTCGCGACCTCGCGACGTATGGAACTGACCACCACACCGCCCCGCCCCGCCCCGGCTCGCCGTCTCGCCCACTCCGTCGTCGTGGGGCACAGATCGTGTCTTCCTGTGACGCAACACAGACTTGAACTTGGGGAGCTGCGCCGGCGGCCGGGGCGCCGGGGCTGGCCGGTGAAGCGAGCAGGGGGGGGGGGGGTTGGCGGGGGCACCGGGGCACCCAAGGGGGCACCACACCGCACCCCTCCAGGCCGACGGAAAGTAACCCACCGCGTCCTGCTCCACATCTTACTTCGCAGAGTCTCCCTCCCTTCCTCCTCTCCTGCCCCGGTCTTGTCTTGTCCCGTGTCGAGGTGTCGGGTGTCGCCCCCCCCCCCTCCTCCCCACCTTTCACTCCCCGCCCTGCCCGCGCAGTGCTTTGTCTCGGAGAGCCGGAAGCCTGAAGTGACATTCCAGCACAGCGCACTAGCCGGGGGCCGCGGGGGCCGAGGGGGCAGCGGCAGGCGGCAGAGGGCCGTCAAGGACTCGTATCACTGATTCGACACGAACTCTTTCATTTGCTAATATGTGCATTCTGAAATCACACTAATTATTGTCAGATGCAATTATTAACTCCTGAAGCTTACTAATTAATGAAGAAGAAGAATGGGACTGCTGCCACAATCATCTACTAATTCATTTTAATTCATTCGTCATTCATTTACTCGCTTTCATTCATCCTTTATTCGCCGTGTACTCCACTTAGTCCCTCCTCGTTTCATTCATTGCCGGTGACGCGGTGCCGGTCGGCTGCGGGCCGGTGGCTGCCGGCGGCGGAGCAGCAAGGCTTTGTCTCTGCGCTTTCGCTCTCGTACTCGCTGTCACAGCAAAGGGTAGTTAAACCTTGGACCGGGGGGGGGGGGGGGGGGGGGGGGCAGTACAACGGAGGGCGCCACCCACACACAGACATACACACGGGATGGAGAGAAAGCAATGAGCATCGGAGAGAGGACGTGAGTCAAATGTTGTGTGTGTGTGTGTGTGTGTGTGTGCGTGTGTGTGTGTGTGTGTGTGTGTGTGTGTGTGGGCGTGTGCGTGTCAGAGAAGGGAAACATTTTGATCGGACTAAGCTGCGCTGCGAGTCAGCCTGATAGACGGGACGTCGTCGACGGGTGCGGGTAACCCGGCCGGGCCGGGCTGCTGTACACAACTCCTTCCTATGCTGCTTCGCCTCCAACCACCGCCGTCAATTGATTCCCCTGCTGCTCCTCCTCTCTTTGTGTCGTTACGCCATGAGTACGTGCGTGTGTGTGTGTGTGCGTGTGTGTGCGTGTGTGTGCGCGCGCGCGTCATGTTAACCAGCGTGTTAACACAGGCGTCTTCTCACTCACAGACTTTGGACAGCAATTTATCGCCTCTCCACACACGCAGTGCAGTTGAGGTGCTCAGCCGCATCAGGTCCTTCTCATCGCCTGCTTTAATGCGTTAGTACTTAGTATCCCTTTCACGCTCGGCAATTCGTAATCCTCGCAATTAATCCCACAGTTCCATTTATTTATTTATTTATTTATTTTCTGATTGCGTCACTATCGGTAGGTTGTTGTATTTCCCACCTGTGGATCCCTCGGAGTTGTTTAGCATTCGTATGGATCGAACAGGCGGCTGAACAGAGACGGCACAGCTTTCCCCGGCTCGGCCCACGTGCAGCGGTGGCCGCAGGGCGTCGGCGCATTGAGTAAGAGTCGATAGGCCAGATTGGATTAGCCGGTTAGGCCCTCTACCTGTTTCCCCGCCCTTGTCACTGATTGTATTCCAGTCGGCGCTCGCTCACCGGTTTGTGGTGTGTGTCGTACTGCTGCCCGGCGGCCTGTTCCCGGCCTTGGCAGCGTGTGCGTTTCGGGCGTCGCACGTGCGTCGGAGGGGGGTTTTGATTGGCCGGGGCAGCCAGCGGTCTGCTGGGTGCACGCGCAGCACCGCGCAGCACACCGTGTCATGGGCGGGGCGGTGCGCGGGTGAAAGTGACATAGGTCGGTAAGCGTATGCACGGCCCATGGCGCGGCCCCATGACGCCAAGACGAATGGACCCGCACCTCTCTCTCTCTCTCTCTCTCTCTCTCTCTCTCTCTCTCTCTCTCTCTCTCTCTCTCTCTCTCTCTCACTCTCTCTCTCTCCTCTCCCTCTCTCTCTCTCTCTCTCTCTCTCTCTCTCTCTCTCTCTCTCTCTCTCTCTCTCTCTCTCCCTCCCTCTCACTCTCTCTCTCTCCAGGCGTCGTCCTTGAACTTCTCCACCACCACGACGACGGATAGCTCGCCGTGTGCCGTCTGGCATCGATACCCCCGCGCGGATTTCAAAAGAGCAAACCGAGCCCGCTTAAAGGCAGGTCAAGAAATGGTTGAAAAAATGAATTTCATTGCGATTTTTTTAAAAGTGTCGTTTTTCGCTACGAAAAATTTCATGAAAAAAAACTCAGTGATTCCATTTTTCCGAAAATTGACATCCCGCCGCTGTGGGCCTCCATCGCATCCTTGGGGGGCCCAGGAAGGCGAGGCGGACCGGCTGCGCTCGGCTGCCCCTGCGTCCGAGTAACACTCTCTGCCCTGGACAGGACTGGGACTGGAGACGTCCGGGAAGGTCGCGACACGTCGCGCCTCTGCTCGAGCGTGGCATCGGCCGGCATAGGCCCTTCCGGTCAGCGGACCAGGCCGGGCCGGACCGGGCCAGGGGCCGGTGGCCGGACTGCCAAGGGCATGCCTGCAGGGCCGGGCCCTTCAGCGGTGCCCGGTGGCCGGACTGCCAAGGGCATGCCTGCAGGGCCGGGCCCTTCAGCGGTGCCCGGTAGCCGGACTGCCAAGGGCATGCCTGCAGGGCCGGGCCCTTCAGCGGTGCCCGGTAGCCGGACTGCCAAGGGCATGCCTGCAGGGCCGGGCCCTTCAGCGGTGCCCGGTAGCCGAGCCGCGGACAGCGCGCCGCCCCGTGATAGCGCGGCCATTAGCTCCAGCCGCGTCAGCGCACCCAACCTGCCATAAATACCGCCGGCGGTCGGACGGAAACGGCCGCAGGCAGAGATCGGAATTTCCCTCGATTATCCCCCGTGTGTCTTTGAGGTGGTGGCAGCAGACGATGCGGGAATTGAGACATTCAGACCGTTTTTTCCAGCAGGGGAGCAAAAACTTTATTATTCTTCTGTTCGGGCGCCGGTCGCCGCCGCCCCCCACGCAGGGCGCGCGCAGCTACCGCAGCTACCGCAGCTACCGGCGCGCGGGTGCATGCAGCGGCGGTGATCATATGAGCTGATAAGGCTCGCGAGCAGGATCTAATTTCAGGGCTTAACGGCGGCAGCAGTATCCGCTTCAGGGTCAGCGCCGGCCGTGCGGCTGCACTGCCCTGTTCTGTGCTGCGGATGCGAAGGGGTGCGATCGAGTCGACACAGCACTCGCCGCGGTGCCGACCTCACGGCGGAGTAAACGAGATTGCTTGTTATTTCTCGATTCCCCCTGCAGCTGCCGCCGCAGCGCCAGCTCGCTGTGCGCGAGTGGTCCAGCTGCAGGACTCGCAAATGCGCGCTCATAAAGAGAGCCATGCGGCGCGCGCTCGCTCTCAGTGGACTTTCGTTTGAAATACGCTGAAAGCGTGGCAGCAGCGCCGGCACCAGCTGCTTGTTGGGTATGGCGTTCCGCTCGCTGACCACACAGTGAGTGTGTGCGTGCGTGTGCGTGCGTGTGCGTGTGCCGTGCGCCCACTGCCGGCGCCGGCTCGCGGTCTCTGCCGGTCTTTGCCCACTTTTATAGAAACTATCCCGCGCACAACTCGCTATCTTTTGGTCCTCTCCGACAATCTCTGTGGAATGCAGCTCGCTGCAGCGGCGGCGTTCGAACGGTATTCGTGTGGGTATGTGTGTGTGTGTGTGTGTGTGTGTGTGTGTGTTTCGAAACGCATAGCAGACAGGCGCCGGCGCCCTGTAGGTCTGCCACGCCCAGCCACGCGACGCCCCCCCCCCCCCCGATCCTCTCTCTCTCTCTCTCTCTCTCTCTCTCTCTCTCTCTCTCTCTCTCTCTCTCTCTCTCTCTCTCTCTCTCTCTCTCTCTCTCTCTCTCTCTCTCTCTCTCTCTCTCCGCCTATCCACCGACGCGTTCCAGTCACCCAGGAGTGCGACCCTCCATCCCGGTCCTTCTCACCTCTTATCAAGTGCGTCCAAAGCGCGTAACTGCGTCGCCGCCAGCGCCTGCGAGCGCTAGGGTAGGCCGGCCCGCACGACACGCGTGCATGGAGAGGTCTCGGCTGCCTACCCAGCAGGCGCCGTCGGCGCGCTCACTCTCTATCCCCTGCGGCACCCTCCCGGGAGACCTCCCCTCCGGGCTGCAGCACTAACACTGTGTGATGTGCGCAGTGCAGTAATAAGATGCCTTCTCCTTTCACAGGTGCGTAATGGATCCCCAGCGATGTGTGGCCTGCGGCTAGTGGCGGGGCGCGGCCTACCTGTGGGCCACCTGTGGGCTGCGGTGTGACGTAAGTGCGGCGGCATGTCACGCGTGCGTCTCCTCTCTTCGCGCTTTCATCGAGAGAGAAAAGAAATTCATTTTGGAAAAACGTTGCGGCAAGAAGAAAATATGTTTCTTGACGATGGATACGTGGTCTTAATGAAGCGGTGAGGCTCGTTGAGGAAGCGGAGCGTAGGCAGCGCTGCACAGTAGCGTTATGTGTTCGGATCAGGCACGGCGCGTCCTTGCGAGCAGCTCAGGCCCCCCCGTCGGTGCCCCCCCCCCCTTCCCCCACGCCGTCCCGGAACCCGCTGCAGGGCACCCTACATGCCGCGTTCAGGACGCATTGTCCGCTAGCAGGATCTCAGGAGAAAAAAATTCTACTAGGAAGGGTTCATACCTGTCGGCCTGGGTGCCTGGGAGGGTAGGCCAGCCCGCACGGCGGGCGCGCGCTGCAGGGGCCGGGATTGCCTACCCTCCCGGCGCTCGGACGTTCCTTTGTCCGCAAAGGCCGCACGGCGTCTGCGCGTGGCCGGACTTTGAAATACGCAAAGCGGTTTAGTGATTATAAGCGACCCATTAGGAGCGCCTTAAAAGCGGCGGCCGCGAGCCCAAGCGCAGAGCAGCGTCGTTCGGGCCGGACATAAAACAGAATGGGTCCTTCGGGACGTGCCTAGCCTAGGAGGGGTCATCGCGCTCTCGGCGTCACTGACTCATCCCCACTGCATCGCTGATTTGTATGAATGGGCAGTCCGCACCCACATATCTCTCCAGCGTGTCTCTCTGCTTCTAGGCGGCTGCCTTCTAGTCAGACTCGTGGATTTTGTCATGGAGGGGCGGAGCAGGACAGCAAGGCTCGGCCGGTGGTCCACCGCTCACGCCAGACATGACTGACCTCTTTTTCGTTGTTTGCAAGGGCCGGGAAGAGTGGGGACAAGGGCTTAACCTCTCGCGGTATGTAAATTTTTCTCGCGTCTTCTCTAGGGTGATGACCGCGAAATGTCACCCGGCCACGCATTTGCGCGCAGCCGCACCCAGTGCAGCTGCAGCAGCAGCATACGGCAGGAGCTGCAGAGGGGGGAGGGGGCTACCGAAATAAACATGGCGGCCGGGCCGCTGTGATGTAACTCAGTCCGACCAGTCCGACCAGCCGGCCCCGGCCGGAGCAGAGAGTCTCATCCCGACCCCAGGCCGCCCGGGCCCACATAAAGCTGACGCGACCAGGCACTCTACAAATCGTCGATACTCCGCGGTAGTGCTGTGCTGAGCTGTGCTGCCACTCGGCCGGCTGAGACGCCCCGTTATTCACATTTATTTTCCACATTTTCGGACGCTTGTGTGGTTGGATGCGGGCGGCTTTATTTTCGACGGGCCCGGATCGGCTCGGCACATCGGCGCACACACACAGCCGCCGGAGGCCGCGGGCCGAGGGCCGTATCCTTGTCCAAATGTCAGGACGAGAGGAGTGTCAGCGACCACCGTACGACCCCTTTTATCATGCTTGATGGCGGCGCGCGCTCGGCCAAGTGCGGCAGTGCGGCCGAGCTGTGCGCCTTTTGCCACGGCCGATATGCTATTCAAACGAAACCGGCCGTAAAGTGTTACATTTTAGACCTTCTCGCTGCCTCTCACCCTCTGGTTGTTCTGCGGGCGATCGCTCTGTGCTCGCGGTGCTGCGGTGCAGTGCGGTGTGGTGTATACATGCCCGCGCTGCACTGCGGCAGTACGGCTCCCTGTCGCTCTAAAGTTCGCGCGCGCTCCGAGTTATATGGAGCAGCTCCGTCAATGACGCACGCCGTACGGTACGTGTGATACGTCAAGGGCGGAACGCTACTCACTTTGTTTTATTTGTTCGCGGCTTTGGCGCGATGAACAACAAATACTGTCGCCATTCACCGCTCTGCGCGAATCTTCAGTACGTTCAGACGCAGCGACGCGCTGTGTAATAACCACTAACCACGCGTAAATGGCCAAGTGGGGCCCGCTTGCCAAAGCAGGAAGGAGACAATGAAGTGTGTCAACTAGCCAGCAACGCCCTTGGGGTCACGCCGCGGTCAGCGCCGCGGTCAGCACCGCGGTCAGCGTGTGGGCACTCGTCGGGTTTGGAAGTGGATTGCGCCAGGCCGTGTGCGGTCAGTAGTTACGCCCCGCTGGCCGCTGGCCCAAAAGCCGGAGCCTTCCCGGCCTTTTCCTTCCTGGCCGTCCGTTTGTTGTGGTCCCCTTCCACGGAATAGACGTTTCCAATGAGACTTGGAAACGGAAGTTGAAGAACAAAAACTCTTCCAGACCGGAAACTCTCGAGGGCAGGTATGAATAACTTGAATGGCGTTTTGAGTGGATGTTGAGGTTCCCATATCTTGGTGAGGCCGCTGCACATCGATATTTCGCATACCTGCTCTCGAGAGTTTCCGGTCAGAGGAAGTGTTTTTGTTCTTCACCTTCCGCTTCTGAGCCACGCTAGAAACCTCTATTTGGCCCTTTTCCTACAGTAGAAACGTTTCGGGGCCACTTCGATTTCGCTCACTCGATCGATCTATAATTGCGACCAAACTTTTCTGTGGCATTTATATGAGAGCTGAAAATGATTGGACGAAAATGTTGCACTGTAAATTGTAGACGAAAAATAGAGTACGTTGTGGCACTCCATACTGCGCTGAAATGTTGACGCAGCTCTGGAGCCTCATCAGCGCCGCATTAAATACTACGGCGGCGCGGTGTGGCGTGCAAGTGCCGGCCGTGCTCGTCTTAACCTACTTCGCCGCGTCTCTCAGGCCGTCAGCGAGAGTGGTGCACCTGTCGAGTCGAGTCGAGCCGAGCCGTGCCGAGTCGAGCCGAGCTTAGCCGGGCCAGGCCGGGCCGTTCCACGTTCGCTTTCGTTCATTTCGTGCACGGAGCTTCGGGACGAGACGAGAGGGGGCGGGACTTGCACAGCACAGCACAGCGCGGTGCGGCGCGGCGCTGGTGTGCGCGGCTCTTCTCAAGGACGGGCGCTCGTCGGTGCGATTATTTGCGATGATACGGTTAATAGCAATGTATTCCATTCCTTAACCCCTCCCCCCTTTACCATCGACCCATCAGTTCGATATATCGCAACACAATACTAATAATAACACACAACGCGGACATCCGTTTGCTGATGTGATTCTTGTTTCTCCTACTTTTTTCTTCGCCGAGTTCTAATTCCATTCCGACTGGCGTGTTGGTACTGTTCTTTTTAACCGGTGTGTGTGTGTGTGTGCGCGCGCGCGCGCGCATTGCCGCTCCGCAAACGGCCTGCGAGCTCACAAAGGGCCCGGAGCCCCGGCCTGGAGCTCGGCCCGCGGGTGGCGCCTCGCGCAGCTCCGCGGTGACACCACGTGACACACCACCGGCCGCCCCGCGGGGCCCCGCCCACCCGGTAATGCCACATTCTTCTGTGCGCTCCAAAGTACCCATTGAACCTGCCGCCGCCGCGGGGACTGCCGCGCCGCCAGGACACACAGCGCGGCGGCGGCGGCGGAACAAAAGCCGTGCGCCGTGAAAAAGTGCCCCGCGTAACTCGGATGTGTGTAGTATTTGAACCCGGAACCGGGCGAGGTGGAATACGAGCCGTGTCGTGGCGGTGGCGGTCGGGTGGTAGTTGTTCTTGTTAAATTTCGCGCGCGAGCGCGCTCCGTTTTGCGCCACAATGGAAGTTTTGCGAGGCACACGCACGCCCCTCTCCCAGCGCCCTCCCAGCCCGAGCTGGCGGCCAGCCTGGTCAGTCAGAGCGGCCGGCAGCCCGGCGACGACGGCTAGAACTTGTTAACTTTGGCCGGGGAGTGGACACGCGGTGGTGGACAGGGCGGAGAGGGGTGGTGCGGGGCGGGGCGGGGCGGGGCGGAGTGGGGAGGGGCAGAGCCGCCCCCAAGGTGAACCGGCGAGCCGACTCCGCGCTGAGTCCAGTCCAGTCCAGCGCCCAGCGGCCGGCCGGCCGGGCCAAGTGGACAGCTGCGGACAGCAGAGGCCTGCAGCAGGGGGAGGGGAAGCGGAGGGGGCAGCTGCCGAAAACACGAAAAAATAGAATGTCGGACGGATCGTCCCGCAAAAATCCGAGGCCCGTTCAGAGCTCGTGAAGGAGGCGCGCCGAGGCGGGCGGGATGATCTGATTTAGATCGCAACAGTTTTACGCCCGCCGCGTCTAATTGGTAATTTCGCGAGTGGAATGAATATAAAGAGCTCGGATAATGTATACGTATAGTTTCATCATCGCCGACGAGAAGAGAGCGCGCGAGAGTGAGGATAGAGATTATCGCAAAGTATAGCAAGAGAGAGAAAGAGACAGAAAAGAGAGGCCCCGCGGTGGCGGTCGTTCCGCAGCGTGTTGGCGGCCTTGCCAAGGCCGGGCAGACAGAAGCACGTTGTTTTATATTCGTTCGTGTTTTGTTTTTTTTTCCTTTTCGTCCGTTTGCTCGCCTTCGTTTGGTGACGCATTTTGAGTAATTCTCTCCTCTGTCGGCTCTGTCGCATCGCTGATGACGGAGCCGCCCGGAGCCGCCGTTGACGCTGACCTCCCGGAGATCGGGGCGAGAGTCGTCGGAGACATCCGGGCGGCGGCAGAGAACACGTCGCGGAAGCCAGCAGCCATTAATACCCGCAGTCCGGCCGCACTTAGCACTCCGTTCGTCAGGACCACTGACAGCCCGACACGGTCCTGCGGCTCCCGCCCACAGCGCCACCGCCCTCAACAGTGGATCTGCCTGTGCATCCGCTCTGCGGGTTTTGAAATTTAATCAGTTTCTATTAGTTTGCATTGTCGCTGATGTCACTCCCGAACGTATCTCGCAGACACGGCGGCGGGGGTGTCGCAAACAGTGCGGGCCGCTCCTCTGGGCCGTGCGCTTGTTCTGTAATTATACGGAAACGCCGCGCCCCGGAGACTGGGCTGACTGACTGGGGCCTGCGGAGGGGCTGCTGCCGGGGAGCTGCCGGGGAGCTGCCGGGGAGCTGCCGGGGAGCTGCCGGGGAGCTGCCGGGGAGCTGCCGGGGAGCTGCCGGGGAGCTGCCGGGGAGCTGCCGGGGAGCTGCCGGGGAGCTGCCGGGGAGCTGCCGGGGAGCTGCCGGGGGGCTGCCGGGGAGCTGCCGGGGAGCTGCCGGGGAGCTGCCGGGGAGCTGCCGGGGAGCTGCCGGGGAGCTGCCGGGGAGCTGCCGAGGAGCTGCCGGGGAGCTGCCGGGGAGCTGCCGGGGAGCTGCCGGGGAGCTGCCGGGGAGCTGCCGGGGAGCTGCCGGGGAGCTGCCGGGGAGCTGCCGGGGAGCTGCCGGGGAGCTGCCGGGGAGCTGCCGGGGAGCTGCCGGGGGCTGCCGGGGAGCTGCCGGGGAGCTGCCGGGGAGCTGCCGAGCTTCCCCGCGTCCTCCCCGCGCGCCGCAAAACGGCGGCGAACGAGAGGCGAGGCGTCGCCATCTGCCTACAATTGATACGGGATTCATTCCTGGAAAGAAGGCGACTGCAGCACCGCCACTACTGCTACTGCCGCCGCCGCTGCCGCGATACGCAGCCGCGTTACGCAACCCACTCGCGAGGCCCGGAGGTACCCGGAGGCAGCGGGGCCGAGCGGAGCTGAGCGGAGCGCTTCCCATTCAGCGCGACACGGATGCGATAATGATGACACCCGAGCAGAGCAGCAGTCGGCGAGAATGTGAAGCAACGCGATGAATTTCGTGTAATTAGCGTTATGATCGCCTCCATTTTTTCCCCGCCGCTGTTGGTAAAAATCGGTGCCGCATGGCGACTTTCACGGCTTGTAGTCGGGATTCGAACCATGCACAGCGAGGTTTCGCCACCGCGCTGGCATAAATGTGTACGTGTCCAGGGGTCGATTATGCAGGAGGGGGCGATCCACTTACACGGCGAAGGTAGCCGCATGCGTGCTGGTCCGGTCCGAAACCCCGCAAGTGTGCGGCGGCGGCGGCCTGGGGTCGGCCAGTTTGGTATGCCTGAGTTCCGACGGAGGGGGGCAAAGGTCGCCGGAGACAGTACTCTGCCGGCCGGGGTGGCGGCCGCATTCCTCCCGCGCAGCCGCCCGCCCGGCCAGCCTTTTTGTCGCTCAAATTTACGCCCGCAACGCGCCTGAACGCCCACCACTGCCGTGCCGTGCCGTGATCACTTGTCTCCTGGAAACGATATCGCAAAGCGGGCGGGCGGGCGCGCGTGTGTGCGTGTCGCCGGGCTGGCAGCAGTGTTTACGAGCCCGCTCTGTGCGCTGCACCGCCGGCACCGCCCGGTGTGGCTCCAATAACCTTTCCGATGCCGAAACAAACACACAGCACACGATGCGCGCCGGCCAGCGTGCGCTGTTTGCTTGTGCGGAGGAAATATAAAACGAGAAAAAGGGGAAGAAAAGGATTTTGTCCGGCCGTTTAATCGAATCGGCGATGTGGGTGTGTAGTGTGTGTGTGTGTGTGTGTGTGTGCAAGGGGAAATCACTCGCGTAATGGTCGGTCGAAGGGTGTAATAGGCCTGTGCTCTGAAATATGTAATACCCGCGTGTGTAATATTGCAGTAATGCCTGTAATAGCCCTGTAATAGTTGTAATAGTTGTAATAAGTGTGACAAAAAATACCTTTAAAATGTCAAAAGTTAGCGATTTTTAACGAAAGTCGAATTTCTTGAGCTTTACCACATGTTAAGGAGACTGTTGGCAGTTCGAGCGAGCAGGAAGGGGCATTCCTGGGCATTCCATTCGTGAAGGTTGGAGGGTGGGGTGGGGGGGGGGGGGTGAGAGAGCAGTGGAGAGGCGTGTGTGGTTGGTTGCGGGCGGCAAGTGACGTGATAATAACATTCTTTCTGTTTGATATTCTAGGTTAGTTAAGCAGTAAAGCAGATACCGCATCAATTATCAAATCTTATGGCATGGCTGCAGTTACCTACACCTGTCTTTCATGCTCTTGGTGACAACTTGCTTCTTCTCAACCCCAATCTAAAGTATGTATGGACTAAAACTAGATTAGAAAGGAATCTTACAATTGGGGCTCTAATAATCCTTGGTTTACACTGAAGTGGTGGTAATGCTTATGTTCTTTGCTCTCAAGGTTTGGAATAAATCTAAAACAGTGATTTTTCTTCTACTTACCTAATTCCTTTTCAAATCTTCATAAGTATTCGTACAGATTCATATCAAAGCTTACATACTTGTGAAGAACAACCAGTTATGTGGCTCACTGCCCATTTGAATCTAGTAATAGGTGTGATAAGCTATTTAAACTTGAGCAGCTGTGACTAAGGACTTTTAAAAGAAAATAAGGAAGTGCCATAATGGCTCCAAAAAATATTATTTGAAGCTCGAACTTAGAAGTAAACTCCACCCTCTTTCAAGAAGACACTGACTTTAATTTTACCATATTTAGATGCCAATACTTTAACTTCGAGCAGAATCAGTTCAGGAAGCAGAACGAACATCCAACTAGAAATTACGCATATTCGATGCCTGCACTGGCGACTACCCGTAGCCAAAACAGGGGGCTTAGGTGCTTGCCGCAGGTGACGTCGGGCAAAACGGCCTTCTTAGGCAGGGACTTCCCAACTATCACTGCAGTTCCTCCCGGTACTAATCCATGCCCTGGGGACCCCTCAAGGGGCAAGATAGGCCACCGTCTCCACGCCGGTGTATTGACGGAGGGCTGGCCTACTTCACAGGCGCTAAATGCTCTAAACCCGAATGGCCTGCCACTTGTTTGTGGCAGTTCCAGTTACACAGTAGCGCTGTAATGGATTGTAATAGCAGCGTAATAGCTGTAATTGATAGGTAATAGCTGTAATTGATGCGTAATACCAACGTAACTGGGTAATGATTGTATTTGATGTAATACCTGTAATTGAACTGTAATGAACTGTAATGGTTGGAATAGCGTAGTAATGCTTGTAATTTGTGTAATATGCGTAATTGTCCCGTAATCGTTGTAATGATTTAAAATGTAATAGTCGGTCGACCATTATGCCGTGTCTGCGGGGGGCCTGTGGGGCCTGTGAGGCCTGTGGGGCCTGTGGGGGGGGGGCAGATCCACTCCCTTGCAAGGGCGGGCAGACGGATTGGGTTTAAACGGACGGCGAGTGATGAGTCGGCCGACAGTGAGCCGCGCCTTGCACTTCCGCGTATCGCCGCCTCCTGGCTGCTGCTGACTGACGGCACTTGAAGCCAGTCAATTTATTTCAAACTTATTTTTCTCTGATCGCGTTGTTGAAATAAAAAAAAAAAAGTGGGTGGGCAGAGAGGATTAAGAAAACAACAACAACAACAAAACGGGGTGTGTTCGTGTCGGGCGTTTGCCGTCAAGCCCTGATAGCAGCCCGGTGGTGGACAGGAGAACGTCTGGACACACACACACACACACACACACATGCGCGCGCGATATCGAAGAGACTACCTCCGACCTCGCCGCGCGAAATCACGCGATAAGAAAAATGAAACAAAAGTCGAAATCGGGGCCGCGAGACTTGATGTATATTCTGTTGTTCAGCAGGCCTCGCCGAACGGCGGCGTGGCGCCTGGATAACGACCATAGCTCCTGATTAGTTGTCTAAACAAGCAGATCAATCAGACTTCATTTAGTCGATACACCCGCGGAGTTTAATGTCTATGTCTGTGTGTGTGTGTGTGTGTGTGTGTGTGTGTGTGCGCGCGCGCGCGCGGGCGACGATCCCCAAAAGCAAAGGCACCCAATTTATTTTATTTTGGTCTCACCATTATGCCGTCTGGGGCGAACAAGAAAAGTATTTCACGGAGAGTGCTCCGATCCTGTGATTGATATACCAATTGTCAAGATGTATCTTTTCGCCGAAGGTGTTTTTTTTTTTTCTTTCGCTCACTTTCCGCACGGGAGCTGGGAGGGGAGTGCTGGCCGGCGCTGTGCGGTGGGCGGTGCCGCCGGTGCCGGTGCCGCCGCCCGTGCAAATCTACTTTTATAGTTGTGTGGGAAAACGGATAGCGAGTGCAGCGGCGCTCTCGGGGGGTCGAACCACGGCCGTCGCGGTCGGCAGTAACGGCCGCACGCCCCCCGTGACGCCCCCGCACAGACACGGCCCGCCCTTTCTCAGGGGGAGCAGCCAGCAGCGAGCCGACGACATAATAAAAGCTGATTGATGACGTTTTGTTTTGACTGCGTTTTGCCTCCATTCTGTGCTCTGCGTGCGCGCTTCGAGTTGGCGGGCGGTGGGCGGGGCGGCGGGGCCTGGCGTGCTGCTGGCCCCCGCGGGCGTGACCGCGCAACCGTCATGGCGAAGCCCGCGGAGCCCGCCAAGCCCGGCGAAGCCCACCTCAAGGCCGGAGAGAAAAGGCGCATTGCTTGTCCGAACGTTATCGGGGACCCCGTATCGCCTAATGGATTATTGGGCACGTGATCTGTCTCCGTCGCACTCGCGGCCGGAATGAGGGGGAAGGGGAGCGTGGGAGGGAGCGAGACGGCACGCATGCCCGGCACGCAGCAGGCGCGTGTTTGTTTAACGACGAAAAGTACGGAAAGCTCTCCGGAAGAGGCACTATTACCTGTCCGCACCATTACGGAGAAAATAAAAAAAGGTTTCGCTTTATTTCTGCGCTCCCCGTTGTCTCACTGGGCGTGGTTCGACAGACTCGCGCCGAAGCGTTAACCTTCGAATGTCTTGGTTGTGCTGTGCAGCCACTTTGGATTACTTAAAGTACCTTAATTGCTTACATTTTTTTTTTCGTACTTGTTTTACGTTTTACGTTTGGTTGGTGGTTGGTAACGGCGGAGGGGAAAAGGGAGAGAAGCGGTAGGCTTCAAATTATTGCCGACTATTCACCTGTTGGGAGGCCGTCGTTGAACACGTCCCCCGACTGCCGGGCCGGGGCCGGGGGGCCGACGAGGCAGTTTCATTACCTCTGCGAGCCCCTCGACTCGTTTATTTCTGTTCGCGTTACGTGTTTGATGGACCCGTCCTTTCGCCCCCGCCGCAGGCCGGACGCCTCTCATTCAATGCTAAGCGGACGCTCCCGTTCCGTCCGGAGCCGTCCGGAGCCGTCCGGAGCCGTCCGGAGCCGTCCGGAGCCGTCCGGAGCCGTCCGGAGCCGTCCGGAGCCGTCCGGAGCCGTCCGGAGCCGTCCGGAGCCGTCCGGAGCCGTCCCTCTGGAGACCTCTCTCTGTCTCTCTCGCTGTGCAGTTCGCGGGGTCATTGCGTGCCCCGACGCGAGGGGAAAGTGCGCTCGCCCCCCGGCCAGGTCTCGAACCCGGGTCTCGAACGGGGGGCATCCGGGCGGACGGGCGGACAGGCGGGCGGGCGTGTGAAGCTACTACCCGGGGACCACGCCGCCGAAAAGGGAGATAGACAATCCGCACTGTGGCCCGTCAGCTAGCATTCGGGCGCCAGTGTGCGCGCGCACAGAACCACATGTGAACAGCAGCGCGGGTGAGAGCGGCTCGGGGACATGCAACACACCCGAACACGGAGAAGGACACACGACACACGGCCAGCTGCGCAGCTCCCACGGCACACCGGATCAGAGCGGCTCATTGAGTGGACAAACCGCACGGCGCGTGGCGAAAGTCTAGCCGGCCGAATCCGGGCGGCCGACCGGCCGACATAGCGGACAGCAGCCGTGCGGACCACAGCCGGGCTGCGTACGTGCCGGTGCGGCAGCGGTGCGCTATTAGACTGGCCTACTGTACCGCGGGGAGCCGCGGGAGGTCTAAGGCCCGCCGAGACCCCCGACGAATATCACCCCAGATCCACACGCTTTCCAACACCGGAAAAAAAGAGCGGTAGTATTAATTTAAATTGATGTTCAATTTTTTTTTCCTAGATTTTTGGCCTATACTCACGGTAACATTTTCGGAAAACTCTGAGTGAACGCGGAGGGGTCGTGCCTGTGACCCCCACTAACCTCCCGCTGACCGCGCGGGCACCACGAGGCACCAGCAGGCGGAGCCTTCTCGTTAGCAGAATGTGTGTGTATGTGTGTGTATGGGTGTGTGGGTGTGTGTGTGTGTGTGGGGGGGGGGTGTGTGTGTGTGTGTGTGTGTGTGTGTGTGTGTGTGCTGTAGTTTTCGGTGGAGATTACCATCTGGTGGCGCCATCTCGCGGTCGCCATCTCACCGATACGATATCATCAGGCCGATAGGGCGCGCTCTTCCTGGCGTGGGAAAGGCGCAGAGGTCGTCGCTACCCACGCCAAATAGCCATTAACGATGCGCTTAAATGAGGACTCGACAGCAATTGTTTTCAAATACTTTTTTTTTTTTAAGGAGTGAAATGCTACATTTTCATTACCCATCGGGTTCTCTGGGCGGAACGAGCGTCCCACAACACTGTGATTTCAGTAATAATACCGGAGAGTCACAGGCTACACATACCGCCGCCATTACCAACGGAATGTAGCACACGCTGACAGATGCGGTGGCGCGGGGCAGCCGGGATCAGATTCGAAGAGTGTTAATCTCGCATGGTCAGCACAGTGCCCCTCCCCTCTCTCTCTCTCTCTCTCTCTCTCTCTCTCTCTCTCTCTCTCTCTCTCTCTCTCTCTCTCTCTCTCTCTCTCTCTCTCCTCCGCCACGCCCCGCACCACGGGCTCGCGGCCTTGCCAGTCTCTCCGACCGACCTTGCCTTCGCGATCCGAACTGGACGCCGTTCTAACGTTCTCTCTCTCTCTCTCTCTCTCTCTCTCTCTCTCTCTCTCTCTCTCTCTCTCTCTCTCTCTCTCTCTCTCTCTCTCTCTCTCTCTCTCTCTCTCTCTCCCCCTTCTCTCTCCCCCTCCCCCTCTCTCTGTTCACGTGACATCGGCGTGTGCCGCACCACGTCTACATAACTCCGGGTGTCACTGAGTTTGCCCAACGGGACAACGTCTCGGGCTCTAGAGTGTCGCGCAGCAGAGTGACACCGCCGTGCCGGCCTCGTTAGGATCGGTTTAGTTGGCCGGCGGCGGGTGGCCGCCACCGCCGCTCATTAAATCGACTCAGCGATCGGCCGGCAAAGACACAAAGCCCGCGCGGAATGAGAGTCGCGTCAACCAAAGGTCAGAAACAGCAACGGCGAGCGCCGAATCGGATGCGGGAGAGTTATGGCGTCCTGCTGTAATTGGTCCGGGCCGCGCTGGGCCAGGCCGGGCCCCACCCCTCTGGGGCCGAAATGTCACGGCCCGGCCCCTGCCAAGTCCGGGGTAGGCAGCGCCGCAGAGCACGGGTGCCGAGCGGGCTGGCCTACCCACCAGGCGCTCAGCACAGCAGCAGCGGCAGCAGCTGCTCCAACCAACTCCTGGACGCATATGTTTTTCGGCACGAGGTTCTCTTTCTGGGTTCTGCGAAAGGCCAACGAACGCGCGGCTCCGGCAGCCGGAGTCCGGCTCCTAGCGCTGCTTGCCGCACATAATTCGGCCGGAGCGGGCGGCGGGCGCGCGCGCGAGAACGAGATAAGAGATACGGTCCGCGAAGCCGCGGTGACATTTGTGGTTGTTCTTTTTATTTTAAACACGGAGTCGCCTTGTTTTATTCTCGTTTGAATTGGAGTGGTCGTCGTAGGGACCGACGGCGGGGAGCTCGCTGGGGCCGAGCAGCCCGGCCGCCAGTCCGTTAGGCCACGTGGTGTACGGACACCCCCAAGTAGTGTTCGGTGTCGACACCGCGGCGATCACCGCCCCGTCCCGTTCCGTCCGCGCACACCGCCGAGCCCAGCCGAGCGTCCTTGCCTGGGTCAACTCCAGGCCGCCAGCCCGACACCCCGCGCCACGCCCCGCGCGCCGCCGGACACCGGCCGCCGCCGCGTTCCTGCACGCCCTCGCGGTGCACACCGGCACCAGGACGACAACGCCGGTCGCAGAGAATGCCGCCAAGGACACGCGGCGGCCGATCGTTATAATGTAGTGCTGGCAAAAAAGGGGAGGGGAGAGGGGGGCAGCAAAATCAGGACGCGCGTTGGAGAGGCAGAGCCGAATGGCCGACCGAGAGAGCTCGAGGGGGCGAAATAAAGAGTCCGACTCGCTTTTCAATCGCGGACCGAGCAGCCTTGTTATTACGCTGCACTTTTGCCAATTACTCTCCCACCACCGGCGCGGATACTGGCGGGCACTGACGGGTACCCCGCGCCCCCGCTGACCCTCCCCCCGACGGCCTCGGGGGCTGCTCGTCGGTCCGTCTGCGCGGAGGCTCCACCGCTGCCGCCCGCACGTCATGCAGGGCATGCGGGAGGAGGCGCGCGCTATCAGACAGAGACGACCCATCAGGAAGTCCCGGACGCACCGCATTCAGAGTCTGACCTTTCCCTGCATGCACGCATATCGGGCAGCGGTGTGTGTGTGTGTGTGTGTGTGTGTGTGTGTGTGTGTGTGTGTGTGTGTGTGTGTGAGAGAGAGAGAGAGAGAGAGAGAGAGAGTGTCTGAGTGTGTGTGTGTGTGCGCGGGAGGGACTGACTGCGCGGCGGGAGACCTAAACGCGAGGGAAGAGGAGAGCACCCACGTCACCGACACCGATCGCAGCACATGGCATCACCCTCTCGCTCCGGCGGGGCAGCCGGCCGCCGGAGGCCCCGGAGGCCCCGCAGCCGGACCGTGGCGTGCGGTACGGACCCCGGAAGAGCGCGCTTTGCGTTATTCTGACACGTGCAAAGTTGCTGCAGCAGCACGACACAACGCGCCTCTGTCGGGGGGCGAAAAGAGACCGGCAATCGGACTGTGGTGAGCCCCTGTGGCGGAGCAGCGGCAGCCGGCGGCAAAGCCCCTCCGGCTGATGAGTGCGAGCCAACCCCAGCGGAGCCGAGCAGAGCAGAGCTGAGCCGAGCAGCAGAGCCGAGCAGAGCCAGGCGCAAATATGAGGAAGGAGGGCGCGAAAACAGACGGGAGGGAGGAAAAAAAAGTCAAATACCGGAAACCCCGTTCCGCCGCGGCACTGCCTTGGGTGCGGAGCGCGGTGCGGAGCGGTGCGGAGTCGCACGCGATGGCGACGGCGGGGAAGGGGTGCTACGCAACGCGGAGCTCCACGCGGAACTCGGTGCCCGCCGCGGAACTGCGCTCATCGGCTAAGTGGGAAGAGCGGTGTTGGGGTACTCGAACCCCTAACCGAGCCGAGCGGCGTAACCCTTGCGTCCCGTGTCCCGTCCGCTGCGAGGCCTGCGATCAACTCGACAAACAACGAGAACGGGATGGCAGGCCGCTGCCGCTGCTAATAGAGACAGCCAGCGTGCTGCGTGCCGCCCCGAGGCGATCGAGACCGACACATGAATCTGCGAATAATGAGTCCGGCCGTCCGTCCCGTCCCGTCCCGTCCCCGCCCACCACTCTTGGCCCCGCTCTTCCTCATGGCTCGGAGCCCCGTGTTTCTGATGAGGGCACACTCGGACTCGGCCGGTGTCAGCTGGCCAGCCGCCTGCCGCTGGAATGTGGCTCTATTTCGGCGACCTTCGGACATTACCGCGGCCAGCAGGCGCCCTGCTCTGTCCGCATAGCATTACCGGAGCGTCCGAGCGTGCGTCCAGGTGGCTTGGCCTGGGCTGTGCTGGGCTGGACTGTCGTGCGAGCGCCGTTTTGTCGACGCCGCACGGAAATCACTGGTCGTTGTGGTGCAGCCAGGGACTCCTTATACCAACCGACGCCTCAGTTTGATGTTTTCATTCGACGGCAGTCGTCGGGATGGAGACATGCCAACGCCGCCGCAGCGTAGCGCCGCGTGCTTGACGATGAGAGAGACAGAGAGAGAGAAAGAGAAGGAGGGTGGGAGGGAGAGAGAACTAGAGCACAGCGCACGAGCTCATTGCGTGGTCCAGGACGTGGCCAGGGTCCGTGCGGCCCGTCGGCAGATGCCGTTGCCAACACCCCGCCGCTGTGCTGTCGCACGGTGCAGCCCGTCCTCTGCACCTGTCTCCTTCGCCTCCATTCCCGGCCGCCGCCGGTCGGCACCGGACACGGCGGCCTTCGGGAACCTTCGGGCATCTTCGGGGCGCCCTCTTCTACTCCTTGTAGACGCACAGCCCTCAGAATCCATTATAATAGTCGTGGTGTGTTTGTGTCCTTTTTTTTTTGTGACGCACTGTGGTCCGTGTTTCCAAAAGGAAATCAATTACTTCTGCTGGTGATCCATTTCCGACAGAGTGCGCGCAGCCGCTTTCTCCGGGCGTTGTAGTGCGGTGGTGAGCTGCCGGCGGTGGTCCTGTCCGGTCCGCGGCGGGGAGGTCGAGGGTCGACGGCTTTCGACCGGAGACAATACGATCCATCAAACCGCGCGAGGTGTTCCCGTGTCAGTGCTGTGCGCCCTTGGCTCCACTTGGCATGCGTGGCGCTGCCCGCTCCGGCTCCGGCTCGGGTTCCGGCTACTCCGGGCTCCGGCAGCAAGCCGCGCGTCGATACAGGGCTTTTTTTCTGCGCTCATTTCTTATTCTTCTTCAATAGAGCAGGCTGATCAGGGTGGAAAAAATGATGACTTTGCGGACAGTGCGGGGCGGTGCTCGGGGCTCGTGGTGCTGCTGCGGCAGCGGTGGACCGGGAACCTGAGCTTTCGCAGCGGCCAGGACCACGTCGTCGTCGTCGCCTTTTTGCCGCACGGCCGTCTTGCTCTTCTTTCTGGTGCGGTAATTGCTCTGGCCCGGAGGAGCCGGCCGTGCACACCGTGCCGTGCACACCGTGTGCCAGGGCGGCCGGGGCGTGGCCGCTCGCCGACGGGGCGGCCTTGATCGGCCCCGGAACCTCGTGCGACGTCAGCAAGGACACACACACACACACACACACACACACACACACGCACACGGCGTGTCACTGACTCGAGCAAACAACAAGAAGAGAGTTCGGCAGCTGGGCAGGGCACAGAGCACCCTCTCCCCGCCTCCGGGACTTCTCACAACCTGTCGTCTAAATTTCATATTTCTCTGTCTACAGGTATGCCTGGTGCCCCCGTCGCCGCCCCAGCTCCGCCAACACATAAGTAGCACCTTTGGAGGCTGTGCGTTCTTGTTCCGGCAGCAGGTCCGCCTGGCCCTCCGCCTGGTCAGCAGCAGACGTGACGACCCGCGTCCGACCCGACACGACCACAGCGGGCCTCGGCAGGCCCGGCTGATTTGCGGGTGTCGTGGCGTCGCCTCAGGGCTACCGGGCGTCGGAGGGCCGGGCCGAGCTCCGGGGTCCAGGTGGTCCCTGGCAAGGGCACGGAAAATGGGCCGCGAATAAGCACTCCCGAGCGCTGGGGATGAGAAATAGTACCGGCGAAAAAACCAACAAAAAACAAGCGGTGTGGCTAATCGCGCGGTCCACGAGGTGGTGCGTGTACACTCCACTTCTCCCGGCCCGGTCCGGCCGAGATAGCGGGCAGCCGCGAGCGATGAAGTCATAAGGAGGCGGACGAATCGACAGAGTTAATTCTGTTTATGGGATATGTAAATCATAACAGGATGGGGGTGGGGGAAGGGCGTCTGGGCCGAGCGGCGCACCCCGTAGCCGGTGCGGTATGTCACCCGCGGCAACACAGTCCCGATACAGCCATTTGGACCCGCATCATTTCACGCATGGCCGAAACCTAAAGGTCACTTCCCGGTCCCGAGCCGGCCGGCCAATGGCGGCCGATGTCAGCCACGACGCCAGCCAATGGCAGCAGCAACCGCAGCACTGGCACTGCTGCGCTGCGCGTTCCGGGTGGTTCCGGGCTGCTCCCGGCCAGACGCCTTTTCTTCTAACGCATAATTTGCACGTTTTTTTTTCTGTCTTTTTGCGAGATGTATCGGGGCGGAGCGCAGGTCAAACCTATCCTAAAAAAACAAAAACAAAAAACAAGAGTGGAAACATGACATGGCGTGAATCGTGATTACGAGGTGCCTAATTTTCTTGACACTCTTTCTCTCGCGCACACACGTCGCACACATACACGTGAGTACTCAGAGGTACGTCTGCACGGTCACGAAATGGAAACCGGCTCATGCCGTTGCCTCTCGGTACGTGCGGTCGAGCCGCAAAAAAATAAAATGACATGAAAATAAATGTGTGTCGTGTCGTCTTTTTAAATGCGCGCGATAAAAGGGAGAGTCATTGCGGCGATTTAATGAAATAAAAAGGAAAAAGTAAATCAGTAAATAAAAAGGCAGTAATGGGGGCGTTTTTACGTTCTCAACACACACAGGCACACACGCTGCTTTGTGTGCTAACTTACCGCTACCGCCGCAGCGCACGGCCCAGCTCGGCCGTGTGCGGTGGGCTGCCTACCCTGACGGCGCTCGCGGAACCAACCAGCGGCCTTGCCTTCCTCTCTCGACCCGTGTGTGTTTGTGTGTGTGTGTGTGTGTGTGTGTGTGTGTGTGTGTGTGTGTGTGAGAGAGAGAGAGAGAGAGGGGGAGAGGGAGAGAGAGAGAGAGAGAGAGAGAGAGAGAGAGAGAGAGAGAGAGAGAGAGAGAGAGAGAGAGAGCAAGAGAAGAGAGAGCGACAGAGAGAGAGCGAGAGAGGGAGCGGGAGCGGTCACGGAAACACAGAGCCTCTCACGATGCATGCTGCTGTTGTTTGTTGCTGACCTGCTCGTCCTCAAATTACATATTCGCCCTTCCCGCACGGATCGGAAGCGTTTCGCAGACGTCTCGGCAGTCGCGGAGTTTGCATCACACCTGCCCGGGCCGTTAACGAGTTTCCAGCTCGGCGGTCGCGTCGGGTACCTTTGGCACCTCTCTGGCAGAGCTAGGCGATGGCCCCGCGCCGTGTGCACCCGGCAGCCCTCGGCGCGCTGCCAGTGATTACACGGCCAGTGTGTGGTCCAGTTCCAGGAGCGATGTTAGGATCGGACTTCCGACTCGGACTCGACTACTTCCTCGCGAGGGGGGAGGGGGGGGGGGGGGGGGGCTTGGGCAATCAGAGTGGTTGGTGGTTTAGTTTTAGTTCCGTTCGCTGCACAACTTGACGCGCGCTGAGCACACGGTGTGGGGGTCCGACCTGCGCCTGGTCGGGGAGGCGTCGGCGTCAGAATTCGAACCCGGGGAGGTACACACTTCTAAGCTCATAGCCGGTTTTCGAACCCGAAGAGCCGTGTCCGCACTGGACACAACGGCGATGGAAGAAAGCCAGTTGATTCCGCGGCATCACCGCTGCTGATTGGGGCAGGCCCTTGGCAGGCCCTTGGCAGGCCCTTGGCAGGCCCTTGGCAGGCCCTTGGCTCGTGCGGCACTGCCATCGGTCTCGTGCCGAGTAGACGTCTTCAGCTGGCCGCTGGCCGTCGGGCAGCGAATGAGGGCCTCAGCTCGGCCGGCGCCGCGGCTGCTCGGGGCCTCAGGGAAGTCGTTACTCCCACGACGCCCCCGCCGCTTTATATGCACCGCCGGGATGAGAAATTAGAAGGGGCGCCGAGGAGGATGAGGCGGTTCATCTGCTGGCGAGGGGATAAAGAGTGATGAGTAGAGCTCGGCTGCTCACAAGGACGTGCAGCACTCGTACCCCCTGCTGGGTAGGCAGCCCACGACCTCTGCATGCACGCGTGCCGTGCGGGCTGGCCTACCGCGGCACCCGCAGGCGCTGGGCGCCGCCCGTACAAGGGAAAAATCCAGACGTAGTTTATGGACGACGACGCAGTATCGTGAGCGCAGTAACTGTTGTGAGCTCCCGCGTCTCGCCTCGCGCCACCGCCGCCGCTGCACTCGCCGTAGCGAGCGCCGTAACTGGAACAACGGTTTCAGTTGCTACGTCAGCCGGCGGCGTGCCGCCGCGGTGCCGCCATGCCGAGGGGCAAAGCGGGGCGGAACACGGCGCCCGGTGCAAACTACGCGCTCATGTGCGCGCACAGAGGCCCGTCCGTAAATGGGAATGGGAGTGCAGCCGTTCTGTCGCCAAAGCAGGGAACGAGAGAGGGGCAGAGATAGCAGAGGCTGTCCCGGCGGACGGAGAGCGGGTGAACCGAGCCAAGGACGCGGGTATGCGCTGTGCGCCTCGGGCAGCCGCCGACGCCGCCGTCGGAAGGAGGGCAAGACCGTTTAGCACTAGACGACGGCCTGCACTTCCCCGATAAACGCGGCCGCCGTCAGAAGAGTGGCCGCAGGGTAGGTCGACGCCAGACGACGAACTCTGATGCACCTCCCCGATGAACATGACCGTCGTTGTGAAGAAGGAGGGGCCGAAAGGGCAAATGGTTTGAAACGTAAAGGAACTCAATTTAAATTCAAATGTTGGAAGTGATTCCCCCCTCGGAGTGCGCCTCCGCCGCCGTGGTCGGCCCTGGTGCGCTGGAGGTCCACAGCCACAGCCTGGAATGTGCAGCGCTGCAGCCGTGGCAGCGGACTCCTAATGACTGGCGCTGGCGCCTGCTAGTGTGGGGCCCCCACTGGGGCGCGGCGGGGCGCGGCGGCCGGCGACGACGATCGGCCGCTTTGATAGGCCGAAAGACGTGGGGCGCAAGTCGCGGGGTCGGCTGACAGGAGCGTGTCCACGTGACCAGCGCCTGGCTCTGGTGGACACTGGACATGACCCGGGCCGGGCGGAGAGGAGAGGAGACACAGGACGACACCGCCAGCGCCAGGCCAACAGTAAATAACCACCTCTCTTTTTTGGTGGCCGGCCAAGAAAACGGGAGCCAATCGCATATCGCCGCGCTCTGGGGCCGCTGGAGCCGGAGCCTGGCAGTAGCCGGGGCAGCAGCCGGGGCAGCAGCCGGGGCAGCAGCCGGGGCAGCAGCCGGGGCAGCAGCCGGGGCAGCAGCCGGGGCAGCAGCCGGGGCAGCAGCCGGGGCAGCAGCCGGGCTTCGATCGGCATATGGTTGGATCGCAGGGGCAAGATAGCGACTCAATTATACAACAGCGCCGATGCTCCGTCTGCTCCGGCCCGGCGGCCCCCGCGGCCCCCACGGCCCCCGCAGCCCCCGCGGCCCCCGCGGCCCCCGCGGCCCCCGCGCCCCCCGCGGCCCCCGCGGCCCCAGAGGACGGTCGATATGACCAGTCACGCGGCGACCAGGTCGTCGTCGTCGCCGTCATCACGCCGCTGCCATCGCGCCCAGCTCGAGCGCCACACCGGCTGCCGGAGGAATCTCACACCGTTAGGGGAGTGGCCTGTCCCGTCCCATCCCCGGAGCCCGACCCGCAACGATTACATGCAAATGGCGAATGGCACGGCCTGTACGCACGCCCCGCCTGGCTCCGCCAGCCTGCTGTCATGTCGCCCGCAGACGATTGACCTTATCATTCGCACCATTTTATTCCGCGGGTATATGCGGGCGTCTTCTGCACCTGCACGCCTGTGCGTGGCGCGGCGCGCGGTGACGGCGGGGGGCGGAGAGGCGGCCGCGAGCAAGGCCGCCACGCCGTCTCCGTGATCTCGTTTTCGATACACCTCCGCCGCTCTCCGCGCGCCCCGTCTGCCCCGTCTCGTCTGCTGCTCTGGATCTTCCTCTTATTTTTCACGTGCACGACAAGGGCCGGGGCCGTCGACACATCGCGAGGACGGCGGCGAGAAACAGGATCGTGTCGAAATAACGGCGGCGGAGGAGCGGGCCGGCAGATGTGTTTGGGATCATCCGCTGCGGTACTGTATCAAGGGCAAACCCAATTCGGCCAGTCCGCGCAGACACAGCGCCTGCTGGGTTGGCAACCACCGATTTGTGCAGACACGCGTGTCGTGCGGGCTGGCCTACCCTGGCACAGGCAGGCGCTAACAGCGTGCCTCGACAGATCGGCAGCGTGCTGTCGCCGTCCTGTCTGTCAGTAGCGGCTGACGACGGGACGGGGGAGCGGGAGCCAGGCGGGGACCGGGTCCTCGGCGACAGGCGCGCCTCCCGGGCCGTCCTTGGGCTGCCGGGGCCGCTGGGACTGGCGGGGCTGCCGGGCACGAGGCTGACCTCTACGACCAGATCAGTAGCGCTCGCGGCCGAGTCCCGAGTCCCCCAGCCCACCACCGCCGGACCCCAGCCTTTCCCTGTGACCGACGTCCGACTCTTACGCAGCGGTTGCACCACATCCGTAATGGCGGTTTGGGCCGGCAGCCGACCAGTTATGGGATTTGGACCTATGTCCGGATCGTACAGTCGTGATCGCTGTACAGAGAGAGAGAGAGAGAGAGAGAGAGAGAGAGAGAGAGAGAGAGAGAGAGAGAGAGAGAGAGAGTAGTTCCCGGTCCCCTTTCGGGCCCATAGCCGACATCCAAATGAGAATTCGAACCACCAACGACCGAAAACAATACCAAAATAGGTGTAGCGGGCACGTCACGAATTTTAAGGTCGTTGCCAACCGATGCTGCTCTCTCTCTCTCTCTCTCTCTCTCTCTCTCTCTCTCTCTCTCTCTCTCTCTCTCTCTCTCTCTCTCTCTCTCTCTCTCTCTCTCTCTCTCTCTCTCTCTCTCTCTCCCCCTTCTCTCTTCCCCCTTCTCTCTCCCCCCTTCTCTCTCCCCCTCTCTCCCCTCCCCATCTACGATCGCCGGGCGCCGGCGAGCATGATTGCCTCTCTTTACCCTTGCTATCAGTCGCATGCCATCTCCCCTCCCCTCCCCTCCCCGCACACGCACACACATGTGCCCCCGTCTCCACTGCGTTGTCTCGCAGGCACAACAGTGGCAATAACTGGATGACGGAGGCCCGTCGACCTTCCTGACCTCATCTCAGACGCACCGCGGTGACTGCGGGGTCCTTGGCGGCATCGACGCAGTGGCGCCCAATGATATTTGAACTGGGGGTTCAAGACACCCTCAGGGCCCACAACCACCACCACCCCCACCACAATTTCACCGATGTTTTCCTTCCCTTTTCTCCTTTTTCTCCTTTTTCTCTTCTCCCCTTTCCCTCTCCCTCCTACCACCCCCCATGGGTGGGACCACCCACCCACCCCAACACTGGGGGTTCATCTGCACCCCCTGAACCCCCTGAGTGGGCGCCAATGTCGACGTGGGCCTCCCCCGCCGCCGGCGCCACCCCGGTAGCCGCGTTCCGCTGTGGCAAAGGCGTGGCAAGGCGGCGCCAACGAACGGCGCGGTGTTATAAACCCGCGGTACTCCGTGCGGCGCGTGAGCCCTGCTCTGCTGCTCTGTCCCCCGTGAAAGGGAAGAGAAGGGAAGGGCGGCGAGGGAGGCGGCGCGGTGTCGGCTGCCGGCGCCGCTCCCCCGCCACGCCCCGCCACCCGCCGCCGCGACGCTGACCTTCTGGACCAGCAGCAGCCCGGCCCGGCCCGCCGGTGCTGGTCTCGGTCAGAGGCAGACAGGGGCGCCAGGGGCTCCCCGCCCGCCGGCCCGGGACCGGACTATTGTTCTTTCGCCGTTGGTAGCAGTGGCAACAAACAACAGAACAATCGGGTAGCAGCAGGACTGGCAGCACTGGCAGCGGGCCTGGCTATGGGACTTCCCCTCCGCTCCCTTTCCCTCAGCCAAGGGCCTCGGGCCTCGGGACGTCCACCCACGCCGCCACGCCATTTCCATATTGTAAACTTGGCGTGCTTGGCGACAGTGCCGCGCGCAGAGCAGCGCAGACCCCCGCTGCACTGTGAGGACGCCGCCTCCGTCAGCCCGGGCAGAGGCCTGCACTTGTGCTTATTTCCCGTTCCTGATGGTTTCGGCCCGGGCGGGCGGGGACAGCAACAGCAGGCGGAGGAGAGGAAGGACCCCGACAGCGCTGGGGCGTGGCGGCGCGTGGCGGCGCGTGGACCCGAGGGCTTTCTGCGCACGAGGCCCAGGCCAGGCCCAGACGGCGGGCGCGGCGTGCGGGACCTTGCCGCCCTCGTCCTGGACCACGGCGCAGCGCTCCAGGGCGACGGAGATCACGCCCGGCGCCCGGGCCGGCAGCGTCGGCGCAGGCGGCGGACGGGGAAGAGAAGGGAAGGGAAGGGCGATTCGGCTGCCAAAGGCGGCGCCGGCGGCGGCCGCGGCCCTCACCTTGTGGGCGGGGCCGCCGAGGCGTGCTGTAGGTCCAGGTCCACATGCCTCTTTGTTATGGTTAGTTTGTGGGGCCGATTCAAGCCGGCCGACCGGACAATTGGAGCGATTTGGCTGGGCCCGGCTCGGCCCGGCCCGCGCACGGTCTGCGGCACGGCTCTGCGGCCTGGCCGCTGGCCGTCGCTGTCCGCGCGCCCGTGCCGCCCTGACTCCTGACTGCGCTGTGCCCGTGCCACTGCCGTCCCGGCCTTGGTCTGCATGGCGCATTGCTGCGTGGGCGTTTGGACCGTGTTGTGTTTATCGCGGTCACAAGTCACTGTCTGCCCAGCACACACACACACACACACACACACACACACACACACACACACACACATTCCAGCAGCAATGCGGACATCTTGCTGTGTGTGTTTGTGTGTGTGTGTGTGTGTGTGTGTGTATTCTATCGCAGTGTGAAGAGATGACAGACGCGGCGAACAGACGCACGGAATCGAGTGCGTCCGTACGCCGCAGCCGCGCGGAAGTCAACGCCATTGTCTTCTCGCAGGGGTCATGCCCGCCTATCCCAAACTACTACACCAGCGGCAGCAGCGGCTGTGCGTCCTCTGAATACGAATACGAATCAGGACAGGATCATATCCGGTTCAACGAGGGGACGTTTTCGGACGGCTCTCGAGGAAGACGCGAAGTGCGCCTCCGCAAACTAGTATCCCCCTCAATAGAGGTTTCCAATGAGGCTCAGGTGGAGCGGAAGCTGAAGAACAAAAAGACTTCCAGGCCGGAAACTCGAGAGCATGTATGAGAAATAGTGGTGCACAGGGGCTGCACGAATATATGGGAAACCTTAACCTCCGAACTCACTCCAAACGCCATTCATGTTTTTCATACCTGCCCTCGAGAGTTTCCGTTTTGAAAGTATTTGTGTTCTTCAGCTTCCGTTTTCAAGTCTCAATTGGAAACCTCTATGACGCTGTGCTGTTTCCAACCTTCCCGATGCGCACTCTGAGCCGCCGCATCCAAGCGGAGAGCGGAGACACAGCGGGGATGGGACGGGGATCTAGGAAATGGACGTACGAAACGAGATTCGCCGAGGCTGCAGGCCGGATATGAGATTTTTCAAGCATGCAGTCCGTCCGAGGGCGCGCAGGGCGCGGCGGCTGCAGAGCGGCATCGCCGTGGCCTTGCCTCGTCCATTTGCAAAATGTCTACTTTGTGCATGCACCCGCATTATTCAATTAACGGCCTTGTTTTCCGCCGCTTCCAGGACCACATCCAGGAGGTGCTGGACAAGTGGACTCAGATCGACGACGAGATCTGGGCGAAGGTGATCGTCCTGGAGAGGAACCGGCGCGTGGCCAAGGCGTACGCGCGGGCGCCGGTCCTCACCGTCAACGGCTCGGACGACGGCTTCGACGGCTTTCGGTAAGTGCATCCGCCCAGCCCCAGCGCCTGCGAGCGCCTGGGTAGGCCAGCCCACACGACACGCCTGCATGCGCAAGTCGCGGGTTGCCTACCTAGCAGGCGCCATTGCGCCCAGACTGGCCAAATTAGGAAGGCCCCGATTTACTGAGTTGATACCCCACGCACGACGCAGAAGACAGCGCTCGAGCGCGGGGTATCCGTGCCGCAGCAGCGCGGAGTGGTGTCTCCGGAGGGGTTGCCCCAACAGTGACATGATTCTCGGACGCCCCCGTTCGTCGCGGGGGGTCCGGCGAGCCGTGCGGTGACATTCGCGGCACCCTCCCTCCGCCCTGCACCGCCCTGCACTGGCACCTCGCCGCCCGTGTCATGGCCGCCAGCCGACTGAGGCGGCGAGGTCGATAGCGATACCCCGCGCGGTGCCGCCTGGAGGGGGTGTAGCGCCGCGGCGGCAAGAAATAGGCGTGGCGTGTCACAGACAGGCCTTCACCATGCTGCGCCTGCGCGCACGCCGCCTCCTGGGAATGTGAGATTGATCCCATAAATGTTTTTAAATTCTTCTGACTTTTCTTTTTAGGATTGGCTTATGCGGCTTTGATAATCCAATGCGAGACCAAAAGACAGACGAGCTCAAGCGTCACATAGGCCACGTGAGTACCACTGTCACCGTAATTACCATTTACTTCGTCGATTTCCATGATAATTTCCACCCAATTTTTAACTTTATATATTTACTTTTTTGCAGGGGATCAAAGTAAAGATGGACGACCAGGGCAACATACTGGTGAAGCGCGTCTCCAAGTGCAACGTGTACGTCAAGAGCACGGCGCAGGGTCAGACCGAGGAGACGGCCATCGGCAACGACGTCCTCAAGCTGCCCAACTGCGCCCTGGAGATGGAGAAGCCCGTCAAGGTACTGTACTCGAAGCCCGGACCATCAACCCCTGTCCTGTCCCGCCCCGTCCCATTCACTGCCGGCAGCTGCAGCGGCTGCAGCGGCTGCGGAGAGAGTGTACTCGTTAGAATAATGAACGCTGGGGGCCTCGTTGTTGGCAGCAGTGTTGGAGGGGAAAGACAATAGCTTTCTCTCTCGCTCTATCCTTCGCCTCGCCACTGTCCGCTGTGTGGCCCGGACTAGCGTGGTCGTTTTCATTTACCTATTGTTTGACGTGCGCCCCCCCCCCCTTTCCCCTGAGGTCCAGCAGGGTCCAGCAGGGTCCAGCCCGGTCCTAGTGGGCTTCGCGGCTTCGCCACAGCCTCAGCCTCGAGTAGCTGAGTGTTTGCAGACGGAGTGGGTTCAGCGCCAGCATCGGCACTGGAAGTCGACGTCGTCCGGGAGATCGTCCCGGCCTCAAGGTCCTCCCGGAATGGCAGCCTGCAGCTGGCGGAGGGGACGGCAGGCGGCAGGGTGCAGAGCGGGCGGCGGGCGCCGAGGCGGGTGCCCTTTGCCTACAAGTAGACTATCGGGACGAGGCGCGGCGAGCGCCATAAACCCTACAGCCACGTACACTGGCACTGCCATCACAGCGCCGAGCTGAGGCACCTGTCACCTGTGAGGCCTTGGCGCCCGGCGGGGTAGGCAATACTCGGCAGTAGCGCGCAGCGGCGCGCGCCGGGTTGCCTATCAGCGGTTTACAGGCGCTCACTACTAACCTGCGCCTCTCTGTCCCCCAGCTCTTCGACATGAAGAAGTTCCAGCAAAACGTGTCCCGGGAGCTGCGGCGCGCGTACCCGGATCGGCGCCGCCTCGAGTGCCAGTGCCTGTCCGCGGTGGCCTTCGTGCGCGCCGAGCCCGACCTGCTGGACTGCCCCATCTGGATCCTGGTCATCAACGTGGTCGCCATGGACATGCTCAAATCCAAGCTGCCGCCCGGTGAGTCTCGCGCGGGGTTCGAATGCCCGCACGACGAGGGTTGTTCTTTTGGCTTCTCCACCGGTACTTGAACCTTGGCTCTGTTGCAGTGAAACGCGTGGTGGACATCCGCAACCGGCCGCGGATCCCCATCCCTGACGAGGACCCGTACAGCGTGGCGGGCAGCGGCGGCTCCTCAGGATCGTCATCCGGGGCCAGCGCCGGGCTGCAGCAGGTGCCGCCGCAGCCTCAGGGCCTGGCGCAGAAGCTGGGCCGGCGCAGTGACAAGCCGCCCAAGCTGCCCCCGCGGGACAACACCCCGTACCCGCACGACATACCCAAGGTGGGCCGCGCCCCCCGACTCTCCTTACCCCACATCCTCATCTCCAAGGTTATATCTTGTTCCTCCCACTAACCTGCCTAGCCCATTCCTTGCCGAGTAGGCGAACCCGGTGCTTCTCCTCGGCCCCTCCCCTTTGGTGGCGAAAGGGATGCCGTGTTGTGGCTCAGATCTAACGCCGTGCTCTCGCTTTTGCAGCCCGACTACGACGATATCGAGGACGAGAACCGCCTGAAGCCCTTCCCCTCCAGCCGCGGCCAGAACAAGAAGGACTCCAAGAAGTTCGGTACGCGGTCATGTCACCCCACACCCCTCCACCTGTCACCCCACAAGCGCCCTGTCGCTGGAGCCCTGATCGATTTCTTGTTCGACTCCGTTCCAGACGACCCGTACTACTGCGGCCTGCGCGCCAGGGTACCCAACTTCGGCAAGTCCAAGTCGGGCAAGGAGCAGCAGCGGGAAGCGGCCCGTGAGCAGCAGCAGCAACAGCAACAGCAGCAGCAGCAGCGGCAGCAGGAGCTGCTGCACTCGCTGCACAACCCCTACGGCCGGCTCCCCATGCCCGCCAACTTCCTCCCCCCGCCCCCGCACGCCGTGCACCAGCCCCACATGTGGCACGCGCGCAGCTACGACAGCGGAATGGGTACGCCACCGCATTCTCTCACACTTTTGGAGATGATGAGAAATTTGGGTGGGAAAATAATGAGCGAGAATGTTGTTTACTTTTGTTGTCAGACTCGGAAGCCCTGGACTCCCCCTACAACCACATCTACGGCCGCCTCCGCATCCCCACGCGGGCGTATATTCCCCCGCAGCCCCGTACCATGTACATCGGCGAATGGGACTGAGCCTCGGGGACGCGACGTGCCTTAATTTAAATTTACCCCCTCTTCTGAACGAACGCACCGCCCTGGGAAGCTGAGCTGCGCCACGCCACGCCACGCCGCACCGCACCGCGCCATTCCGCGAGAATTCAACAATCTGGTCACAAAAGCAGCGGCAAAGGCGTGGCGGCCAGGAAAGGGGCGTTCGTTCTCAAGTGTTTGCGATTCGTGGGGACCATTTAACTTCGTTTTGTAGGATTTATTTTTTAAGTGAGCCAGAGTCAAGGTTGGGAGGGATGTCTGTGATGATGAGAAAACAAGGATATAATTGCCTCAATAGCACATGACAATATGCAGTGGCCTCAAAGATGCGGCGAGGCGGAAGAAGCGCTAGGAATTAGAATGTAAGGTTAATAAGACACGAGATTACCGTACTGATTTTTATTATCACTTACTTGGTATCCCCATCATAGGAGAATACTAATTATTTTTTTCGTTAGGTTTTAAACATGTTATCTAACATGAATATGTGTCATGTTGTGGACGAGATTGCATTGAACCGAATACCAACTCGAAATAACATGCCCTTAGGAAAGCTTTTCTAATTTTTTGTGAATGACTCAATTGTTTATATAACGAACATTGTTAAGTGAATAGTAGATATTGTAAATATTTTGTTATCCAATGATATTTTTTGTGAGTGGATGTGAAGAGGATGCCTGAGTGAGTGCTTGTACATAAACTGTAAATTGCCTGTAAATTTTCCGCGTGGAGATGCTGTGCGGTGCGGGCTGTCCGTGGCCTGAGACGTGTCTCGGAGTTAACCCTATGAGATTTGTCCGACGCAAAGAAATTTCCACCGGAAATCCATCTTTCGCCTTGGACCTATTTCAACTCGGGGCACGTGTGGAAGGAAACACATGGGGGCGAGCGGCTTGTGCACCCGAAAGTGAAATCTGGGGACCCAGTCAGGCAGTGGCATCTCGTCCTTCGACTTTGTTCAGTGTGCAGATCTGTAGAATGCGCTGGAAATCGATTTTATTTATTTGTAAATATTTTCGAAGACCCCTTATCTCTTCCTCTCTCCTTCTTTTATTCTTGTCAAAGTCGATGAAGGCAAGATACAGAATTTCAACTAATTATTGACGATCGCCAGAGTGCTATCTGACAACTCCCAATTCCTATGTAGGTGTACTTTATGTTGTTGTTTTTTTACCGAAATTGTAACCAATATTTTAGTGTTAAGGTAAAGGAGACCAGTTAGTATCCTACGTTACCGAGCAACTTACTGCCAGCAGTCAAGGTGTGAGCCAAACAACCAGTCAGCTCACTTTTAACTTTACGAACTGTGTCTGGTTCACACTGTTACCTTGGTGTTCGGATTTTAATGCTTGGCTGTCACTCAATTTTCTTGTCGCCGTGTTAGACGTTGAAAGTGCCTTAAAAAGGGACTCAAAGGCGTATCGTCACTGCTCGTGATCACACAAAACAGAATCTGTTGAAATAGATTGCCCGTTACCAACGTGACGAGAGTCAAAAGTCCTTCGAGTAGTTTCTAGTTCCGAGCTCTGTCAGTGAATTGTTAAATAATTATGTTAAAGTATTTTTCTACAAAAGAGTTCTGTAAATACAATTCATTTACATGCTTTTTTAAGACAATGGAATAAATATTGGTGATGGCAAAAATATAAAGTCGTTGATTTTTCTTTCCTCCTTACTGCTTCCTACGCCATCATTCCTCGAGGCGCCGTCACTGAACGACTAACACAAAATTTAAACACTAGCCAAGGCCCGCCGGGCCCCAAGCTGCGCTCGCGGGAGGTCTAAACAAGAGTAAGTATTACTACTAACAAGACAGGCGTGGAGAACGCCGAAGCGTCCTAGGACACACTCGCTCTTTGAGTTTTGAGGAAAGATAAGGTTTTTGAGATTTTCATAATTCAATGTTTTTGATTCTCATATTTACAAACAATTTTTGCACAATCAGTATTTTTATTTTTTTTATTTTTTTTACAGTCTGTGTTCCTATCACATCTGAACTGGACCTAGCCACTGATCTATTACTCCAAGCCCTGCAGAGTACCCGAAAATAGTGATTGTTGTGCGCAATACTCGTTCTTTTTTGCTTCTACGTCATATTAGTAGTAGTAGAGGAAGCAAAGACCGAGTAAAAAGTAGAGGGCCAGTTGTTCAATATACAGCGACCGTGGATCCGCAGTTCAAGCTGCCAAACGGGAGTTGCAGTCTGGGCCATTTTAGTAACATAACGAAATGTAGGGGATGGTCGAAACATACTGCCCCCAACAAATTTGTAGTCAAAATTTGGAAAATTGATGTGGGGCCATGTATAATCTACGTCGACAGAAATAGGCCACAAGTTAACCCCCCCCCCCCCCCCTTGTCGACGTCGACTATTGCCGGCTTCCCTCGAAAACGACGAAAATTGCGATATTGACGTATGTTGAGTACAGGGAGTGAAATTTAAACGAAATTATTCCCGACATTGGGCATTGGCATTGGACATTCTTCTAAATGGGTTCTCGAATTTAAATGAAACCTTTTCAGTAAGTCATGTTGAAGAGGCCTCGAATTTCGTTTTCATGTGGTACATTGGTCTAACATAGGTCCTGCTTTAACTTTATGTAAAAAAGAACGAAACTTTGGTAACCGAAACTTTTTTTTAGTCTTTTGAAGATAAGTCGCAGAAGGACGAAATTCGGGGCCACTTCAACATGCTTCAACATACCTTACTGAAACGGTTTCATTTTAATCTGAGAGGATAAAAAATGTGGAGAATAGTTTCGTTTAAATTTCACTCCCTGGTTCAGTATTTACTCGCGAAGATAAAGGCAGAGTTTGAGTTTCGAAATTTGAACAGTGGTAGATGAAAATGGATCTTTTCATTTCGGCTTATAATGTATTTTAATACAGTTTAAATGTATTTGCCAGTTCAGATATTTGTCAATTTAAGTCTTTGTCAAATGTTGGTATCGACGTAGATTATGGATGGCCCCTTTTGCCCGTTCAGGCAAGGCCTTCGACCCCAACAGTGAGCCTCGTTTCGCCGAGCAATCACAATCACATATGTCACAAGCGCGCCGTGCCGTGCGACTGCAGGCCAGCGGCGCCGGCGGCTGTGCGCCTCGCGCCTCACGCGGTGCCCATGGGCAACCCATCCGACACCAGCACCAGCCGGGCGGTTGGAGCGGGCGGGCCCGAGATGGCCCGATAGGGACAGAAGTTTCCGACACCCGCAACCGATTCAGCAAAGACAGACTTCCGTTCTGGAACAGACTTGTTCTTTGAGTATGGGGATTGATGAGGTGTACATGGACTCAAACAGCAGCCCACGGCCTGGTGTCGCGGCCCCGCGGCAGCCCTCGCGTCAAAGACGGCCTCCCAGGCGTCCTCCAGGTCTTCCCCAACCCCGCATTCTGGTTTGGATTGAGGGTCCGCCCCTGCCCAAGGGCCAATCGCAGGTGAATTTGTTTCTCGTGTTTCGTGGTTGTAGTTTTGGTGCTTAGGGGTCCTAGGCTGTTGGCGAACCCCCGAAAAGTCGACAAATAACTCGAAAATTCCAAGGTTTAATCCGCAGAAAAGAAATCGGCACTGATTTTTCTTCCAATCTTTCTTGTCATTCTCTAGTCAAATCCAGTCATTTGGGAATTTCAGTTCCTGCACAAAATCTCCAGGACTGATGTGTCCTGCCCCCCCCCCCTCCCCCATCCTCCACTCCCTCCCGGCCGGCTAGTGGTTGAGGCCACCCCCTGCGAGGGGGTGGGCCCGGTGGGCGTGGTCTGCGTACTGGCTCCCGATTGGCTGCCGAGGCGGCGCACATCGCGAGGACGCGAGCCGCGGGAAGGGAAGGGAAGGGAAGTCGGGTCTCAGTCTCGTTGTCGGCGCGGCCGCGGCGTGAGGACCAGGGCCTTTGCAGCTCTGTGACCCCAAAGTGTCCCGCGTGGTGCCCACTCGGAGGAATATCAAGTGAATAAGTGCGGCCAAGATCGTTCCTCGACGTGGCAAAGCGCGGCACGATCATTCGGATACCTGCAAGTTGATCTGCCTGCATGTCCCACACGCCGTGACATGGCGTATGACTAGTCGCAGCTGCAGCTAACCGGACCGGCGGTATGGTAAGTCTTGTGCTTTGATTACAACGGGCCAGTCCAAGTCAGGCCGCGGGTTCGAGTACCGGCCAGCTGACTGTTGTGCGTGCCTGCAGCCCGCGTGCGCGCCCCTCACGATCCCGCTGCCGCCGCTGCAGGCCGTCAGCGCGGACCCGGGACTGTCGTCGCCGGCCGTCCCGGACACGACCTCCCCGACGTTGACGTCCAGCGGTGCACCTGCCTCCACCACAGTAACATCAACGACCTCGGCAGCAGCGCGACATGTCAACGGCGCCCTGGGCCGCGTCGGAACCATGGAGGCGCCAGGACAGCGGCAGCGCCTGCCACCGACGGCGGCCTGCTCCTCACCTAACGGCGTCCTGGGCTCCCCGCCGGAGGCCTCCCCGAGGGTGTCCCCGATGAGGGGGTCCCCGATGAGGGGATCGCCGCGAGGCTCCGTCTCCGACGACGAGGACTGGGAGCACGATGGCGACGTGGACGCCGACCAGGATGACCTGGCCTCCACGTCGGACGGCTTCTCGCTGTGTGCCGAGTCCGACGACGAGTCTATCAGCTCGGGCGCCGCGGGGCCGCGGACCAGGACGGCACTGAGCGTGAGTACACAAGAACCTGAGTTGGGATACCGATGACGTCGTAAGGTATCGATTTCCAGCAGCCTCCCTTCCCTCTCACTCTCTTCTCCCTGCAGGCTCTCTCCCGCGGCTCCCCTGGCAGCGTGGCCCCCTCCCCCGCCGGGACGTCCCTTCCCAGCCCGGGGCTCTCCGGGGGCGGCGGCCGGAAGGTGTTCACCAACTCGCGGGAGCGCTGCCGCCAGCAGAACGTGACGGGGGCCTTCGACGACCTGCGCAAGCTGGTGCCCCGGCATCCGCCCGACAAGAAGCTGTCCAAGAACGAGATCCTCCGGAGCGCCATCAGGTGAGTGACACGCCGTGTGGAGTGGAGGCGGAGGCCCTCGCGACGACGGGCGACGGGCACGCCTAACCGCCCCTCCTATCCTGACGACAGGTACATCAAGCTCCTCACGTCCGTCCTCGAGTGGCAGCAGAAGCAGGACGCGCTCACCAACAACAACGACAGCATGCTCTGCAACAACAACAACATTAATAACAACAACCATAACACGTCGGTGGCCGTCAAGCTAGAGCCCACAGCCTGGAGTGCCGGACTGTCCTCCGCCTGCTCGGCCCGCGGCGTCGGCTCCTCCAACACGATCGCGGTGAGGACGATGAGGCGCACGAGAATGGGGGCGAGGCTGCAGCACGGCGGTCGGCACCGGGTCCGAGGCCTCTACTTATTCCTGCCCATCGACTCTCGTGTTCCCAGAAGCTGCACAGCCTCAATGCGGTGTCGGCCTGCCGACCTGGTGCCGCGGCCCCGACAGCCCTCGCGTCCAAGACAGCCTCCCAGGTGTCCTCCAGGTCGCGGGCCGGTGGCACCTCGGCCAGCGCAGCCAGCGCTGCCAGCGCACACGGCGGGCCTCTGCTCAGCGCCTACCTCGCTCGCCGGACCCCATCGCAGGCCAGGTGAGGCATCGGATCCAGGGGGGAATAGATACCGAAAAATTCCTACGCTGAAATTTGCGTTTCACAAAATTAACACGGTGACTGTGGAGTGAACGCCTTGTGGTCAAGGGGTGCCTATGCTGATATCCGACGTGACCACAAGTCGCGTCAAGCGAAGGGCCGCAGCGTTGCGGGGCGCGATCATATTCGTTTTCACTACTTAGACCACTTTGGTTAGCTCAGTTTTTGGCTTGGATAAATACAGTTAAGATAAAGATAAACACAGCATTCAGTGGTAGATCAATCTTGACTACGGTGTGGTCAAGCGCATCTTGTTAATGTGGGTATAAATGTGGACGAATTTCATCATGTCCAGTCAAAAATATGCGGCTTGACCAAAGGTGGCCAATCGAATCTTGTCATTGCATCGAGTCCGCAGTACTAAGTTGATTGGGATACACAAATATGTCAATCCAAACCTGAGACCGTGGCAGCTCACGCATACAGCAGTAAACCGTGAAAAACGCTGACGCAGGCAACGTGTTAATATTGTTTTTAAAATAAAGTCCCTGAGTACTCGAACCCAGTACTTACCTCAAGCATGTCCACAGCAATTCATTCGTCGCGGCCCTCCCGGTGCCCGGTGTCGGCGTCCAGCCCAAGACGGAGCCGCTGTCGCCGCCCATCAAGATGGAGGTGGCGGAGGACGGCGGAGCCGTAGACATCGTGGAAGCCGTCCCCGGGGCTGCCAGGACAGCACCACAGCACCACCGCGACGTCGCCCCCGACACCGGGCCGCCGATTGCATCATTTGGCCGGGGCAGGAGGAGAAGCCCCGGGGACGCTGCCTCTGCAGACGTCGTCGTCGGCGGCCCCCTGTTCGCCGTCAACGGCTCCCACCGAGCGGCGGCCGCCAGGGCCGTGAGTGTCAGTGCGGCCGCGGGGGGCAGCAGCAGCGGCAGTGGCAGCGGCAGTGGCAGCGGCAGTGGCAGCGGCAGTGGCAGTGGCAGCCCGAAGAAGCGTATCATTCGGTTCTGATTGATTCGGCCCCAATTATTGCGCATTTTCGGCGTCGGGAGTTTCTTTTCTGGAGCAGAAAAGTGGTGTGCCATATGAGTGAGTGAACGACACTGTTTGCCGTCCACCGAAGAGGTTGTGTCTTGTCTTGTAGTGCCATAGGCCCCGAGGACTCTTAGATGAAGCCTGTACACGAGACCCTTCGTAAAATCCAAAATATCCGATATTTTGTGTCGACAAAATATCTACGTTATACGCCTCATTGTATCACATGTCTCATAGCTTGGGGGCAAGGGCGACAAATGTGCTGCCGTGTGTAGTGTATGTTGTTTTGTTTTTCACCTCGTAAAAATACACACGTCCAGAAAATCAATTTGACTTTGAGCTGTGGTTTATTTCCGTGTCACACTTTCCTTTCAAATATCACAACAGTTGCACGATCACAACGTTTCATTTCTGCTCTGTTGGGCATTACGAAGCTGTCATTTTAACACATCCCCGGGTGGGCGTGGGCGGGGACTCTGGCGGGGGGGAGGGGGGGGGGGCGGGTCCGCTGGTCGGAGGAGGGGATCGGGTCGATGAGGCGGAAGGGGACACAGCGAAAACACAGTGCCGCCTCCAGGCCAGCTCTTATCAGTCTTTATCGGGCTCTCTGCGCTGAGGCGTGAGGAGTTCTTATTTAGTTTTCGTTCTTCTCAAGGAGCAGACCGATAATGAAACACATGGACACAACAGGAAACACGGAGTCCTGCAGTGCCTCGGCAGATCCTGGTTTCCCAGAAGCAGAACCCGTCCAGTTGATCACTCTGGAAATCACCATCACCACAGAGAGAGAGAGAGAGAGAGAGAGAGAGAGAGAGAGAGAGAGAGAGAGAGAGAGAGAGAGAGAGAGAGAGAGAGAGAGAGAGACAGACAGACAGACAGACAGACAGACAGACAGACAGACAGACAGACAGACAGACAGACAGATAGACAGACAAGCAGGCAGACAGACAGACAGACAGAGAACGAGACAGAGAGAGAGACAAAGAGACAGAGAGAGAGAGAGAGAGAGAGAGAGAGAGAGAGAGAGAGAGAGAGAGAGAGAGAGAGAGAGAGAGAGAGAGAGAGAGAGAGAGAGAGAGAGCTGCCTCCTTCTATCCCACGGGTGTCGGGATGAACTTCACATCACCATCACATCCTCCTTCCGTGTCGGTAAATAAACAATCTGGCTAATAAGATGTGGTGCGCCTCTCCCCCCCCCCCCTCCTCCTCCTCTTCGGAATCAGGCCGCGCGGGGTGACACAGATTAGCGCGGAGCCGGACGGATCAGGAGGCAAATCCTCGGCACGCGACCCCCGACGAGGATGACACCTCCCCGTCAACACGGCGCCGGCCGTCGAGGCCAGAGGCCGGCCGGACCGCGCGGCTCGGGGAAGTGATTCCGATTTTATCGTGGGAAGATGGTCGCGAGAGATCGCCCTATCGGTGTGTGTGTGTGGGGGGGGGGGGGATGCTGCGTGCGTGCGGAGACATATTAGCATTCATTGCGAGCGGGATTTAATTAATGCGATGAGGACCCACTGCTCGCGTCCTTCCTGCCACGCGCCTGCCACGCGCCCGGCACGCGCCGCCAGATAAACACGAAACAATCGCACATCGTACAGTGTGGATCCACCTGCACGCCAAGCCACGAGAGCGTCTGCTTTCCTGATTGGCGGAATAGATTTGGCGAAATAAAGTCCAGCCGCAATAACAATGATGGTTTCATATCCTTCCATATACTTCACACACAAAAATTAGTTCGACTCCAGTGAATTAGTATTATTGTTTGGGAGAGGGAAGGACAGGGATGCGCTTCAATAGTTCCCGCCAATGAAATCGATTTGACCTAATATTCAAAAATACACCAAGCCAGAAAAAATCGTGTAAAATGGGTTGATGGGTGCTGCGGCGTGGGAAACCGCGGGCAGCCGGTCAGCACCGCCCTGCTCTCCCCGAAAACGTTTCCTTCAGGCGAAACGGTTGGTTTTCTCATTGCTCCCCTCGTGCTTGAAAACCCACCACACTACTAATATACTTTCAATTTTGCGCTCGCCACCAAACTATTTTCATTTTTCCCCCTGCTGCAATGAATGACACCGACATATATCAGCCAAGTGGGGACGCGTAGTGGCCACGAAGTTTGACGCGCGCGTTTGGCGGGAAAAGCCACCCCTCTGCCGCCGAGCCGAGCCACCCCGCGCCGCGGTCACACCCTCTCCAGGCGAATGGCTTTTTAATGTTCCCACAAGCCGGCGTGCGTCGTCGGATTTACTATGCTGCCACTGGCCTGCCCGACCCCGCCAACCCTAACCCCTCTGGGCTCGGCGCCTGCCCCCTTCCTCCCTCCCCTCCTCAGCAACACCCTCCCCTCCCCCTTTACTGCGCGCGAAAACCACTGAGCTGTGCTGCTGGTGTCGAGAACGTCAACACACCAACAAATTGCGCTCGGGCACCCGAGACCTCGGCCCGGCCACCCGTGAGAGCGACAGAGACCGACACAGAGAGGGACGGAGAGCGAGAGAGAGAGAGAGAGAGAGAGAGAGAGAGAGAGAGAGAGAGAGAGAGAGAGAGAGACCGACACAGAGAGGGACGGAGAGAGAGAGAGAGAGAGAGAGAGAGAGAGACCGACACAGAGAGGGACGGAGAGCGAGAGAGAGACCGACACAGAGAGAGCGAGAGAGAGAGAGAGAGAGAGAGAGAGAGAGAGAGAGAGAGAGAGAGAGAGAGAGAGAGAGAGAGAGAGAGAGAGATGGGGGGGGGGGGGGGGGGAGAGCGACAGAGAGAGCGAGAGCCCTTATCAGTCGCGTGCAGGCGGGCGGCCCGCGGCCCCACCACCACGCCCCCTCCAGCAGCGGGCGGCGGCCCCCGTTATCAGCAGCGAGCAGGCTTGTGCTCTGGACCAAGAGGGGAGGAGGGCTGAGAGGGGGATGGGAGGGGGGGGCGGAGTTCTTAGTTCTCTAATCCCCGTGCCTCGTGCTCTGCGAGGTCCTGTGCGCTCTGCGACTACTGTGTCCGTGCCGACAGGACAGGCGACAGCGCCGGGTACAACCGGAGGGGAGAGGCGTTAACCCAACTTACCGAAAACAATATCCGGCGAGGGTGAAAGGACAATAAAAAAAATTATCAATTTCATTTCGTTTCGCTCGTTTACCATTGCCGCGGGGAGAGGGCTGGGGGAGAGGGATGGTGGGCGGGCGGGTGAGGGGTGCCATTCGAAACCCTCCGGCTGGCCGCCCGTCTCGGAGGAGCCGCCCTGCCGCGGGGCCCGAACACACAGCAGAAGCCCATCCGTCTCCCGCCTCCAGACTCCGGGCCTCGCCGTCACCTCGCGCCGTGCGGGTAGGCAACCCAACGGCCACGCCCGTCGAGCGCGCAGCCAGTCTGTAGTCGCCGGGCGCTCTCCACTCGGCTGCGGCCGCTCAGTCGAGCAATGTCATGTCATTACGATGCCTCGGGGATGGTCCAGACAAAGAGAGCAACAAACACAACGAAAATAAAAAAAATAAAAAAAAAATTGTGAAAATTATGTCTCTCCCTGCTTTCAGCTCGGATATATTTTTGTCTTCCAAATTAGTCCTGGGAACAGCGTGGATATTTTTGTATGGGTGCCCATACGTGTCCCCCCGACTGTCGAACTCAGTGCTGAGGATATTTGGTTACGAGCCACAGGGCGATGATGACGTCACGTCAGTACGCTGACTGCTGGCTGACTGCGGCTTAGTGCTGCCGGCTCGGTCTGGGCGGCGGCGGCGCTACGCCACGCCACGCCCCGATCCGACGCACACCGCGCGCGCATCGCACTTTCTCCCGACCCGACGCGACTTTTGCGACGCGGCCGCGTCGTCATCTCGCTCGTGGCGGCGCGTGGCGTCCGCGTGGCGTTCGCGTGCCGCCATGCGGAGTGCCGAGTGCCGCGCGCGGTCAGAGGCCGGGCGCCGGAGGTAACGGAGGGGGCGCGGCAGGGTAGAAGCAGAAGGGGTTTTGGCGACAAGATGGAGGCCGCTCGGGCCGCTCACCCACCCCCCTCCCCTGTGAATACCCCCTGCTGTAGGTCGCCGATTTCGTGAGCACGGGGTAACCCCGATCCCCACATGAGTCACCATGACGTGCGTCGCGTTCGATTTCTCAACCTTCCCCTTCACACAGACACACAAACACACCACCAACAACAACAACAACAACGACAACAACAACAGCAACGAGCCAGGGCATCATAGTTGTTAAATGGCGGCTTTCATACTCGTCGGTAGCGTTGCGTGGAATATCTCCGGCCGCTGGCAGGTACCGCCAGCCCCCCCCCCCCCCCCGTCCTCCCTATCCCCCTCATTTCTCGGCTGGCGTGCCAGTCTCTGTGGGCTTGCGCACCAGGCCCGGGCCGCCCATGAGGCTGGCGCGATACACAATATAATGAAATGGAATAAGCTTCCACTTTCTCCCCGGCGAATGGCACGCTCTAAGGCCCTCCATACGGCACGCACCTTCCGCCGTGGCGCGTGAGCTTTCGGCTCCCAATCCGCGGCTGTCGTCCGTCCCCGAAGACATCCTCATGGCCACCATATTGTCCTGAGACACCTGCCTGTCCACGGGCGTCCCTTCCGAAGTACTCGACCTGTGCGCCCGTCACGGGTTCGATCCCTGACGGCGGCTTCGATCATATTTTTTTTTCGGTCGCCGCGTGTCGTCACCGCACGACAGGGGGGACGCGGGCAGGGCACTGCGGGGGGCGTGGGGGCTGCGGGGGCTGCGGGGGCTGCGGGGCGGCCCGGTAGCGGCGGCGGTGACGCCGCGGTGACGCCGCGACAGCGTGGGCGTTACGTTATACCCTGCCGGATAGCCGCCGCCGCGCCCAGCTGCCCCCCCCCCCCCCCCCGCCGCCGCCGCTACCCGGATTCGTGTTCAGCGTGCCTTATGGCATACGGATGGCTGCGTGCGTCCGTCCAGGGACCGTCGGGGATCGTGCTCCGTGCGGCGGGTGACTCGTAGAGTGACTCCCGGCTAGTGACGACACCCAGGCCACCGCCATGCCCCTTTGCCGCCGGGGGCACCGCACCGATCACCGCCCAGCCGCCAGCTCACGCGCCCGCGACACCCGCGGCGGCCCGGCCGGACACACACGCGTGCACACTTGTGCCAGGCACGTGCCAGGCACGTGACACCCACCATTCGGAGAAGAGGCACCGCGCGGCGCCCGCCGTGTGTCTTCCGGCGGATGGAAGCATAGGCGGAAGAAACACGAGAAAGAGTTATACGAGCATTACGCGGGGTGCGCGGGTGCTATCCGGGACAGTTCCGGGGGGGGGGGGGGATACGGTGGGCCTCGCTAGGAGGAGGAGGACGACGACGACCCTCCCTGAGACCACCGCGCACAGGTGCGCACAGCGACAGCACGGCAGAATGTCGTGTCCGAAATACTTTTTCAATTTTATTTCTTCCCCGGCAGAGTATCTGGAATACGTAAAGCGGCTTGGCGTGGCAAAGATATGCAAGCAGGCGCAAGTCGGACGCCGACCGCGCCGCCTCGGGGCCGGAGGGGAAAAGGGATTTGGGGGGGGGGCTGTTCATGCCGGCGCTGGGCTCAACCTGTAAGGCACAACAACAAGTGAACAACACCTTGCTCTCGGACTGCCAGTGCTGCGCCTTCCCTTCTTGCCTTGTCCTGTGGCGGCGCCTGGCGGTGGGAGCAGGAACCTCGTAGCTAGCCTCAGCCCCGCCCGCCCTTCCCTCTGCCCTTCACTTCACTCGGCCCTTTCCCTGCCCCTTTCCTCCAGCGAGTCCGGTGAGTGGTGCACCTTCTCCGTGTTCTTCTTCTTCCCAGCCGAGCGCCGAGCCGGACGAACCAGCGAGCCGAAGCCGACGAGCCGAGCGAGCGTTGACTCCGAGCGCGGAGCAGGGAAGGTCCGGGGAGGGGGGTAGGGAGTACACCGGCTGCGGGCAGCCCTCCCCCCCCCCCCCCTCCGTGGGGCCGGACGGGCTCCACAGGGCAGAGGAGCGGCAGTGAATCGCCTGCCAGGTCCCAGGTAACTTGGGGACCCTCGACGGCCGCCCGGACGCCGCGACGGCGGAGTGTTCTGTGTGAATCAGTGTGCAAAAGTGAACCCGCTGAGGATTACTAATACAGCCCTTGGCTAGGAAGAGCAGCGAGAAGGGAGCGTGTGTGTTGCGTGTGTGTGGCGTGTGTGCCTGCTGCGTGTGTTCTGTGCCCCGGAGGATAACCCACCTGTTGCTCCGCGAGTGTGAGAGTGATTGTGAAGTGACAAGTGCGCGGCCTTGCGCCTCATCGGGAGAGATACAGCAAGTCGTCTCAATCAAGACCCGAGCCCTGCAGCCATTTTTGCACGGATTGGGCTCTGTCAAGGTACGTCCAGAGTTCGGCGTGTCTTAATTAAGACCGCCGTTGGGGAAGCCCACGGTTATATAGATACTAGGAACCTTGACTCTGATTTATTTACTTTCTGAACGGAAATGTATGAGACATTATTCGCCGCCTGAGTGGGTTTGCCAAAGGTGTCTCGGATACGATACGGAGTGCTTCGCTATGCACTTCTTCGTACGATGTCGGCCGGTCTTCGCAGAGTCCTCCTCTCGCACACCCGCCCCGACGCCCCTGCCTTGGATACGCCACTGCTGTTGTGCGGAGATTCTGCGATCTCACCCCACCTCCCCCACACCACCTGTGGAGAGCGCGGATAGAGGATATGGGGGATAGCTTCGTTTGTATGTGAGTGTGTGTGTGAGAGCGAGTGAGTGTGTGTGTGAGTGCGAGCAAGTGTTTGTGTGGGATGGGATGGGAAGGACGTTACCGCGTTCACAGGGCACCTGTCACGCTCGTCTCGCTTGCGCCCCGGGGGGCCGTCCGGGGCCGGGCCGGGCCGTGAGGGTCATAGCGTGGCCCTAATAGTGTACTGCGAGGGAAGGGGCACAGGAAACATGAAGGAGAAGGGTCAAGGGAAAGGAAGGTAGAAGGGGGGGGGGGGGGGGTCGCGTCACCGACCTGGGATCGTCCGCGGAGTGTGAAAAGTGTGTGTGTGTGTGTGTGTGTGTGTGTGTGTAGGATACGGACACCGCCGGTGCTGACGGTCCTCCTCTTTCCGCTGCACGGGCTGCCGCTGCTACTGCTACCGCCGCGGCCTCCGTTTCCGCGAGCCGCGAGCCGCGGCCGCCACCGCTGCAGCGGCGCGCGTTGCCGAAAGTGTGCCACGGCGGAGCTCCATGAAGAGAGCCAGAGCCGGGTGTGGCGGCGGCGGCGGCAGCGGAGCGGAGGCAGCGCACCTGAGAGGGAGGAAGGGAGAGAAAGAGGGGGGGGGGGAGGGAGTAGGAATGCCGTGCCGTCAGGTATCGCTGGCCGGACCCCGGCTCGGCTCGTCTCGGCACGGCTCGGCTCGGCTCTGGACCAAATCCCATGCCGTGCCCATGCGAGCGAGACGAGTCGAGTCCGAGACGAGCCAGTGGCGTGCCGGCGGTGATCCTGAATCCTGGGGGGCGGGTAGGGGCGGCGGCGGCGGCGGCCAGCGAGACGGATACCCTCAGACACGTCGTTGGCAAGCTAACGCGGGAAGGGAGGGGGAGGGGGGGGGGCTGCGCAGATTACCCGGCGGGGCAGCGAAGTGCGCTCGGCTGTGGCATCGCTGCAAAAAAGGCGAGCGATCGGTCTGCAGCATGTCTGTAGGGCTGGGCTGGGCGACGTCGGCGTGCATCTGCGCGGGGAAGCTGTGCAGCTATGCGTCCGGGTGGGCGGGGACGGGGGTTGTCCCGCCGCCGTCGAGGCCTCTGGCCGGTGGCCGCCGGCCGTCATGGGAGGGGAGAGGACGGCCACGGCGATGGCGCGGGGACCCCCGGCATCCGGCTCGCAGAGTCTTGCACCACCACACAGCTCCGGCTCCGGCCCCGGCCAAAGCAGCTGCAGTGAGTCACCATTCATCTTCCTCCAAACCATCCCCGACTTCCTGCTCCGGAGCGGGCAAAATAGTTTCAGAGCATAAAGAATTCGCGAAAAGAAATATTTTTTTTTGTACCAGGAGTGTCGAATTATTTTGGGAGTTTGGGGGTGTTGCTCTGTCATCGAGCACTGTGCAGCTCCGGTGGCCACGGCGACGCTACAAGGGGCAAGGAACTGTCTGCTTTTGCGTGTCCCTTCCACAACAACAAAAACGGCACGGTGCTATGCCCACGACGGCAAATTGGGCGGAACCATTACTCCGGACCCCTGCCCCCCCCCCCCCCCCCCCCCGCGGCCTCCGGTCCCCGGAGCGCGGTCCTTCGAACTGCTGCTTTTCCTGCCGGGTCTCATCTGCGTGCACAGATTGCCAGTGCTACTTCTTCCATGCACGTCCTGGTATACATCTCCGGTGCCCACGGTCGCCACGGCTTGGTCGCTGTCGCTGCGGAGAAACAGCGGAGTGGCCGCCATAATGTGACGCGTTTTGTTGACGTTCCCTGCCGGACGGCAGCGGCAGCTTGGGTTGGGTTTGCATGTAAGGGCGGGCCGCGCGTCAGCTGTCATTACGTTGGATTTGCTGGTCGTCGCTCTCTAAGCGGCAGTGGCGGTGGCAGTCATCGTGGCCGTGACTTTCGAGGCAGCTCCCCGCCGGCCGCCGAGAAGGGGCGTTCGTTGTCGCCGCCGCCACGCCGCTCGCCGCCGAGCCGCAACTGTGCTGTAACTGCCGGGTCTTAAGTCTTAATTCAAGGCTTGGCGACGTAGAAAGTGCACCGAGAGGGAAGCCGGGGGCCGGCGGGGGCCGGCGAGGGCCGCAGCTGGAGAGCGCAGCGGAGGTGGTTAGGACGTCGTGACGGAGGGTCGCGCGACTCTCGCACGCCGAGGGGGATGGGGGGGGGGGGAGGGGCACTGCCTCCGCGCCTAATTAATGAAGCACGACCTGGTGCTCGCTGATTGGCTGCTTGTTGTGTGGCCGGACCGTGGACGGGACGGTGTCCAGAACGAACCTACCGCATGGCGTCCACTCGGTGTCCACTCGGCGTCCGCCCCCGGCCCCGGACCTTTGTCTTTGTGCTGCTGCCCACGGGGCCAGCTGAGCCGGCTTAGCGCAGCGCAGACCAGCCGGCTGGGGAAACAACACACCCCCGCCCGACACACGCGCTATTCTCCCTCTCGGCGCCTTCCAGGAAAATTATCAAATTCTACCTGATGCGCGCGAGGTGATGTACTGTGCGCGGGCGATGCAGCGCCTTATCAATGGCCGAGGGAGTGCGGGACACGCGCCTGTCCCACTTAGTACTACCTCTGGGCGGTAATGTACTTCCTGAAGAGGAAAAGGATCCGAGCAGCCTAACTCTAACCTAGTTAAACAAAAACTTTTTATCCTGACCTTAGCAACCTAACCTAACGAACCGAACCTACGTATAAACAAATACTTCTCACCTTAACCTTAGCGACCTAACCTAATACTTGTAAAAAGCCAGTCATGCAAAATCAACCTCACTTTTTGAAAAAGCGAACGAATACTGTAAGGGGGGGGGGGCGCTGGGGAAGTCCAGCCGCGCGGCCACGCGAAAGTAAGTGCAGTGGTTGTGTACCTGGGTAAGCACTCTGCCGCCAGCAGCAAGCAGGCAGCCGGAGTGCCGGAGTCACGTGGTACGTGTGGCCGGCACCACCTGTCACCTCACCGCTCACCGCCGTGTGTCGTCTGCTCGCCCCTTCACGCTTATCACGTGACACTGCGACTCGCTGCGTCTCGCACGTCCGCAAGCGCGCGCGCAAACACACAGCGAAAGAGAAGTAGGGAAAAAGAAGCGGCGGCTGTGTAAACCAGTCAGCGTACAAATAGTTCCGGCCGAAACATTTACGGGTTTTTCATATTGAATCTTTTCGATGTTTCGCTGAAAAATTTCTGCCTAGTGTGGCTCATGACAGCCTGGCAGCCACGTCCGTCTCCCCCTCATGACGACACGAGGAATAACGAATGCAGGCCGTTGTCCAGGGGAGGGGGCGGAGGGGGGAGTCCCGTGTGGGAGTCACTCTCCTTTCTCCTGGCGCCACGCCACGCCACGCCCCGGTCGCCGCGAAGCCCGCGCGCTGCTCTGAGCCAAAGGCGGAGCCTACCATGGGCGTGCGTTAGGGTACCAGGTCGGTAATGTTACGTCGGTTTGGGGGCCCGGCTGGGCCGGGCAGCGCCGGGGCACACATCCATATCCTGGTTCTGGTTCCGATCTCCCTCCGTCCCGGGCGCGGTCTGCTCTTGTTTCTCCTTTGTGCTTTCTACAGTTCAGTCCGCGGAAACGTACGCGTCGTAAGGGGTCATGTACTGTTGCCGTACGCAGCCGGCTCGGTTTCCGTTCATCCCCCCTCTTCATCGCAGAGAAAACAACAAAAGAAGTAGACCGAAATTTCAGCATAATACCGTTTTATTTTCGGCCCTGCTGGAAAATCTCCGTAAAATCAAGGGACAACGAAATTTATTTAAAACAACAACAACAACAACAACAAAAAGAAATTTTTCGACAAGAATTATGTTTCCGATTGCGGGGTGACAGTAATTGCAAAATAGGGGAGCAAATAGGAGAGGGAGGGAACATACTTTTCTCGGCGCAGTTTTGTCGTGCTTCCATTTATTTTTATATATTTTTTTTCTACTAACATTCTCACGACTCCCCGCACCCCGTCCCCCACGCCGCGGCGCCGCACCGCACTGCAGTGATTTTCATTTCACTAAGGTCACGTTGTGCGTGGCGGGGGCTGGGTGGGGGCGGGGCGGGAGGCGGGGCGGGAGGCGGGGCGGGAGGCGGGCCGGGAGGCGGGCGGGAGGCGGGGCGGGAGGCGGGCCGGGAGGCGGCGCTGCTAACGGGGGAGTGCCGGCGCGGCGGCGGCGTGCCGCGCAAAGACCGCGCGAGTCGATAGCGAATCCACGGCGACTGCCGCTGCTCCCGAAAATTGGTGCGAGGAGTCTTTTGAAGGCGACACGACTGCCGGAGACCGGAGGCAGGGCCGGGGGCCGGAGCCATGACCGGAGCCTAGCCACCGCTGCCGGTGCCGCTAAGCCTGCTGATCCGGAGGCGAGGCACCGCCAAGCACTCAATGAAGACCAGAGGCCGAGTCTCCTTTCCGGAGAAGGCGAGAAAAAAAGGGAAGGAAGTCGATTTAAGAGCAGCAGCCACAGCCTCAGAGAAATCGAACCGGACGGGATGTGGCCAGGGGGATTTATACTGTGAACAGGACACCCTTTCTAATTTGAATGGAACAATTAAAACGTACATGTTTCTTGAGTTAATAAAAAATGAAATGAAATCAGTCAACAACTTGTTGAAATATTTTTGGTAAAGTTTCGGCGAATAAAAGTTATTTTTGGATAAGTAGTATCAGCAAGCTTCGAAATGGCAGAACACAGTGTGCATCAAAATGGCAGTCACGAAGGAAAAGATAAAAATATTCTCGGATTCCGCGGTGGCTTAGCAGGCAGACCGGTGTCACTGACTGAGTTGATCTGATTTAAAATTGCTGGTCTGCGAACGGATGCGGCTGGAGGCTCCACCTCACCCAAAACACGGGCCCCACCACCGAACCAGCAGCGGTCCGGGCAGCGGAGCCAACGCGGAGCCTGCGGCCTGTTGGAGCCCCCCCGGGGGGGGGGGGGGGGGAGAGGAACAGTTAAGACGTGACGTCAAGTTATCTCCATATCCTTGGGGCCCGCCCGGCCCCGCCCCCTCCCCCCTGGGGGGCGCACTGGGCCACCCGAGGGGCCACCAGCCCGAGCCGACCCGTAACACACTGTTTTGCCGCCGCACCAGCCGACTTCTGACTTTGCCGGCGGTGCGCGCTGCGCGCTCATCATTAGGATTTTCCTTTCCGACCGCGTGGCACGCCCCGACGGAAATTTGGGACAAGCACAGAAAAATGTGGCGCGGGTAGCAAATACACTCACGGACCGCAGTCGCGCGACCAGTTTCGTGAGGAAAACCAAACATTCGTTAGGGCGCATTTGTGTGTGTCTGTGTGTGTGTGTGTGTGTGTGTGTGTGTGCGTGCGTTCTTGAACTTGGGCAGCGGCAGGTGTGGCCCGGCGTGGCGCGAACCTGTTGTGGTGTCGGGCCGGAGGCGGGTCGGAGCGGCGAGCCATCCCGCTAGGCGCGGCGCGGCAGGGCGGCCGCGTCTAGGAGGCGCCGCGCTCTGCGCTAGGGCAGGGCAGGGCAGGGCCTTACCGACCAGCATGACTCGGCGGCACCGCAGCCTGTAGTGTGTACCCTACGGCGCTCACCTCAGATTTTGCGTCGTTTGTACTCGCAACCGTGTACATACCGTGTGCGCAGACTATAAGCTCAGCAGACACTCTGGTCTCTGGGTTTTTAGAAAAATCCACAGCATTTTGCCCGTGTTTGAAACGGCCGCTGGTTCTCGCTCTCCTCGCGTGTTTCCGCCGGCGCGCGGTCCGATTCCTTTTCTCGCATTCATTAACAGAACTCTCCTTACGTCCAATTAATCACCGGCTCCTCTGGGTCTCCTCCGGGGCTCCTCTGGGTCTCCTCCGGGGCTCCTCTGGGGCTCCTCTGGGGCTCCTCCGGGGCTCCTCTGGGGCTCCTCCGGGGCTCCTCTGGGTCTCCTCCGGGGCTCCTCTGGGTCTCCTCCGGGGCTCCTCTGGGGCTCTCCTCCGGGGCTCCTCTGGGGCTCCTCTGGGGCTCCTCCGTGCAGAGCGGCTGTTACCGGAGCCGGGGCTTTTTGGCAATTAGGCCGGGCAGAGCCGGCATGGCCACTCCCTCCGCGGCTGACCGATAGCGCTCCCCGCCACCGCCAGGCGGCGCCACGCGTGCCTGCAGACCACTGCACCTGCTCATCACTGCACCTGCAGATCACTGTGCACACGCAGCACAACACACGCCTTCCTTGCACTGCCAATATCTCTCTCCTTCTTCCCCCCCCCCCCCCCCCCCCCCTTATCTCTCTCTGTCCCTCTCTCTCTCTCTCCTCTCTCTCTCTCTCTCTCTCTCTCTCTCTCTCTCTCTCTCTCTCTCTCTCTCTCTCTCTCTCTCTCTCTCTCTCTCTCTCTCTCTCTCTCTCTCTCTCTCTCTCTCTCTCTCTTGGTGCCTGTGGACGTCGTTAGGGAGCGATACAAAGTCGTCGCGTGCGCGCCGAGGTACTACCCCGACGCGCTGCTGGGGGGTCATCGTGAAACATGTAGTTTGCGATGCGTCGCGCTGGTCGTTTGGCCGCCGCACTGGTGCCGGCCAACTGGCTGAGGCCCAGCAGCAGCAGCAGACTGCGGCCCGCGGCGGGGCTGTGAGCGCTAAATCGTCGGCGGCCATGGGTCCAGCCGGGTCCGGCCGGGCGCGGAGCCGGCCGGGCCCTCTGCGCTGTCCTGGAGATATGTGAATGCCGGGCATACCAGCAGGAGCCCACGGGAGGGGCGTGGCCCGGCCCGGCCCAACGTCCCGGGGCCCGTCCGTGAGACCGCGGGCCGGCCGGGCCCGGCACTGCACGCACCGAAAATTAAAGTTCAAATGAATTCTAAAAATGCACGCTAACTAGACCGACCGTCCAGGTTCAAAATTAACAACAACAACAAAAATGAAAAAGTACCAAAATTCCTCCTAATTTTTTTTTTTTTAGGCACGGAGTGAAACGGAGTTGCCTTATAGTTTCGTCAGATTGGACTGTTTTTTTTTTTTTTTTTTTGGAAGCATAGCCCCATATGGCCCTCTGACAGAAGTTTTTCGAACTCTCCAGATTATCGAAGGGTACTCGTACAAGACACGCTGACGTGTTTTTACACTTCAAAAATATCACACACCGTTTAAAAACGTGTTTTAAAGTCGGCTTTCTCACTCCTTTCAATGGAGAAAGTAAGAGACAGAGCACCTCGTCAACAGGCACCACTAGTCCAAAATCAAAACGATCTAAAAAATCAAAAATCTGTCTAACAGAATTACGGACAATAGTCGTATTAAATAGTCTAGCGTGTTGTTACATTCAAAAAATATCACTGTGATCAGAAAAACCACTTCAAACTTCAGCTTGCTCTCTCCAACCAATGGTGATAGCAAGAGACAGAGCTACTGTTACAACGCCTCTAGACGAGCTATGCTCGACTCGTCAGCAGGCTGCATCAGCAACCTCTGCCTGACTCAGTATCATTCTGTCCTTCTCTAGAGCACAGCCAAATCGAACGTCCTTCTTTTTTGTTGCGTAGCCTTTGCCGGGTACCCATTGTCGATGTGGCGAGCCGAGCCGAGGCACGCCGAGGCCCCGCTAAAAGGGAGACGACTCAAGAGTCAGGACCGTTTGGGACCGGTGGGGGGGACAACAGTGCGAGAGCCTTGCAGGAGGCTAGCGCTAGGCGGCCCGCGTATGAGAATGTAAGCGTTACACTGACCGCTACCTAGACGCCCTAGCTCTTCAACTACTCCCTCTCCCCTTAAAGGAGATACAAACCACCCCGAACCACCCCAAAACTGAAACAAGGCTCCTGATTCCATAAATTTTAAAAAAAGAAAGCAAACAAAACCAGAAAAAAATATAAACTTAACTTCTATAATCACCCCCAAACAACCCCAAAACTGAAACAAGGCTCAACCAAAATCCTCATTCCATGAATTAAAAAAATAAAAGAAGGCAAACAAAACCAAAAAGAACAAAATATAAACTTAACGTCTATTTTAACCAAACCCCGTGAAACTCCGGGCCTACCAGTATCTCACACAGTGGGATAGTATTTTTTTTTTTTTAAGATGGAAAACTGAAGCAATTGTTGTGTTTGCAGGATGATGAGTCGCGGCCCGTCCCGTCCGCTGCTGGGGCTGGGCGTCCCCACAACGCCTGGCAGCTCCAAGGGCAGCGCTGCCGGACCTGCCGGATCCGCTGGGTCTGCACGCTGAACGGAACGCGCTGTTCAAGTGCGTGGCCGGAGCAGCGGCACCAGCTGGTCAGCCAAAAAGGAAATACGACGAGGGGGGAAAAAAGGAGATAGGAATACGAAATAAATAAATAAAAAAATATATAGCGAGTGCAGTGTGTGAGTGAAGTGCAGTGTGCAGTTGAGTGCCAGTGCAGTGATGCCATTATGACGGACCGGCCATGAAGAAGAACAAGAACAAGATGGAATGCAACATGGCGACGCTGCTGTCGCTGTTGGTCGCCGCGGCGCTGTCAGGTAACCATGGCAACCGATCCCTGTGTGTGCGTGTATGTGTGTGTGTGATATGCCCGCCAAGTCGGGGGATTCTCGCACTTCTTCTTCCCCGCCCATCTCGCGCTCAGAAATGAGAATCGCCACGTCATTATGAGACGGACGGTGGCGCGCGCGCGCGCATCGCTTAGAGGTGCGCGGGAGAAACCGCTCTGACACGGCAGTTTCTCATATTTTGCAGGTGGCGGAAGGAAAAGCAAAAGCCCGCGGGACGGGACGGGGGCTCCTCCGGCCTCCGCTGGCCGCGTCCGGGTCCTGGCGGCGCGCGTTACGTCAACACTTGGAAACGGTCAAGCGTCAAGCGGTGCCGTCATGCGGGAACGTGGGAAAAAGGGAATGGAATAGTGCGCTGGAAATGTGGATTCTGATTGGGCGCTCTGGTGGGAGGGGCGGTGCTGTGCAGGTGTAGCGCACTGTGTGCACCTCGCAGGGATTAGTATGCACCGGCACGGCCTGGCTAGGCCTGGCCCAGGCACCGATCGGAGAGGGCGCCGGCCGGATGATGATGTGTGGAGACAGAGAGAGAGAGAGAGAGAGAGAGAGAGAGAGAGAGAGAGAGAGAGAGAGAGAGAGAGAGAGAGAGAGAGAGAGAGAGAGAGAGAGAGAGAGAGAGGAAAGAGAGAGAGAGAGAGAGAGAGAGAGAGAGAGAGAGAGAGAGAGAGAGAGAGAGAGAGAGAGAGAGAGAGAGAGAGAGAGAGAGAGAGAGAGAGAGAGAGAGAGAGAGAGAGAGAGAGAGAGAGAGAGAAGAGAGAGAGAGAGAGAGAGAGAGAGAGAGAGAGAGAGAGAGAGAGAGAGAGAGAGAGAGAGAGAGAGAGAGAGAGAGAGAGAGAGAGAGAGAGAGAGAGAGAGAGAGAGAGAGAGGCCCTAGACCCTCCGCCCTGTCGGTGTCGGCCGTCCTGCTAGGAGACGATAGGTGAAGGGAAGGGGAGTCAGGTTTGTTTTCGTATTCGTGTGTCGTCGCGGCGTAGAGACTTGTCGTGCTGGGCGTTTGGAATGCAGCAGCGGCGCAGCGGGCTAGTGGTCCTGCCGCAGCGTCGCAGACCCGGCCCACACTGGCCCCCAGCTCACACTGGTTTAGCCGCAGCAGTAAGTGGTCGCTGCTTGCAGTCGCTGGAAGCAGGGGTCAGGGGTCGCCGACGGCGTCGACCGGTAGGGTCCCGGTCTCCACTGCGCCTGCGCCCCGCTGGGCCGCTCTGGTCCCCTCTACTGGTTCCTGAGCCAGGCGCCCGCGGGTCTCGCGGTAGGCAGACCCGCTGCGCGCCAGTGTCTGGCGGCAACGCGCTGTTGCCTACCTCCCCAGGGGCGCAGCGGCGCCAAAATAATTCGGACCCACGAGAAATTTAAAAGAACTCATAATTTCAGGATTTCCAAAAAAAATCAAATAAAAGGCGAAATATTCAACTAATTTTATTTAAGTTCACAGGAGTGTTCACCAAAAATTCAGAGTTATTTTCCACCTTGGCGTCGGCCTCCAAGGGACGGTTGTCTGCCTCGGTGGTGTTCTCACACACCGTGGCCCCGAGAGTGATGAGGAGTCAGGAGTCCGTCGGCAAGGCTCTGCCGCGACCTTTCGGCCGGCAACGGGGACGGGGATCGCGGGTAGCCGGGCCAAACGCACAGGTCCTCGCTTTGTGTGCGGATCCACTCCACTCGATGATGCACCTCGCCTGCTCCCCGTGCGTTACCCGGCCGTGGCCCCGCTGCCATGCCGCCGTGCCGCGTGGGAAGCGGAGAGAACCGCTTCACATTCACATCCATATTCATGTTCACAGAGCCGCGCGGTGCGGTGCCGCACGGCGTACACGCCGTCGTGCTCTCGGCTGCCGCTCCCGCTCCCGCGGATGCAGGCGCACATATGCACAGGGGAGGGTCAGAGTGCAGCGCCTGCTGCCCAAAACGGGGCCGTCCGCAGTCTGCCCGGCGTGCTCCCCTCTCCTCCCGGCGGAGGCAAGCGGCAGACGACGGCACCAACAAAGGGCGCTGCGGGGGTGGCAGCAAGCGAGGCAGCAGGGCGCCGCGACCAGCCCGACCAGCCGCGACGCCGCGGCGCTGAGCGTCGTTCTGGAAACGTCGTGTTCCGTTAGTGGTCAGCGCTGACCGCCGCCCAGGTCCCGGCCGGACCCCGGCCGGACCAACGCAAACGATACGGAGACCTGTCCGTCATGGACTTCGCCGTGGTCACACCGGAAAAGAACAATGAAGAAAAAAAATAATAAAAGCATCGAACCGCTGACAGCTCTATGTGAAAGCCTAGCTTTGGTGCGGGATCAACATCAAACACACTCCGTAATTTTTAAGGCAGTCACTTTGACTGGCTTTTTACAAGCGTTAGGTTAGATTAGGTTGCTAAGGATGAGATGAAAAGGTTAGGTTAGGTTTTGTAAATAATTTTCCCTCGTCTAGTCGCGAAGAAAAGACGTATGTCCGACGCGGTATATGCTAGAGAGACTCAGAGAGACTCTCTAGGTATATGCAGGCGGTGCCCGGTGGCCTACATATCGCTTATGCGCCCTGGCCGGCCCTGGCCCTTGCCCTGTAGAGGGCCCCAGGGCTAGGCCGAGCCGGGCTGGAGGGGCGCGGGCAGGGCGCGGGCGGGCTGAAGATACCCGCATGCGCTAGCGCACACCAACCGCAGGACCAGACACACACACACACACACACACACACACACACACACACACACACACACACGTGGCCTAGCACTGCCTAGCACTGCCTTTGGCTCTAGCGAGCCCAGCGACCTTAGCCTTGGCTTTGGCGTGGCACCAGCTCGCTTGACTGGTTGGACGCCCGGCTGGCTCGCTGGCTGGCTGGCTGCCGGGCGCCTCTCTCCGTGGATGCAGTTAAAAACAGCGCTCCGGTGCGGCAGTGATGGCCCCAGGCATGCAGTGCCCCCCCGGCACACTATCCCCAGAGACCATGTGGCTGGGGTACACCCGGGTGACCCGGGTACACCAACCCTAGGGAAGCACAGAGCGACAAAGCGTACCGTTACAATCGACGTGGTAGTACATGTGAGGCGCGGAAGGCAAAGACGCCGCGGAGCGCCCGCGAGTGCTGAGGTAGGCCAGCCCGCACGGCACGCGTGCGTGTGGAGGCCGCGGTTGCCTACCCAGCAGGCGCCACGGGCAGGACGATGCTGCGCCTAAGCGTAGCGATGGCAAGCCTCTGGCGCCTGGCCTAGGCCTGGCCGGGCCCTGCGCCCAGCTCAGCCCAGCTAGAGCTGGAGTCATTTTGCGTATGAAAGGCCGGACGGGCTGCTGCTGCTGCTGCAGCTGCTGCCGCTGCTGCCACTGCACCGCGGGCAGGAGGTGAGGGGGAAGGGGGGAGTGTACTTTCTCCGACCCCCGCTCCCGCTCCTGCGCCTAACCAAGTGCACTATTTGTCCTACAGCAGCTTTCCCACATTTATCCGCGCTCCGTCATGAAGCGCACCTACCAGGACCTGTCCGCCGCTCGTCAGTGTCCAATATAATTGCAAAACGGCAATGGGGCTGTGATGCCGCCGCTGCGCTGGAAACGTCTAAAGCGAAAGGGAGGAGGTGAAACACGACAGCCCTCCGAACGTGCCAATTTTGCACCATCAGTCTGCCGAACAAGTGTACAGCCGGCGCGTCCGCCGACATGTCCGCCATTGTGAGGTCCTCGGACAAAAGTACGGCGCGGCAGTTTGACAAACCAGCCGTGTCCAGGCGGGGCACTTTTCGGCGCGGGCTCGTCTCTGTGCTGTATGTGCGCCCTGTCTTCCGCCGGGTGCGGGGGCCCGTTCCGGAATCACGTGACGGTGGTGCGAAGCTGCGAGAGGCTCTTTGTGGGGCCTCTGCGCGGCCAACGCCCCCTGCTGCCGCCCAGTCATGATGCGGCCATCATGGCCATGATAGTCATGGTTGTCATGACAACGCCCCTCGCGCCGCGGGTGACAGGCGCCGTGCAACGCCCCGTCAGAGGGATGAGAAATACAGCGGCGGACCTGACAGGACACTTCTCCAGCGCGTGTATCAACGCGAGAGATGCATACATTTTCGAGCTCCATTTCGTAACAAGGTACACAGCGCGTCGTAAAATTAGGATGCTATTATTACCGCACGCGTCGTGGGAAGGGAGAGCATTTCACTAATGGGCTCCCGTTGAATAAATGGGTGGCAGCCTGGTCGTGCCAGCCGTTCGAATTCGTCATGTTGATCGTCATTCCGTGACCCTCCCGCTGGGCATGGCAGTGTTCCGGGGCCGTATGCAGCCTGATAGCCATCGGGGCCCTCCGCAAAGACTCCGCCTGGCACGGCAGCAGGCGGCACCACCCGCCCGGGCGCTGGTGTCAAGGACCCCAGAGGACCCCGTCGAGGTGCCGTCCTGCCCACTCCCTTGCTTCACACTGCGGAGGGCCTGTCCGCATGTCACGTCTCAAAAGTGTGACGTAATGGGTGAGCACTCCCTGATGCCAACCGCACAGGGTGGCGCGCAGCGCAGCAGCTCCGAATGAATGAAAAGAAGCAGGGGCAGTCTCCGAAACTACGCACCGCCGGTATAGCCCGCCTCTCTGTCACTCACACGGCGCCGCCGGTACGGACAGACAAGGACAGAATGGCGCACGAAGGCAGCACCGGCCGCCATCTTGCTCACCGCAGCGCCGCGCACCGGTGACCACGTATAAGTTACACGGAGGAACCGTTAAGCCTGCCAGCCGCCGCCAGCAAGGTATTGCCCCTCTTCCTCTGCGGCGTGAGGCGCGGAGCGGCGCGGGACCGATGCGTCCTCCATGTTTGGCACGTCCTTCCGGCCGCAGGACGATAAGGACCCCGTGTGTGTGTGTGTGTGTGTGTGTGTGTGTGTGTGTGTGTGTGTGTGTGTGTGTCTCTCTCGAGGGTTAAGTAGGTCAGCACGCGATCGCGTCAAGCTCAGGGGGGAAACAGGTGCACCGCGCTGTACTTGGTGTAGTACTTATTATCGCTTACCGCAAGGAGACCGCGGCAGAGACAATTATCGTCGCCCTCTCGTGCTCGAAAAAAAAAGAAAGAAAGAGCACGAAATGGTGGAGGGTTTTTTGTCACGTCGACCAGTCAATGACATTCTGCCGGTCCAATTGCAGCCAAATAGCCGTAACTCCGGAACCCGCGCGTCGAGCAAATTCCACGCGAGTTGCGTCGAGCCCGTTCCGTCGGGCAGAGAACACGTCGGACTGGTGACTGGTGCTGCCACCGGGCAGAGAGGAGTCCAGCGGCACGCTCTAGAGCGCGCCGAACGTTCCTGCCAGCAAAGACAAAAAAAAAGTTGTTCCCTTACTTCGAAATGGAAAAGTATTTGCATGCATTACATCTTGTGACCTTTGACGAATAATTTTCATGAAAGAAATAGAGTGAGGAAGATACGTATGCGCTGTGCGAACATATTGCATGAGCCGGAAATTATTGACTTGTTCTGGAAGTCAATGAAGAAACTGTACTTGCGGCAGCGCGCGGTGCCAGGCTTGGTGCTAGTAGAAAAAAAAGAAAAGAGGTGGAATACATGATCTCCCCCCCCCCCCCTACCCCTCTCTCTCTCTCTCTCTCTCTCTCTCTCTCTCTCTCTCTCTCTCTCTCTCTCTCTCTCTCTCTCTCTCTCTCTCTCTCTCTCTCTCTCTCCCGTTAATGTGGTTGGCGCCTGAAATTTATGCGAGTGCTCTTCCGGTCAGTTTCCGAGAGGCGGGGGAGCTACGCGAGCTCCAGGCTCAGAGATCCCAGGACGGCCGCCTGCACCGCCTGCCTGTTTGCTTGAGGTTTTCCTCGTACCCAACGCGGCAGGCGGCAGGGCAGGAGGGTGCGGCCACACGGGCCAGTCCACAATACAGCCAAGTGGCAGTTTGCATGCGACCCGAGTCCGTCCGAACATTCCCCGACCGACGTCGCCGTGCCATCAGTGGAGACATCTCTCCGTGTTCAGGGCGACGCGGCGGTGGTGTGCTTGTGCTCCCCGCTGCTGCAGAGCAGCGCTGCGACGGAGGTTGATGTACTATCTAGGCTTCGTGGCACTGCTTTGTGTTGTGGGAGCCAAGGTCTGTTTCGTGGTTGCCTGCGAAGGGGCGTTTAGGGCCTTCACTAGAGATGTACGATTTTCAGGAAAATATAGGAAAATGTTTTGACTTGCAATTTTCGTGTCATTTACTTTCGTTTTATATATTTCTTTTGTGAAATATTTCCAAAACGGTCGCAAAACCTATGATTTTTTTTTAATTTGTTGCTGGGTTTTTTTTTTGCATGTCACAGAGCTGGTCGCACCAAGAGGGTCGGGGCGGGCAGTCCTCCCCTCAGCCCCTTTTAACTGGCTTGTGGTCACGTGGTAGGTGCACGGTCACGGTCCCGTAGGTCCCCGGCAGGGCTGGCAGGGCTGGCAGTGCTGTCTGCTGCCGCCCATGTCTGTCTGCACGTGCCGGGGGCTTGCAGGGGCCTAAACCACCACCACGGTCCGCCACGCCGTGCCGCGCACTGTACCGCGGAAAAAAAAGAACGGGAAACGTGGTGGGGGTAATGAAGGAAGAAAGCATGGCAGGCAGGCAAACCCGAGCCGAGTCTAGCAGCCCGGTGTGTGCCGGTGTGGTAACCGGGCCTTATCGAGGGCCTTATCGGCCAGCACCACCCTGTGCCCGGCCCGTGCCCGGCCCGTGTCCGGCCCGTGCCCGCAGTCCCTGCAGACCGAGGGGTAGCTGACTCTGACTAGGTTGGGTCCTGTATGAAGTAGTAGAAGAATTGTATGCTTATAATACCTCGTTTTTGACATATTTTTTTTCGAAATGTTCAAATTTTCATAACTTTTGAGCATATTATGTATTATAATGGACGAGTTTGTAAGTTTTATACCTGGTATTATTGACGTGTATACGAGCCGGCCACCCCACGCTGCAGACTCTCTGGGCCCCCAGGACTCTTGTCGCCCCCAGGCGTTCAAGTCCCCACTGCTGTACTGCCACTGTCCACACTGCCCAGCCCGCTGCCCGGCCCGGCCTCCGCAGGTCGTGTCACTGCCGTGTGAGAAAACGGCCACCGCGGCCACCCCGTGTCTGCAGAGAGTATATGATTCCCCTCGGCTATACGCTGTGCCCGTCTGTGCCTCTACACTCTGCGGACCGAGCGACGACGGGAACCCCGCCATTTGGACCCGCGTTGCGTTCCGCATCTGTCTGCATTCTCAACGCCAATTTCCTGCCTCCGCGCGGCCGCAGCCCCGCACAGCTCCATTCTTCGCGCGCAGCTAGCGCCGCCGGATTCGGCCGGATTTCTCCCCTGCTTCCTCTGCTGCGGCCGCGGGGTCTAGGCCGGGCCGAGAGCCGCGAGGAGGCTGAGGGCTTTATCCGCCCCGTATCCGTGCGGGCCGGGGGCGTTCGGAAAGCGTGCCGAGCCTGCTGACCAGCGCGGTGGTTTGGAGGCGACCCAGTCATGCAGAAAACGCGACAGGAAAGAAGAGACGGATTTTTTTAAAAGGAGGGAGAACCTTGAAAGACGCACACAGCAGGTGTGTCTGGTGATCCGAGCAGGTGAGGTGCGACACAACGCACCACCAACACAGTGCACAGGCCTCACTGCGTATCTCACTAGTGGCGTACCTAAGGAGAGGGAGGAAGGAAATCTTTGCTTTTCAAAAGTTGAATAAGGCTTTGCAGCAATTTTTTTCATTTGTTAACAGTCTTCAATTCTTATATGCAGCTAAATTTACATTCGTTAATATTAAGATTCAGTCGATGTTATTTTCGGAACCCGCGCGCGCGGGGAGAGTCGTCATTATTTGCAAACGCCCCCGCGAGTCATGCAGGGGATGCGCCGACGTTTTTGCTTCGCTTTAATGCGTTTCCCGAACCTCATTGACTCGGCGGTGTGTTTAATGAGGGCGTCTCAAAGATTGTCGATCGGCGGGCGCACTCTGCTGCCGGTGCCGGCCGGTGCCGCGCGGTGCAGTCCGCCAGTGCAGTCCGCGAGTGCAGTCCGCCAGTGCAGTCCGCCAGTGCAGTCCGCCAGTGCAGTCCGCGAGTGCAGTCCGCCAGTGCAGTCCGCCAGTGCAGTCCGCCAGTGCAGTCCGCCAGTGCAGTCCGCCAGTGCAGTCCGCCAGTGCAGTCCGCCAGTGCAGTCCGCGAGTGCAGTCCGCCAGTGCAGTCCGTGAGTGCAGTCCGCGAGTGCAGTCCGCGAGTGCAGTCCGCGAATGCAGTCCGCCAGCAGTCCGCGAGTGCAGTCCGCGAGTGCAGTCCGCCAGTGCAGTCCGCCAGTGCAGTCCGCCAGTGCAGTCCGCCAGTGCAGTCCGCCAGTGCACCGCACCGTGTCCGACACTCGCCATGCAAATGCATGTCGGCGGCGGTAATGGGCGGACGGGGTCCGGACTGGACTGGTCCTCTGCATGCAACGTGACTGCCTGCACTGGCTGCACTGTCTGGTCTGCTCTGGCGTGTTTGCGGCGTCGGCGAAGCGAAAACAAGGCGTGGGATTAAAATCAATCACTTCGCTAGAAGTTAAAAATAAAAATAATAAAAATAAAAAAGCACTGCGTGTCTTGTGCGCCAAAACGATTCGTAAATTCAGGAGGAGACGGCATCCTTCCGTCGTCATTTTTCATCCTGACTGCGACAGGGTAGACACGTGCTAATTTCCTTACAAACGGCGGCGCTTTGGCACGCGGGTTCGCGCCCACGGGCCCCACGGGACTGCACCCCGCGGGGGGACGGGGAGTGGCGGGGAGTATGTGTGGGGAGGGGTCGTTGGCTGTGCGCTGTGCAGTGCGAGCGATCACCATTAGCTGATAAACTTTGTGCGCGGGGAATCAATTCTGCATGTAAATGTCCGGCCGGTCGGGTGGAGCGGGCGGCGCGCGCCGAGCTCCGAGTCCGCCTATGCCGCTGTCTGCTGTCTGGCCGCCATCAACTCTGCGAATGGGCGTGGGAAGGCGGGGCGAGGCGAGGGGGGCCGCGGAGCCCGGAGGAGCCCGCAGTGGTCCACCGCGGCGCGAGCCAGTCCAGTCCACCTACGGGCGCAGCGTAGCGCAGCGATGCCAGGACAAAGACCCCCGCCCGCGCTGACTGAGGTCGCCTCAGGCTGCCGATGGGCTGGGCTGGGCTGGGGGCGCGGTGCACTGCACCACTCTGAGAGAACGGGTATGGATGAGGGATCCAAATTCCGGGTTGGATCTGAACAAATTTGTTTTAAAATACAAAGAATTAAATGTGTCTGTAAGTTGTCTTTAGACGCATATTTTTTGTAGGAAAAAAAATCGGCAAAGTATTTTGACAGGCCCTTGTAGGGGCTGGTATTATTTTAATGTCATCCTTGTTTTGAGAATCGATTTTATTATTTTCCTTTTGACGTTTAACTCGGAGCTAAATATTTTATTCGGTCTTGAGTTACAGCAGTCTTTCAGCTGGGAAAACGCATTAACTGCGAGTACATGGTTGATCTCTATATCGCTCCCCTCTCGCCCGCCGGCACGTGTGCTCGCGGCCCGCCCCGCAGCTCCGCCCATCCCAGCTAGGGCTCATTTGATGGCCCCTTGGCCGCTTCTACTTCCCCGCTGTTTGATATGATTGCGGTTTGGAGACCCAACATTTGCGCGTGCGGTCAGGGGGCACTAAGATGTATACGACCTCGTATAAAGCCCCCTCGCGGGTTGAGGAAGGGGTGGGGGACTAAACAGAACGGAACAGACAGTGGAAAGGGCACTGCTCTGCAGCGGATCCATTCTCTCACGTTTGTCACATATTTTGTGGTGGCAAGTGGAACTGCTACAGACGAGCGAAAGAAGGTGCTTTTACCGTGCGTGCGAGACATAAAATCGGTAGGGACAGTTTACGAGAGTTGTGAAAGGTGAACAGCTGTCACCTCGCTGGCTGGTCCTAACGGTATGGCGACAAACTTTCGATGCGGCCGGCGGGACTTCCCCAGTTTCCCCGTCGGGGATATCAAGGGCATAACCGGCCTAGGCATGGCATTCCCATCGGGTCGGGCTGGAGCGGGTCATCATAATGTTATACTCCGGGCCCAGCCCAGCAGCCCCCAGGCGCTCACAAGGGAACCGTACCGAACCGGGCATGATGGAGGCGTGTTTGAACAACCCATTTTATGGCTCGGGGCGCTTATCCGGGTTTATATTCTTATTCTATGTCTCGGTAAGTGACGTACCCCTCACGGAGTACAATCGGGGCCACCTGCACGGCCCTAGGAGACCCCAGGGGGGCCCGGGGGACCCCGGGAGGACCCTCAGCGGCGGTAATTGATCAGCCGCCGGCGATGAGGACACAAAACTCTTGATAACACCGCGGATGGGAGGATGGCAAAGGCCGCCTAGGCCACCTCGCCTCGCGTTTGTCCTTTCTCTCCCTCCCTAGCGGACCTAGACCTTCGCAATCGTGTCCTTTCTCTGTCAGTAAAAGTGAGTTTGCCGCTGAACGCAAGGGGGATGGGAGGAGAGCGGAGGGGGCTTGCGTCCTGAATCCGCATCGCGGCCCCGGCCGGCGTTTTGCTCGGGCCGGCCAAGGGCTCGGCTGCTGCGGCGTTCCGTCCGTCCTTCTCCCTCCCATTCATGTCTTACCGGAGAGAGAGAGAGAGAGAGAGAGAGAGAGAGAGAGAGGGGGGGCGGGGGACGTCACACCGGCCGCAGCGTCGTGCCCGGATCGTATCGCGGGCCGTGGCGTTGCACGGTGATGCTGCATCGGATCTGCAATGGATCTCTCTCTCTCTCTCTCTCTCTCTCTCTCTCTCTCTCTCTCTCTCTCTCTCTCTCTCTCTCTCTCTCTCTCTCTCTCTCGTGAAAGGTTGCGAATAAATGGGGCACCTGCGGGCTGGAAGGGGGATGGATGCATGACAGCGCCCTGTGCCGTGCCGGTGCCACGCCCCGCCCCGCCACGCCCTCTTAGCGCTAATCATCGCGTCCGCCACGCCACGCCGCCGGGCCGTCGTAGAAAGGGAAGGCAGAGTCAAGTCGGTGTGAATCGTGACACGGCGCCTAGTCATGGCAGGGGGCGGCAGTGCCAAAGCTTGTTTTGCTGGCGCAGGCCCCCGCAGGCCCCCGCAGGCCCCCGCCCCGATCCGCCAGTAATGGCTGGCTAGTTGTCGCGCCGCCCCCGCGGCTCCTCGCCGTCACCGTCGTCACAGCCGAAAATAAGTAGTAACGCTCGACAGTGTCGGTAGAAGTGGACGACAGGACGTGGGCGTGGCGGTGCACGGCGCGCGCCAGGCCGGAGCGGAGCTGCGGAGCCGCGGAGCGGTGCCGGAGTGGTCCCGAGATGGAGAGGAGCTGAGAGCAAAGGAGGGGCGGCGCGGGGCCGGGCCAGTCATGACATCCCGCCCATTTCGGGTGACAATACGTGCAGCGAGCGCTGCTGTTAGCGCGACGCGACGCTGCACTTACGCCCCGTCGGCCCCGCCGGCCCCACCCCGCTGCCGCCGAGCCCACCGCGAGCGGCCGCGTTACCCGCCCACATGCCGGCGACACACAAACCCAGTTGATAACGGCGTGTGAGGCAAGGTGTCGCCGGGGCAGGGGCCGGGGCCGAGGCGAGGCCGGGACCGTACCGCCGTGCCGGGCCGGCCGCAGCCCGGTGCTAACTGCACCTGCGGCCGGCGGGGCAAAGTCGGCAAAGTGCAGAGCAAATGACGATGGTTAGCGTCTGACATTTTCAGCAGCAAAGGCTATGTGCAGTCCTATCCCATCCGGGGCCTCCGGGGCAGCGGGCAGCGGGCACGCCAGGCCACGGCACGGCACACCAGGCCACGCCCGGCACGCCCGTCACGCGGACACTGACATTTCTCTGAGAAAGTCACTGTCTTACTGCGCGATTCCATCTGATTCACAAAAGCGTCGAGACTTTCAGCAGCGCGGCCTCGCACTTTTTACACGCCGTGTTGGATTCGAGTGTTTGGTTTTTCTTTTCTGACGTTTTGCCGTTTCCGTTGTTCCCAGGTGCCGCAGCGGCCGCAGGTGCAGACAGCACGCCCTCGCTGCACGCCATCAACACCCCAATGGTGGCCGCGACCAGCGGCCAGCCCGATGACGCCTGGCAGGTGGGGACCCGCGCCGCCGGCGAGGCGGCCGTCACGCCCCAGCAGCTGAGGACCAGCGTGCCCGCCAGCGTCCCCGTGGTGCTGGGCCAAGACGACGACGAACACCATCACCACTCGCTGAGGACAAGGTCCATCGACACGTCCGCACCACCAGAGCCCGCCGACAACCAGCTGCTCGACGTCCCCGCGCCCCCGCCGTCGTCCGTGCCCGCCGTGGAGCGGCGCGACGCCGTGGACGTGACGGCGGCCCGCGGCGCCTACTACGACATCCAGCCCACCAGGACGGTGTCGTCCATCGCAGCCGAGGAGTCGGGGGAAGCGGAGCGGGCCTCGCGGGGGCCGGACAGGGCACGGTCCCTCCCGGTGGAAGTGGTGGCGGGGCCCGGCGGCAACACGACGACCTCTAGTCCGCCAGCCGAGGCGGTGCCCGCGGTGCCCGCGGTGCCCGCAGGGGTGGCCGGCGGCAACTCTACCGAGGGCCACCAGGCCAGGGACACGGCCAGCAACGGCAGCAACACGGACCGCGTCAGGGACATCATCACCGGCATTGTCAAACTGCTCAACGGCAACGTCAACGTGGCCGCCAACCCCTCGCCATCGTCGGCCAAGGCTGGCGGCATGGGTCGCCCAATCAGGCCCGTCCCTATGGGCACCAGGATCAACAACCGCGGCCCGCCCAGGATCACAGACCTGCCGCCGCTGCCCCCCGACTACGAGAAGGCCCCGCTGCCGCTGCAACTGCCGCCGCTGCCCGCGGTGGTTCCGCTGCCCCCGCCTCTGCCGTCGCAGCAGTTCACGCCGCCGCCGACGTTCCAGCAGATCGGCCAGAGCACGCGGATACCCCCGCCGTACCCCTTCGACATCCCCGAGCCCGTCAGCTCGGCAGTGCCGCCCCCCGCGGCCCCTCCCGCCCCCACCGGCCCTCCCATCCCCGTCCCGCAGGTGCAGGAGACACCCGACGAGGGCCCTTCACCGCACCACCCACCGGTTCCCATCCCCATCCCGATCTCCAACCCGCACAAGCAGCAGTCACCCAAGCTGCCACCACCGCCGCCTTCCGTACCGGCGCCGACGCCGTCCGCCCCGAGCGCCCCCGAGAAGGCGGAGGACGCCCCTAGTCCCAAACCCAGCTCGCGGCCGAGCCCCAAACCCACCCTGAAGCCGAGCGCAAAGCCGCCCGCGCAGACGCCCCCGTCCGCACCGACCACGGCCACCAAACCTCAGAGTACCAAGCCCACGCCGCCTAGCAAGAAGGACAAGGAGAGGGAGAAGGACAAGGTCAAGGAGAAGGACCCCGGCGTCACCCCGACCCTCACCATCCTGCAGATCTCGACCACATCCTCGACACAGGTACGTTCAGTCCCGCCAAGTACCGACGACAACTGCCACCCGACGAAGTTACCCACACAGCGTTGACACCAGTTGACACCCCGACACTCGGCATCACGTGACCATCCGCGGCCCTCGTCTGCGGTGGCGCCCGTCACTGCTTAGGCCCTGGGAAGTGATCGCGAGTCTTTTCCCGCGCGTCTTTTGTAATTGACGCCTGATTTACGGCTTCCGTGTGAAACAGACGACGAGGCGGCAGCAGCGGTGGCCGCGGCAGCGGCGGACCATTGTGGGCGCGAGTTGCGAATAGATTAGGGCGGGATGGAACTCGGCGCGGGGAGAGGGGAGGAGATCATCTTGGCGCTGTCTCTGGCCGCCAACTTGGCCCCCCGGTCTAACGAATCCAATCAGGACGCCTGCCTCGCCGTCGAGGCAATCTGTTTTGTTTGTTCGCGTCCGAAACGTGGGAAGACGTCGTCGTTGCCGGTTGCCGCAGCCACGCACTCTCAGATGGCCCCTGCTGGGTAGGCAAACACGACTCGTGCACGCACGCGTGTAGTGCGGGCTGGCCTGCCCTGGTTTTCACAGGCGCTCGGCGTCGCGGTTAGGTAGGAGTGTGTTGGGACGACGTTAATGCACGCCGGCATGCCATGCCGCCCCGTGCATTCCTCTACGCGATACGCGAGCAATTTATGGCCGGGCATGCGCGCAGCGCGCGGGCGTGCGGCAGTGCGTGAGCATGAGAGTAGGGAGAGCGCAGCGCCGCGCGCGGGAGTCGCTCCTCTGTGGCGGGGGTGGGGGCGGGGAAGAGGGACGCGCGCCTAGTCGGCTTGACCCGCATCAGGAGTCGAGTGGTGCGGTTTCTTTTATATTTCGGGCCCCGACGCCATCAGGCTTTAGCCAGTCAGTCAGCCTCGGCAGCCTCGGCCTCTAGTATGCGGTGGCGCGGCTCTCACAATGGGGCCCAACTACTTGCCCATGCCGACGCCCAGCGCAGCGCGGCTGATTGACAGATGCAATTTTCTCTCCTCGCACCTCCTCGCCCCGCACCGCCCTACCCCGCCCCACCACGCCTCGCCACGCCGCAGTCGACGCTGGTAAACAAGCCGGCGAAAAGGCGCGCGGGCGACGTCGCGTCGTGCCGCCTTGCTCCGGCCTGCGTGCCGCGTGCCGCGTCGTCGTGCCGTCGCAGTCGCTCCCGTTGCCTTTTCTGGAGCGCGAGTGGCCATGCGAGAGGGATGGAGCGAGTGAGTCTCGCGTGCGCGGCGGGGCGGACTCTCGGGTGCGTGGTTTCGGGCGTGCCGTGGCTGCCGTGGCCCAGGGCCGGGCTCGGGCTGTGATTATCAGGAGCAACACACACCGGCCCGGCGTGCGGCGTGCAGCCTCTGCAGCGGCTCTGGCACCTTGCCGAGCCGAGCCGAGCCATCCCGCCCCGCCGCCTCATCAGCGGCCCGGGCCGGGCCGGGGCGGCCCCCCATGGCTCGCCCATGGCGGCCCCGCTGCCAATTAGCGCCCCACGTAGCGGTGCGAGCGATGCCGTGCGATCGGGGATCGGGATGAGCCACACCGCTGCGAGGCACCGAGATGTGTCCCGCGGGACGCACACATACATGGCTGCGGACGACGGACACACGTCCACACGTCCACGACGACGACAAAAGACGACGACGCCGTTTGAGGACCTCCGACGGCAGCAGGACCCAGGAATGAACGGAACGGCGTTGTGTTGCCCCCCGCAGGTCATGCTACCCACACCGTCGTCGGCGTCGTCCTCGGCGGCCACCGACGTCTCGCCGACCTCTACGTCGGCAGCGGCGTCCGCCGGCCCCAGCACGCCCTCCCCGCTGCCCGAGTCAGAGGACTCCACGGGCAACAGCAGCTCGCCGACCACCACCACGCCGAGGCCGGTGCCTCGGCCAGCCAGCGGGCCCGTCCTCCAGTCCTCCATCGAGGAGGTGGTGGTTTCGGCCGAGTCCGCCAAACCAACCCAGGTACCCGTCGGAGGCTGCTGCAAGTGCTGCTGCTGCAAGGAGCTTGTCGCTACCAACCATAACGCAATGCCGGACAGCCGCCGCTCTAACACCCCGCTGTCACCATCCGCACCAAGCACCCCTCATCTGTGCCCACGTACCCTTGTAACCACACTAACACTCTCAGCGCTCCCCACCCTCCCGCCCACCACCACCTCAAAAATAGATGAAAATTTCATTGCATCACCTTCATTGGGAAGAAAGTCCCGGCTTACAGACCCTGCTTTTCCAACATCCTCGCAGCGAATTCTCCACGTTTCCACCCACGCCATCCACTCCCGCCAGCCAACAACGCCCTTCCGCAATCTGTCTTTGAGCACTCTGAGCCTATCTGCACCCCTCTTGCCACTCAATCGACTGCCTACTGCCCGCAGGCCATGCCGATGACGCCGTCCTCCTCGGCCGCGCCCAGCTCCTCGACGGGATCCTCGACGTCGCCGACGACGACGCCCTCCTCGACCAGCTCTGCATCGGGGGCGCCTTCGTCCCCGGCGTCCAGGCCGCAGCCTCCACCACCCAACACCGGTGAGTTTGAAAATTTCTGAGCGGCGCTATCGATCAAAATCTTTTAGAGTGGCGATTCCTCGTCGACCGTCCGATACTCTCTTTCTCGATCTCTCTCGTAGACCGTGTGCGTGTGTGTGTGTGGGGGGGGGGGGGGGGAGGCAAAATCGAAACCCATCTCCGAATATAAATAATTTCCCGCGGCGACGCGGTGGCGGTGCCGTTAGGCCTGGAAGTGCTCATCGGATATCGGGACCGGAGCGCCCAGCCGCGCCCAGCCCAGCTGCTTCGCTGTGCCCTGCCGTGCTGTGCTGTGCCCGTCCCGGACTGGAGATATCGCATCCTCCGCTCCGCCGGGCCGCGCTCCGCGCTCTGTTCTCCGCTTGGCCCGTTTGGTCACGTGGTCACGCCCGCGGGGAACAACAATCTCGCCGGTGCATCGCCCATTATTTTCTTTCTCACTGTTTCGGACCACGATGACGGTCCTGGCGCTGGCTGGCCGCTCTAGGGGGCCAAGCGCAGAGCGGCGAGGAGGAGGCGACCCTTCACGACGACGTCCCATTGTTCGAACGGGGCGGCGCCCCAACCCCGCCGGGCGCCGCAAACGCGAAGGATTTGGATCCATTTGGAGAGAGAATTTTTGTGGATTTGGAGAAACGTGTGTATGCGGGGCGTGCGGGGCGAAGCGAGCGGCACAGTTGCAGGGCGTGCATGTGTCACGCCACTAGGGCCGTATAGGGCCGGACAGCGGGCAAGGGCCCCGCTGGGGACCGCCGGGGGCCGGCGGGGCCCGTAAGTCATCATGAGAGCATTAGGGACGCCGCGCCGCGCCACCGCGCCGTTTAAAGCACACAGTCACGCCCGGGGGGTGTGCGGTGCTGTGCTGCGCGCCACACACCCCCTCTGCCCCCGAGCCGAGGTAATCACGGCGTATCACGGTGCGGCCTGATTGACTGTCGCAGTTATTACATTACTTTCGTGGCACGACGGTGTCCGAGAAGTAAAAGTAGGCATTGTGTGCCGTGTAGAGTCCGCAGCCCTGGACGACGATGGCGATTGAGCCGTCTCTCCGGCCTCCAGTAGGCTTATCGGACGGTCGTGATCCTAAATGAGTGTAAGAGGCTCACAGCTGCTCACAGCACGCCGGCCCGGGCCTGGGCCTCGCCAGGCCGGCGGGGGCCTCTGGCTCGGTGCGGGGGCGCCGCGGGGCGCGGTGGCGGCCAACGAGTGTCCCCCGACAGCAGCGGTGTCATGGCCCGCCCGTTACGGCAGACACGTCATGCTCCAGATTACGGTCCGAGAGAGCGGGGGCCCGGAGCATTAGTGTCTCCACACCGCACTACTATGTAGGCAGCGACGACTTTATTCCGAAAAGAGAAAAATATGGTAATGCATGAGTGCGCGCGACGCTGCTGCTGCTGCTTCTGTTGTTGCTGCTTCTGTTGTTGTTGCTGCTGGCGCGCTGGTGGAGGTAGTGCCCCAACTGCTCCACCCGTCGCGTTGGTTTGACGTCTCGCCGCCGCCGATCCGCGCGTCGTATCGGTGCGCGAAACAAACACAAACAAGCGGCGCTCATATGCATAGTTTTGGGGGGCGGCCGGGACGAGACACCCCCACCTCACCCCCAGCAGCGCTCTCGGGCCCCCGGGGCGCGACGGCTGACGGCGTCGCCGCAGGAAGATGGGTCTGACGCAACGCGGTGCGGGCGGGAGGGCGTTCCGCGTAGTGCAGCCGAGCGGCAGCCGACGGCGGCAGACGACGCGGTGCAGCTGCAGCCGCCCATCTCTGATCTCTGCTGCGCCCGGCTGTGCCCTGCGCCGGACTGGACGCTGGACCAACCCACAAACTGGACCGCGGCGCGGCGGCGGCCCGGCAGGAAGGAAGCCCGTGCCCTGGAGTCCTGGAGGCTGCCCCCATTGCGGAGCTTATCGGCAGCGCAGTGCGGCGGGCTGCCCGCCCTCCCAGGCGTCAGATCCAGAACGGGGACATGTCCGGTGTCGGTGTGCCGTTCGCCCTGAGCGACGCGGTGTCGGCACAGAGAACCAAACCAATCCAAACCAATCGTAAAGGTCCGCGGGGGAACTAAACAAAAACACCATTGGCTCGCTCACTTCCGTCGCCCTCTGGTACGTGGAGTACCCTACCCGCCTGCCGCCAGAACCCCAGAAGCCCCTGGAGCGAAAAACCCTCTCGCCATGGGACAGGTTGGCGACTCTCGCCATGGCTCCGCCTGCTTCTGCTGCTTCGCAGGGCACGACAGCATGGCCCGGCCCCCCGCCCGGCTCGCCTCCGTAACCAAAACGCATTGTTTTCCTTGCTCCCTTTGTGGCTTTAATCTCACTTTTGTTTCATTTGAACATCCTTCTTCCCCGGCCCGAGCGCGCGCCACCGCCTTGCCACTGCCGCGCCCACAGTGGGGCAGGGGGAATAGGGGGCCGAGGCTAAGCGGAGCACCGGCAGATCCAAACCGGCTTTTTCGAGAAAATTTTTTTTTTTTTTAAAAAAAATTGTTAGTGCCGCAGACGAGAGCCGGCATGCCGACGCCCACCGTCAGCGGCTGTGGCGGCAGCGAGCCCCTCAGAGCCTCTCCTCTCCTCACCGCGTTTTATTTCACTTTAGTAAAAGCGGGACGGGACGGGCGGGCGGGGCGCTACTTTGATGAGGTAGCCTCGCGACGAGGATGAGGCTCATTGACCCCCGACGACCGCCCGGCCCCGGCCCCGGCCCCGGCCCCGGCCCCGGCCCCGGCCCCGGCCCCGCGGCCTGGCCTCTGTGTCCCGTCCCGTCTGTTTTAGTCACAGGCTTGTCGCCCGCTTTTGTTGTTGCCCCGCGCGCCTTGCTCAGCGCCGAGGGAAAGTAGCGGCAGTGTGCGCAGCGCGGCACGGCGGCGGCGGCGGGGTCCGCGATGACACCCCTCATCCTCCCACCCCGTGCTGGTGGTGGTGAAGGGCTCTGTGGTGAAGGGGTGGCAGGACAAGGACAGGTGGCGGCAGGTCACTGCCGCTGCGGAGCTTACCGCCCGCGCCTCTTAACGCCGCCGGTGCCGACGTCATAGAACAGCAGCCGGCGGTCATAGACCCCCCTGCTTAGGTCACGACGACTCACGACTTTTTGGATAGGAAGAAGGAGAAGGGGAAGGAGGGGAGGGAGGAGGGCGAGGACCGCGCCGAAACCGCGCATCGTGCCCGTCGTCCTCGCCGTAATACTCGCCGGGGAACTTCCAGTGAGGGGGTTCGAGAGAAGTGTAATTTGTCAGCCCAGGAACGTTTTTTTTTTGTTGTCGTTTTATTTTGACGGTGTGTCCCGTGGCCCGGTATTGCTCCTGCTGCTTATGGCCTCCAGGCTTCCTCCCCCCCCCCCCCCTGTCTCCTCCCACTTCCCCCGCGTCCGCAAATACAAGCTCCCTTTGTTTTCCCACCAGTAGTTACTTCACTGTCGGCAAAAGTATAGTGGTTCTTTTCGAAGTGGCCTCCCGGGGGATATGGCAGAGGGCCCGCAGCCCACCCCGCAGCGGTGGGAGCCCTGAGCATCAGCCTTGCCGATGGGGACCCCGACGGGCACCGGGACCACGATGGGACGCTCCGATGAGCTTGCATCACTGTCCGCTTCGGCTCCAGAGCATCTTTCTGTTCCATCTGCAGGACACGGAAGCGGGGACGACAGCACCGACCACCGGCCAGCGGCCTCTGGCCGGACGGGTGCTTTCGAAACCCCCCGCGCGCTGCCCGGAGAGGAGCCCCCCCCCCCCTTTCACCCTCCGGCCCCGATTGCGATGCAATCCGTTCCAATAAACATCATATCTATGGTCGAATACCGAATAACCCGATCGCGGGGCGGGGCGTGGCGCCAACTAGTAGCTCGGCTCGGATGGCACAAACCTAACGGTTGGACTTCCCGGTTGCGCGTCGCGCTGGGACTTCGGCACCACCAGGGACCTGTCTCCGCCTCCCGTCTCCATCAGCCACCGCTGGCCGCCACTGCCCGCCGCCTCCGGCTGCCGCTCTTTCGCCGGCCTTGAACCCGAATAACTGTCCCCCTTTCCTTTCCCCTTACTGGTGCTCGCCGCTTCCCAAGGGCGACGCGGCGGTGGGACCCGGAAAAATTCTCATACGCGTGACCCAGTTAGTGCTTAATTCTCGCAGAACGCGACTTTTTTTTTTTTTAGTCCGGCGCATTACGAAGATGTGAAGCGCCGTGGAGCCTCGGAGACCTCTACGCGCGGGCCGTGCAGAGAGAGCCCATGTCGGCGGGCTCCCCCCCCCCCCCCCCCCCGTCGTGCCTCCGGGCTGTCATCTAACAGGCAGACTCAAAAACGGCGCGCCGACCGAAGGAATGTGGACAAGCCGGCGCGGCGGGGCGAGGCGAGCGCCCGGCAGGATAGGCAATATCGCCGTCGGCTGCGCACAGCAGTCAGACAGGACTGCCTACCTGCCAGGAGCCCCGGGACCCCTCCGCAGCGACTCGACGCTAATCACCATAACCCCACGTGCTAACCCATGTGTCCGCTTATGTTTCTGGTCCAGGCTTCGGCTACCGGCCGTACCGGCCCCGACCCGGATTGGTGCTGGACGACACCGAGTACAAGCCGGGCCGGCCCGCCCTCATGACATCCGCGGCGCACGGCGGCCACATGACGGCCCACCTCGCCCCGCACGTCGTGCCCCACGTCAGCCCCGGCGGCCCCCCAGGGCAGCCGCACTACGGCGAGGTGTTCGACGTGACCGTCAGCGCCGTGCAGGGCCCCGGTGGCGGCGCCACCGGCCAGGCCATCGTGTACCCAGGTGCGTTTTCATAATCAGGATCGCGGGACGATCACGAGCTCCATCATGTTCAGTGTTCACTGACCTGTGAGTCTCTCCTGGCCTGGTGTTGCAGTGGAGATCGAGGGCGTCCAGGTCGCGGGCGCCATGGCAGGCGACGGCAACGGCAACGGCGGCAACGGCAACGGTGACGTGGCCGTCATCACGGCGGCGCAGGCCGGCCAGCACTTCGTGTCCATCGACGGCAAGCGCACCTACATCAACCTGTTCAACACGGAGCAGGCCGGCGGCTCGCTGGGCGGCGCGGGCAGCGTGGGATTGGCGCCCGCCCCCGCGCAGCCCCCGCCCCATCGCACAGGGTGAGCAGTCAGCACGCGGCGGCATCGGTGGTCGGGCCGGGCTGTGCTACCGGCCGGGACGGACCGACGGCTAAACCATTTCCAGAACAAGTTCTCTCGGCGCTGCGAGGCGTTGCCGGGCGCGGCCAGACGCTGCATGCCCAGCCTACCCCATCACGGCGCCGCGGATTACGTTCCGCGTCGGATTGGTCTAATCCGAACAACGCGGCAGAACGGCAATGGTTCCACCGACTGCCCGCATGGCTACCCAAAAAATAGAGACTTCTGAACTACTTTTTCTTTTTCTTTTTTTTTAATGAGGGTGGTGCCCAGCGATGCCTCTGACTTGGCAAGGTCAAATACTCAAAGCAATTAGGCATTAAAAAAAAAGAGATAGAAAAAAGCTGACTAGATCCGGGCCGTGCCGGTTGAACGACCAGCGACCGGGCAGTGGGCGGTGCAAAGAATAAAAGTTGTCGATGGCGGACTGATTTTGTGATTTGATCCTCCGCAGCTTCCCCAGCCAGGGCACGGCAGGCTCCGTGTCGGCCCTGCCATCGCGGCCCTCCCACGCCCCCAGCCTGGGGGTGGGTCCGCCCCCGCAGCAGGTCCCCGGTGCCCCCGCCCCCGGCGTACCACCAAGGAGGCCGTACAAGAGGCCGAACCATCCGCCAGTCAGGTAAGGGACCGTTCAGAAACCACGAGACATTTAATCGAGGTAATTTGATTTGCGTTGAACGCAAAAAATCAGCGCGGGTGAGAAGTGCACGGAACCGACTGTGGGGATCGAACCCGCCTGCAGTCTCAGGGATACTTGAGCCCCACCAACGACAGTTTGCTCCAGCGCCATCTCTCACACGCCAAGGATTTGCTCAATGAAGCTAAGACTTGGGTTAAAGTAGAATCATCCTCCGCTCTGCTTTTATGTGGGGTTGCGACCACCACGCAATGGCAAACTGCAACATTGCGGCCAGCATTAGAGTTTTTTTTTTTTATTTAATTTAGGTAAAAAACAGAAAATTTACAAATCAAATGACAAAGACAACAAAAACAAGAGTATAACTGAAGGTAGGTGATGGTCCGATCACTTTGGGTCTTTCGACATAAACGTCCAGAGTGTCTGTCTAAACTCTTGATACGAACCGTGGGTCACGTTTTGGGTCTCGGCGAACCTCATCAGCTGGAACAGGACTTTGCGTGTCAACTCGCACCTGAAGTCCAGCTCCTCAACGCCGTCCTCGATCTGGTCCTCCTTGGTGTCTATGAGGGCGAGCCCCCGTGCCACGCTCTCGGGGGTGATGCGGAGCCGCTCCCGCATGCAGCTCCGGTTCAGCATGGCGTACATCTCGTGCACGAAGGCGTGCCGCAACAGGTCCTTGGACAGCTTGGACAGCGGCTGTGGCAGAGGGGCGGACGTCGGCACCAGCACGCTGCTCCACGTCATTTTGATGTCCTCGACGGCGACAGAGCCCCAGGCGTTGCCCAGCAGGTCGCAGGCCTCCTTGAGGGTCGGCGCCTGCTCGGTGCCCTCCCGGAGCATCTTGGCCACAATGCTGCGTCGGTACATCCTCTTGACGGCATCCACCACCTCCTGGGTGCGCGGCTGTTCCGCGCCCGGCGGCAAGAGCACGACCTTGAAGTCGGGGTCCGTGATGGCCTCTATGTCCTTGACCAGGCGATGGCAGCGGGACGTCACCAGCAGCACCGTCTTGTCCAGCAGCCCGCCGCCCTGCTCGTGTTGCCGCTTGCGGACGACGGGGATGAAGTTCCTTGTGACCCAGCTCCAAAAGACCTCATCGTTGACGTAGCGGTGGCACGACCGGTAGGTGACGGCGGGCAGGTCGGCCAAGAGCAGCTCCCGCACGGCTTCCTCGGTGAGGTCGGTGCGCGTGCCGGTGGGGGCGGCCATCAGTCCCACCGCGTGCAGGGGGAGCTTGTGCGTGCCCAGCGCGTTGGCGCACACCATCAGCGACAGGCGGCACGTCTTAGGGAGGCGGCTGTCCGGGTTGCCACTGCCGGTGGGCACCGTCTGGTACAGCAGCCCCGTCGAGTCCACGACGTACATGTTGGAGAGGCTGACGTGCTCGTTGCCCATCAGCTCGCCCAGACGTTGCGGCAGGTCGAAGCCAGCGGCGCCCCCACACAAGAGGGTGGGCAGGGGCGCGTCCAGGAAGGTTGGAGGCGGCGGCGGTGGACTGGCGGTTTTGGCAAAAGGCCGCGGCACCACCCTCGGCACATCTCCCCTCTCCCTCACACTGGCGGACCCAACCCTGTCCGAAACTCGACCCTCCACAACAGTTCGCTCACCACCATCAGACGACGCTGGCTCCTCCTCGTGGTCAATCAGCTCCACCTTGACGATGTCAACCTTGTCCATCATCTCGAGCTGTTCGTCGTTGTCCTCGTCGCTGTCAGCTGACGACGCAGCCGAGATCGACGACGCGTCCTCGGTGGAGTTGGTGAGGGCGTGGTGGGGGGCGGGGATGACGAGTCCCCCCGTTGACACCAACCCGTTCCGCTTTAGGAACCTCTTAAACCAGCCGTTGCTAGCCCGGAAGGTGACGGGCCCACCCAGCTCCAAGTTGACGCGCAAGGCGTACAGGCGCATGTCGTGTCCGTGCGCGCTCAGGCCGGACTCGTGCTTCTGCAGCAGCCACTCACGCACCTGCTGGTCCAGCTCGGGCAGCACGGACTTGCGCATCGTCTTCCGCTCGCTGCTGTCCAGGGCGACGGCTGTCGACTCCCTCAGCTGGTCCTCGGTCATGCGCCACCGGCGCACCGTCGTCGGGTCGACGCCCACCTCGGCCGCCACGAGGTTCGGGTTGGCGCCCTCTTTGATGCGGCGGACCACGTCCAGCTTGACTTGGATGGACTTGTAGGGGTGGACCCGGCGGCCACGGCGCGTGTTGTCGACGGCTGTGGCGGTGGTGGTGGTGGTGGTGGTGACAGGTTGCGTCACGGAACTGGGGTACATGGCAGGGAAGGGGATGGCGGCGCACTCCATGTCGGTAGAGGAGACAGGAACAGGACGGCGTCAACAGCACGACGACTACGACTTGACAGCTCGGAACCTGAGCGAGGTCTGATGCTGCTCCCGGCAGGCAGCGCAGCGCGGGCAGCTCAGTTCGGTTTTCAACCACGTGGGATCCCAGCCCCAGCTCCTCTACCTGTCCTGTCGGAAATCCCTGCGGCCAAGGGGACGTTCATAAACTCCTCCCCCCCCCCCCCCAGTTACGTGACCAAAACCTTTACTTGCATTTTTCTATACATAATGGCACAAAAGTGCATTTAAACAGGAAATTAGTGGTATTTTTTTTTTCGTCTAAAGTTAATGCCGTTGGAGAAAGAAAGCGCGGGGTTTAGTAAGAGTTAAATACTAATACTCAGCGCCGAGGCGAAGACACTGGCTGGTTTGTTATGACGCGCCGAGTCTCACCGTCTCGCCAAGACGACGTCGCGCAGCGGGGCGAACAGACGGCCAGCGCCGCAGCGCCGATCAGTCAGGCAGCCACGCGGCGCAACGCGACGCGACACTGTCCTGGCGGAGTCATGTAACTCTCGCTCTCCCCCCCCCCCTCGTGACCTGGCGTGACTTTTTGAGAGAAAAAACTCCCCCCAAATGGTCACGTAGTTTATGAACGTCTCCGAAGCTCAGGGCGCTGGGGCCGGCCGCGGTCGGCCCCGGTCACCTCGGCGATGAGTTTTTAACGCCAATCTCAATCTGGCCGTGTTGTTTATGTTTTTCGTCCTCCCTGGTGTGTGCAGGATCGACACATGCATCGTGGGCGACGACTCAACGTGCGACGCGGCGCAGAACGAGATGTGCCGGACCGAGGTGGGTGTGTCGGCCTGCCACTGCCGGCCGGGCTACAGCCGCCGGAAGCACCGGGACCCGTGCAGGCGTGAGTATTGTGTACCCGACCCCTTCTGGCAGCAACAGCAGATAGCTTGCTTCTGTTTGTGTTCACGAGTCTGTCTCGCCTGGTCCCGCGCCCCGCAGGCATCGTGTCGCTGCTCATGTCCTTGAGGGTGGACCGCATGTACGACCGGCGCCTGGACTGGACTGACAAGTTCCACGATTCGCAGTCCGATGAGTACCAACAGCTGGAGTACGAGGCCGTCCTCGCGGTAAGGGTGCTGTGCTGCGCCTCTGAGGGCTGAGCGCCTCCGGTTGTCTTCCCAGGGTTCAAATCCATTCATATATCGTTCCCTCCTTCCAGATCGACTCTGCCATGTCCATGACGCCGTTCTCTGACGAGTTCCTCGGCGCGCGTGTCAACCGCATCTTCCTGGCGCCTAACCAGGCCGACGACGTGGACCTGGTGCTGGCCGGGGACTCGAAGCACCCGCAGGCGTCGGCCAACGCGTCGCAGGCCGTGTTCGTGAACGCGACCGTGCAGCTGGAAGAGGCGGCGGCGGCGACGCGGCCCAACACACTGGCCCAGGACGTGCAGCGCCACCTGCTCGGCGTGCTGCACCGCCGCCACAACAACGTGGGGTCCAGCGCGCTGTGGGTCGCGTCACCCGCGGGGGCGGTGGCGCCGCTCCGCGACGTGGACGAGTGCGCCGAGCCCGAGCTCAACGACTGCCACGCGCAGGCGCGCTGCAGCAACGTGTTCGGCTCGTTCCGCTGCTCCTGCAACGACGGCCTGCGCGACCCCTGGGCGGGCAACCCGCAGCGCAGCGGCCGCCAGTGCGAAGCCTGCCCAGCTGAGTACTGCAACCACCGCGGCGAGTGCCGCTTCGACGGCGCCAACCAAGTCTGCCAGTGAGTACCCGGACCCGGCACCAATACCGGTACCTGGACTCGGTTCAGCGGGGTGAAATTACGTCAGCAGGAAGATAATATCCGATTCCTGGGCGAAACCAGAGCTGCTCTTTGCCAGGGATCGGGATTGCCCGCGCATCCCTCTGGAACTGACCAGGGCTAGGCCGCCGGTTCCAAACGGGCCCGGCCGGTCTTTCCACTCAGTTTTAGTCTGTAATTTTCAAATGGCTGTAAGCGTATCCTAACTGTAATGGCCCTTTTCCGCAGCTGCACGGGCAACTTCTACGGCACGCAGTGTGAGGTGGACGGCGAGGTGCTCGGGGTGGCCGTCGGGGCGTCGGTGGCCGCCGTCATCATCATCGTCCTGACGCTGGTGTGCCTGTGCATGTGGAGCCGGCGGTGGAGCCGCGAGCAGAAGTCGGCTTCGGGCCTGGGCTACGGCTCGCCCGTGTTCGGCTACCTGGGCGGCGGGGGCGGCGCCGTCAAGACCCCTGCCGTGGGCGCGCCGCCCTACCAGGTGACGCTGGAGGAGCGGCTCCGCTGGGCGCAGATCGCGGACGCCATGGCGCAGGTGCAGTCGTCCAACCATTACGCGGTGAGTTGGCAGCACGGCCCAGGCCCAGGACGTGTGGGCACCGATACGTTGGCATTCTCTGACGTTCAAATCCCTCATCCCTTGTCCGTTGCCAGCAGCCGGAGCCGGTGGGGACGTGCGGCGCCGGGGCCGTGACGAGGCCCTCGTCGGCGCTGTTCGGCTACCCCAGCCTGCCCAGCATGGGCCACAGCACGCTGCCCATGACGCCCATGGCAGCCATGCCGTCCATCCCGCCGCCTGTGCCGCTGCCCCGGCTGTCCCTGCAGAGCACGGGCACGCTGAGCGCGTACGGCACGGTGCAGCCGCACGGACACCCGCACGCGCATCCGCACGCCCACGCGCCCTCCCTCGCCACCTACAGCACGCTCGCGCACACGCTCAAGAGCCAGCGCGAGCGGGAGCGCGCCCGCGAACGCGCGCGTGAGAGGGAGAGGGAGCGGGAGCGGGAGCCCGCCACCAGCAGCAGCGAGGAGGAGGACCGCACCGACCTGCTGGGGAGGAACTTCCAAGTACCAAGGCCCAAGAGCAGGAGTAGTCTTGCGGTGAGTTGCGGGAGTGGGGCGTGAGACTTCCCTGCCCATTGCGTTCTTTAATTTCATGTGGAAATTCAACATTTAAATAATAATCTTGTTTCTCTAATACTTTTTCTCTTAGAACCAGAGTGGAATCTATTATGATGTGGACTATGAGACTCAGGGTGATGTGTATGGAACAAAGCCTAGTTGTATTCCCATGAGCACATACAGCAGTCGACAAAATTTTCATCGTTGAGAGAGAAGACTTTTGGTACGCAAATGCTCGTACACAAAGCTATGGGTTCAACACCTCGTGATAATCATGGTGATATAAGTGACTTTTGGTATAAGTGACTTTATAAGTGACTATATAGGACACATTTCAATGTCTTGACGTATTTCAAAGAAGTATAGGGATGTCAAGAATAAACCTCTATTTGATTCTTACAGCAGTGTTGCAAATGTTTATGGCAAATAAACAAACAATTATTTTTCATCTGTTGCTTTGAACAGAGTTCGTAAACGCAACACTATTGCCATATCAAGACTCCTAGCAGGGATGTAATTCTTTGCTCTGTAAATTGTTTGTGTAAATTAGGTTGAGTATCTACGATGTAACTAAGCCAACAAAATTTGTCCATTGTCTAGCTATCATAAAACAGATTTAATGAAAGTTGTATTGTTATGTTGCTTTTTATGACATGTAGTAATTTGAATACTAAGTCTTGTATATGCATGTATAAAACCAAAACCCAAACCTTCACAACTTCAAACTTTTTTTTCAATGGTGCAATATCAATTTGTGGCTCCAGGGTTATTATGTCAGTGTCACACTTAGGAGAGCTGTACTTCTGCATGAGTAGAACTCCCCTGACTGTGTCAATGAAGTGCATTTATTTTTCAAATGAACTAATTTCAAAACTTGGGGTTTAAGTTTTAAAATTGTACTTCTTGAGGTTGTGACTGCAGGGAAAATAAGGTGTATTGTAAATCATGGACTTTTACTGAAAAGTGACAGTAATGCTATTGTTTTCAGATTTGTGTAGTGTACATATTTATACTGTGTAGCTCTCAGCTCTAGCTTTCATGTCTTATTTGAAAAAGCCTGTGGCTTTTTTGTTAGTCAAACTCAAAGTGAGACAGTGAGTTGTTAGTTCAAGAAAAAATGTTAACTTTTCCATTTATTTGCTCAAATTTGGCAGAAGAGAGCCATGTGCTTATCTGGGAGTGTGTGTATATGAAGAATGAATGGGAAATATTCCAGAAATTGAATCATAGTAGATAGAAGTTATTCTGTAATATCAGCATTTAATGTAATACCAGGCACGTGTACAAAGTAATTAGCTCAATAAAACAATTTGTTGTTACTGATTCTCAGATTCCATATACATAGTTCCTCCATAATCTTGAAATCAAATTTAATAATAGAAGCTATAATTAGATAGGTGTTTGAAATAACTTGAAAATTGAGTTTAGATTGCGTATGTTTGTCAATGGAACTGTCCAATGGAATAACTACAGGATGTTGACAGAGAAATTTCATAATTTATCCTTTTCTGTTTTTAAATTATTTATTTGTTGTTGTGTAAATATAAATATATAAAACTCAATTTGCATGTGATGAAATATTGCCTGTATATTTTATTGACTGCTCAGTCCTGTGAAACCAATACACTACTTTTACACACTTCTGTAAAAACCACCAAAGACAAATGCATGCACATACAATTTATTTTGAACCTGCATTAAAAATATCACAACCACAGCCAAGAATAAAAAATGTAGCAAAATACCTATTGCTAAGCATTCACTCTAATGATAAAATATGATTCTCAAGAGACATTTGAAGTTTCCTTACAAACTGATTTAAAAAATGCACATTCAATAAAATTGGTCCGATTCTCAGGAATGAAAAAATGAATGATTGTGTCCATTGCTTTCAAGGCAGATGAGAAACTAATATCTGTTTGTCTAGCGAAACTTTTTGGACACTGGCTTGTGGATACAGTTCATTCTAAGGTAAACCAACTATAAATGGCAATGTTTCAGATGACACATATGGCATGAATGACGTCTGTTGGCAGTGCTGCTGATGCAAACCAATATCAACTGTGTGGCCATTGTCCGAAGAATGTGGTGCATCATGATGAAATTCACCAGTGGTCCCTAACACAGGTGTGTTTCCATTTCCGCTGTGATTCCATACAGAAGAAAGAGCATGGTCCATGTGGTTCACCATAGTGTTTGAAACCCCATCAAACATAGACTGAACAGTTGGATCAACGACAACTCCAGCGATGTCTTGGTGCAACACTGTTCCCACATTAAGTTTTATGTCTTGAGCCATACCACATTCTGGACCTATTTTGTTGCCATCATTATTGAACTCTATACTACCCTCATTGGAATGACCACTTTTCCTCTTCCTATATGGTCTTTTACCATTAAAATTCAAATTGTTTTCTTCGCGTCTTTTATGGTTGCGTATGTGATAAGACAGGCTAGACGTCTGAGCAAAAGATTTATTACAGCCATCCATAGGACAAAGGTGGGGTTTCTCTCCTGAAAATAAGATGATAGACACAAATTAAAATATTTTCTTTGCATGAACTAGCTTTTTTCATTTAGCTTTAATCAGAAATGGAAACTAAAACTTACCAGTATGTGTTAAGATGTGAATTTTTAGTGTGTAATTGCGATAGAACGACCTGGAGCAAATGGTGCATTTGTAAGGTCGGTCCTCAGTATGTCTTCTCATGTGAACCTCCATACTGTCTCTACTCTTGTAGGACTGAGAGCACACTGGGCAAACATGAGAAGTCTGAGTGGGCTCATGAGATTTTTGATGTAATTTTAAGTTGCTGCGGGTCGAGTAAATCTTTCCACATTCATCACAGATCCAATTTCCTGTACCTGACTTGGCACGAGGACCACGCTCCTGCAAGAGAATTTTTAAGTTATACAATCATACGGTTGACTGAAAATGCAAGAGAACCACAGCACTGACCGTTTTTATATGAGGATCTTTATAATGCAGACGCTCATGATTATTTAAACCACCTCTAGTGGAAAAGGCTTTCCCACAGAATGAGCAGACAAAAGACTTGGCTCCATGAGTAAGCATGTGATTTTTTAGGGTAAAACTTCGATCAAAAGCCATGTTGCAGATAGTACATACAAAAGGGCGCTCTCCAGTATGTTTGCGTACATGAACCTGTAAAGAAAACAGATCTCATTAGTCATAGAAGACAACAACACACACAAAAAAAGAAAAAGAAAAAAAAAGGGAGAAAAAGAGCGAAAAAAAAAAGGATAGTTGCCTTCAAGCTGTCCTTTTGACGGAAGGATGCACCACATGTTTGACATGCAAATGGTCTTTGATCGGAGTGAGTCATGAGATGGATGCGCATGTTAGCAGCTGTACCAAATGCTTTCCCACACACAGTGCAGGGGAAGTCACGAGCACCTGTGTGAACCACCTCATGTTCCTGAAGAGCTCTGGAGCTGCGAAATGCTTTCCCGCAGGTCTCACATATCCATTTGCATTCACGCTACAAAAAAATGTCAATCAATACTCTGATATTTCAAATGTGCTCTAGGTCCTATATGCAAGAGCAGCAGATATTACCTTCTTTTTACAAATAACTTTTGTACTGAAAATGTTTTCAAAACTTTTAGTTTCACTAATTGGATTGGAATGGTAAGATTTCACATGACTGCAGAGAGGAACAAAAGTTAATCAGTTAAAGTAAAAATAAAAAGGGAAATAGCATTTTTTTTTTTTAAGGTGCAGTAATTAAACTAAGTTTACCATTCTAGGAGATTGACAGACGAAAATGATTGGCCACAATTCGGACATACATGGACTTTCTTATCCTTATCCAGGTCCAATTCTAAATGTTCACAATTTGAAAAAGAATCAATTGATTCATTCTTTCCTTCAAATTGAGGACTATGAAGATCTTCTTCTAATCTATTAATCATCTGAAAATTAAAGGGAAACACTGAAAACTAGCATACAGGAAACAATGCAAGCCAGAATATACTATAAGTTCAATTTATTACAAGTGGGAAAAAATATATGAAACATTGCTTACTGTTTCATCTAAATACTTCAATGTGCTGAAGGGATTTTTTTTTGTTTCTGTTGTCTCTGGCATGTCGCTAACAGAACAATCACTAGAAATATTCTCGTTTTCCAAGAAACTAATAATATTTGTGGAGCATGAGCCTCCATGCAAAGAAAACTCATAAGCATCCAGTAGAATAGAGGTGGCCATAATACTTTTGGAAAGAGTGACAAGAAAGGGTTCTCAAGCTGGAGGCCAAGACTTTGGATGGATTACAAGTGCACATCTTGGTTCATTGTAGGATAAAACCTAAGAACACAAATAAGCATTAGAGCCCGCACGAGAACGCAAAAATGAATTCTAGAAAGAATTCCTTAAAAACAACAACAGGGACCTAACCAAAAGTAGTCCAGAGAAATGAAATTTCTGGAAGCAATGTACCTCTTACCAGCTTAGAGGACAGTCGAACATTACCAATGTATCGGAGTTACTAAGACGACTTAGTTAAGAATTTAAAATAATGCCGGTTCAAAATTTTTGGTTCAACAGGTGTATCAAACAAATCTAATAACACAATCTTGAAGGGGGCGGATGACTCCAGCAGCCGATGCCAAGTGCCAAGTCGGAGTGATGCCAAATGCGGTGACCGCAACGATTTTCATACTCGAACGTCAGTCAGGCGGGCGCCCGTCGAAATGCAGGCTTGAAGTGTCGTTAGATAGGCTTGGCAATGCAAGCACTTTTCAAAATGTAATATGGACCGTTGTAAAGAAGATGAACTAGCCTTTGGGACGGTGTACATGTGTTTGTGTTCCTGCCGTGAGTCCAGAATCAGACCGGGGTGGGGGGGGGGGGGGGAGCTCATCTGTAGTAGTGGGTGGCAGTATGATATGGTTGCATATCTTGGCATCGGAGCTCGTAGAGTGTGGTGGTGGCTAGCGAGGATTAATTAATCCTCTCTAGGTGGTGGCGGTCCTTCGGGTCCTTCCAGCGTTTGTTTCCTGGTCCTTCTCTGGTTTGGAAGTCTGGTCAGGGGATGAGAACCTTTGCGGCCTCCTTGGCATTTGGCTGGCATTTGGCATCGGCTGCTGGAGTCAAAGCAGCTTGTGGATGTAAATACACAAAAGAACGACGGCTCCAGCAGTTTAAAATTTCATTTCAAAACAAGCAACTCCCTAGGATCTTATATGTTATGGCTTGATCGTTTGCTTCTTAAACGTATAGTGTGCATCTTGTAGTGCAATATCTGTCACAATGGTTGAGGGTCCAGGCTGTAAAGTAAAAGGAGAGCTGATGAGGAAAAAAATTTCAAGCAAAAGGATTGTCAATGTCAAGTTACCAAGTAGTAACAAGGTACTAATTCTGTTATCTCTGAGTGTGTTATCGGCATATTGTTTCTGTGTCTCTGTAATAGCATGGTTCAAGTTGAAGGCATTTTCTTCTTCTTAGGCTGGCAAAGATAGCAATCCACGGTTTGCTGCTCTTTGTGGGCTTACTGTTACAGGGGTTCGCACACTTGGTAAAGAGCTTTTTATTTTCTTGGCTGAATCCTCAATGTGTGTGCGCATTCATTTCCTCATGGATGGTTCAGTAAGGTATGGAGAAACCAACGAAAGAAAGAACGAAGGGTCAGATCCATCCATTGAAATTTTCTTCACTAACGAGAAGCTAACTGTGTTCAAAAGCTCAGTGGATTTGAGGTACCGTTTCTTCAATGCTGTGACATATGATTTTGGTTGTGCTGGTAACTATTTTTTTTTTTTTTATAACAGACCTACGGCAGAAAGTATTGAGCACTGTGATTTTCTGGCAGATCTTGACATATGTTCATCTATTTTCAATTTCAAGAGAGCGCAGACAAAGATTGAGGAAAAGCAGTCTGAACTTATATGTGATGTAATAATGGATCAGTCTATCCTTCCAGGTGTTGGCAATATCATAAAAAATGAGGTACTGCCCCCCCCCCCCCTTATGTAAAATATTCTATGTTGATGAAATGATTGCATTAAAACTAAGAGATAATATGTTTTGTTTCCAGGGACTTTTCAAAAGTGGCATAAACCCTAACACACGTGTTCAAAATCTTTCTTCAAACCTCATAGCTTGTCTTCTACACAGGCTCAGAGACTTTTCAGCTGTATTTTACATGGTAATTCAGATCATCCCCCCCCCCCCCCAAAAAAAAAAAAAAAAAAAGAAAAAAGGGGGGAATCATTTCTCAAGATTGGAAGCTGTTTGTTTTTGTTTTCCTAATTTTCTTTCTTTATTTGCAGTGCAGAAAAAACAATAAACCGTTAAAAAATCACCTCTGTATCTATGAGAAGTCAATCTGCTCACAGTGTGGAAGACAAATTACTGTTTGCAAACCAGGCACTTTGGGGCGACTGACATTCTTTTGCAGTTTTTGCCAAATAAACTTGAAATCAAGCAAAGATATATCTCTTCCAAAGAGAAATTCTGTGCTGGGATTTTTGAAGTTGGGGGCTGATTCTACACTTGAAATGCAAGACTGGGAGTGTTCACGTTGTACATACATCAACAGTATGCCCTCACTCACGTGTGGGATGTGCTTCTCTCAAATCTCTGACAACAGGTTTGTGCTCTTTTTTGTTTGACTTCAAGTAAATGGATTTGGTTCAAATTGTCTGATTTCTGATGTTTCTGCTCTGCAGAAAACGCAAATTGTCAGATGTTGACTCACAACCTGCTATCCCCATGAAAAGAGTAAAGTCTGAAGTACAGTCAAGTAAATCCACTTTGGATGGTAATGTTAATGAAGTTTACCCAAGAAACTCAAACCTTTTCACTTCTCTAAGTTTGTGATTCTATTTTCAGGACCAAACACTAATAATGGAACAAAATTGTGTGCTACTCATCAAAAGCCATGTTCTATCAGGACAGTCATCCGCTCTGGAGAGAATAAAGGTCGTCTATTTTACTGCTGCAGTTTGCGAGGAAACAAACAGTGCAAGTTTTTTGAGGTATGCTTAAAATATTTGTGAATGTACTTTCACCTTGGGACTTTTGTTAACAAGATTTTTACGACAGTTTTTCTTTTATTTCAGTGGGCAGATCTCAATCACCCAACGTGTGAGCATGAAAAGCGAACAATAGTGCGTAGGGTCTTAAAGCAAAATTGTAATAATGGAAAGGAGTTTTATTGTTGCCCACTTCCTAAAAATGAACAATGCAGTTTTTTCCAGTGGGTAGAAAAATGAATATTGTACAAGTAGCCAATAATTAATATTATGTAGATATTGTGTACAGTCCTTATTTTGAATAAGTGAGGAAACAAAGCATTCCAACATTAATAAATATGTCTGTATTTTGTGCAAGTTCTTTAATTTTCAAGAAAAATAAATGCACCATGATAAAATATTGCCTTAACCAAGCATACAGGTTTCATGCAAAAGTTTATAACCAGGTGGTTTGAATAAGAGGAAGAAAATCCATGTAACCCTCTGAAATTCATTAAATTAGGCACCACTCTCTGTCTAGAAAAGGCAAGCAGAGAAGTTCGTATACCACGGCTTGCGACACTCTCCGTGGTCGCCGCTTAGACCCACCCGAGATGCAGGGGTCCTTCAAGGTCTCATCCCGCACCCCGGGAGGAAGCAGCACCCGGCGGCTGTTGGCTGGGCCTGCTGGATGAGACATGCGGGATGCAGCGTGCAGCGGGAGACATATATCCCTGCCTCTATAAACATTCTGAATGTGAAAACAAAAGCATATCTAATGCGTTAGCACTCAAAACATATTAGAGGTGTAACTACCAACAGTGATGGTCAAAGTTCAAATACTAGCTCAGTCATCAATTACAAAATTTAATTAAAATAAAATTTAATTGAATTTGTACAAAATTGCAGATAATAAAATGATATTATGATACTACATATGCTTGGTAGAGGAATAAAGTACACTCCAAGATTTGGTTAACCACTGAGCTGTGATTCAGCTTCAAGTCAAGTTCATCACACAGCTGGACAAAAGTTACTGCCCTGAAGGAAGTTTTTCAGAGGTATATTAATTACCTAAGGAAGTTCACAGTAAAGAAAGCATTGGAATCACATATTGTCAACATCATCTTATCAAGTACTGAATCTCAAGCTGAACTTGAGGGAAGTTCAAGGAAAATGACCCCATTCAATGCAGCCAGAAGTTTCACGGTTTTCTGCATTCACAATGCAAAAACACCAAGCAGAAAATTCTAATCACAAATTCCAAAGATATGGTAACATCAGTGGGGGTCACTTCCCAATTTACAATGAACAAGGTAAACTTTTAAATTCATTTAACATGTCCTATTTGTGACTAATCAAGACAACACCAATAATTACATTTATTCAAAAACTTAAACAATATGCTTTACTCTGTTGATGCAGCAGGTTCACTGCTTCCTTTCCATGTATAATACATTTCAATAGGCTTATTTACTCTCCAGTATTTTTCTACTATTTGATACAGAGTTTCAGTACCATTGAGCATAAGAAATTGCCCAGGAGCCCCTGGATTTGGAGATACAAATATACAGAAGGTAAGTTGATCAGGTGCTTCGGGATCTGGATCCAAAGCTAGACGCACAGCCAGGTACTTGATTAAGTGATCAACTGAAACAAAAGATAAGCAGTGGTTAGGAAGAGTGAGAAACAGTTATGGGAAGAAATAATATCCCAAGATCATATACAAATGTTAAAAGAAAATAGTTACAAAACATCTTACTTGTAGCATTTGAAGTTGTTTTCAGAAATCGAACAGTTTCCTCATCCTTGGGGAGTTTCATAACTGTGCCATCTGTCATATCTTCAGGATGCGGCTTGAATACTAGTTCAACCTCATCTAATGATTCTGGTTCTCCCTCTGTCGCAGTTTCATGTCCTCCAGATGCATCTATGCTTGAACCGGCAGAGTCATTATCATTTTCATTGATAGCCAGCTTTGGCCGTTTCGCAGGCTTCATGTGACTTGATCCAGGAGTTGGCGATGGTGGAGGGTGGGGACTTGGTGCTTGTGCAGAACTCTGTGATGGAGTTTGCGTATGAGGTTGGGGCTGGGGCTGTGGTTGAAGTTGGGGCTGAGATTGGGGTTGGGATTGGGATCCAGTTTGGGAATGGGATTGGGACTGGGACTGAGACTGGGATTGGGGCTGAGAAGGAGTTTGGAATGATGCTTGAGGATCCGCATTCTGAGCAGGTGCACTTGGTGTGGGCGTGGTTGGAGCACTTGGATTTGGAGTATTCACTGACGTCTCATTTTCGGTGAGCAGCTTTTTGTTACTCCTCTGTTGCCGATGCTGTGATTGGAGCTTAATTCCTTCAGTAATGGAATTGAGGAAAGCTGCTTGGCTTGAACTCTTCTGCAACTTCTCTAGCACCCTTTCCTGGTGAGCTTCATATTCGTCTCGACATGGGTACAGCTTAGATATTAAGAGATCAAAATTAGGGTCCGGCCTCAAAGATCTCTTGGACACTAATTTTTTTCGACAGGTTGGGCATTCCTTGTTGCCAGAACGTAGAGCAGTTACAATACAATCTGAGCAGAACCTATGCAAACACTCCTTAGTCGTCATGGTCTTTTTCAGCATATCCAGGCATATTGGACACATGAGTTCACTGTGTAAACTCCGAGGTGACACTGCAATCTCAGTGTTGTCAGTAATTGCTTCTTGTGGAGTCCTATGAAGCTCGTACAATGACAATTCCCATGTTTTGTTTAGACCAATCTGATCAGCCGACGCCATTTTCAGGTTGCGGACACCAATCCAGTGCGGGAGCTCCGAGAAAGTTGAAACTTAAAGGAGCCGCATTGAGTCCCGAATACTGGAAAAACTAACTCCTTGCAAGCTGCCAGCTTAAGCCACCATTTTAAATTCAAACAAGCCACTACAGACGAAAATTCATTTCAGAAATTCACGTCAAACAGCTCTGTTGTCCGCTGCCAGCCACAACAACAAGAAGTACGTTCGTGTGGGCACGCTACCGTCCAAGGAGTTCACAGCGCGAGGGATGTGGCGCGGTGTAGGCGAGGGTTTCTGCTTCGGAGGACTTCCGGTCCCCGCACGAAAACACCACTCCCACGTTTCCGTTTAGCTTCCATGAAAGTTCCATGTAGTCGCCATTTTTGCGTTAGGCAAGCATCATTACGTTCAGAAAACTTATTCTGTCTCCGACCAACTTGAGCTTCAGAATTTGTTCTCTTTTCTGAATTCGCACTCTTTCACCCCCGTCCTTTCAATCTTTTCCGCTCTTCAGAGTATTGGTGAAGATGGGAGAGGACAGCAAAGGTAAGAAATCCCTGCAGGAGCCGGCGCAGGCTCCGGCGGAGTTGGATTTTGGTATATTTATTTTCAAGCTGTATTGGAACTCTAAGCGTGAATCATGCATTTATCATCAATTCGAGTTGTTTTTAAATTTTGATGATTTTATTATGACACTCCTGTTTCTCTTGTGGCTGTGACTATAATGGTGATGTCTACCATTATCTGTGACTGTTGTCATTTGGTGGCAGTTTATGTTTTCTTGTGCTGCACGTGATTTATTGCTTTCACAGTGCGTTATTGGTTACAAAGATATTGTTGGGTTTGTGTTTGGACTATGTTGAGAAGTGAGTTGATATTCTCACGGGTGAACTACTGTTGCAGTATTTTGTGGTGTTTAGTGACATCTGTAATTCAACACGACACCTCCCAACATAATTTCCTTTTTTTTCTTATTTATCCTAGTTTTTTAAACTTCCTGTCAAAAATTTCGATTTAATGAGCAATTGCTTTCAGATCGTGACCGAGATCGTGATAAGGAAAGAGACAGGGATAAGGAAAGAAGAAGACGTTCTCGCTCTCGGGATCATAAAAAACGATCTCGTAGCAGGGAGCGTAGCCGTGATAGAAGGAAAAGAAGTCGATCAGGGTAAGATAAAACTGTATGTTACTTTTCAATATCTATATATGGAGTTTGTGTTTTACAAAACATTTTGTGGTTTTTTAAAAGGTCTCCCAAGAAAGATAAGAGATCCAGAAGACGGAAGGTATCTATGTACTGGGATGTTCCACCACCAGGTTTTGAGCACATAACACCAATGCAGTATAAGGCTATGCAAGGTAAAGAGAAAAATACATTTTTGTTTGATGTGCTCACTTTTCTGGAACTTTCATGCAATAACATACTTGCTTCTTCTAATTTCAAGCTGCTGGTCAAATTCCTGCAAATTTGGTTACGGAAACTCCTCAGGCAGCAGTTCCAGTGGTAGGATCCACTATAACAAGACAAGCCCGTCGGTTATATGTCGGGAACATACCTTTTGGTGTCACTGAGGTAAGCATTATCTTGGGCGGTTGTTTAATCAAATTGACCTTGCTTTCTGGTCACATTGAGAATATCTGTGTTCGAATTTCAGGAAGAAATGATGGAGTTCTTCAACCAGCAAATGCATCTCTCTGGGTTGGCCCAAGCTGCTGGCAATCCTGTTCTGGCTTGTCAAATCAATTTGGACAAAAACTTTGCTTTTCTAGAGGTAAGCATGTGTTACGTGACTTATTGTCTTGCATCTTCTGAAATTTTCGCATCTTCTCTTTTTATTTTATAACCTTTATGTTCTCTTCTTCAGTTCCGGTCCATTGATGAAACCACTCAGGCTATGGCCTTTGACGGCATCAACTTCAAAGGTCAAAGCTTGAAGATCCGCAGACCTCACGATTATCAGCCAATGCCTGGCATGTCAGAGAATCCGTCCGTGACTGTTCCAGGTACATACTATTGTTTTTCTATGAAACAGAATACAGTGTGAGGATATTCTAATACTTCTTAATTCATTCACATTTTTATATGCAGCTGGAGTTATCAGCACGGTGGTTCCTGATTCTCCTCACAAGATTTTCATTGGAGGTCTTCCCAACTACCTTAACGAAGATCAGGTAAGTAACGGACGTAATATCTGACAATAGGATGTATACGTCAAGAAATCAGGCACAGTTGATTTTTGAAAGCACGTAGAAAGTGCTTTTCAATTTGTACAGGTACATGGCTACAGTTTTGAGGTTCTTTTGTGCAGCTTCAACCCTTGTAAACACACAGCTCTGGAAGACAAGACAATGTCCTCATGTATGTTCCTGCAGGGTCATCATCACACAGGCAAAAATGTCAGCAGCTTCCTTGTTAGTTTGAACCTGATTAATGGAAATTTAATAGATATCATTCTAAGAAGCATTTTGCAGTTAAAACTAGTAACACTCTTAATCGGTGTAAAAATACTCAGGTGTTCATACCAAGGCAATTTGCATTTTGCAGCAGGAAATCACAAATTAGGTTCACCAGAGGAGAGTGCGCACCGAATACTGTGTTCTCTTGCAGCAACCTAGTGTGAGCTACTTGTGTACAAGACCTTAAAACAATGAACAAGTGTTAAGTTTTGATAAATCTCCAAGAAAAGTCCTATTTATAGTTTGGATATTCTTATGCTGTTAACATCCAATGATTAATTGTTTTGATATGATTACTTCTGTGTATACCAAGTACATAGTTTCATTTTTCTTGAATACAGTGAAAGCTTAAACTTATTTTGAAGCACAGACTTCTGCATCTTATCATGTATCTGGCACTGAATTTCTTTTTCTCTTTGTTTTCTAAGATATTCTTTCAATGAAATTTTCTGTTCCTCCTCTACTTGTATCACACCTCCTTTTGGCCATTAGTTATTATACTGCATACTCAAGGCATTAAATTCTAGAGGTAGCGATCACTTTGCCATAACGCAGGCCTTGTACACAATAGCTGACAATCATAGCTATCGAAAGTTTATGTAAAGACAGTTTGAAGACGCAAAGAACCAAAACTTATCCGTGCCTCTGCTTTCTTCCCCCGTTCTGTCTTAGCTAAGGTATCGTGGGTAAGAAACGTCAAAAGACAGAATGAACAACTCCTGCCTAAGCTTTCTAAGGCTGGCCATCAATTGTATGTGTGGGTCGGCTGTGTCCGGCCAAATGAAAGGCAAGTTGCAATTTGTGTTTTTCAAATTATAACAATTTTACAGCCCAATGTGGATATTGGTACATCAAATTGGTACGTAATTGTTTCAGTGGAAATTTCGTAGGGCAAATCAAATTATAACCGGGAGGAAGAAAAGCACCTTTATTTGTTTGTGCCTATTATATTGTGCAACTTTGTCTTTTGAATGTTTATTTCCCTTCATATTTATTATGATTTAAGGGCAGAGAGTTTAGACTCTACAGAGTTCCCAATCAAAGTCTGTTATCCTTTATCTTATCTTAGTTTTTGGTATGTCAGCTAAAATACTATGAGACCAACAATGGTTTTGGCGTTCTGAAGCCTAAATTTACCATATCCTACTTATACATACCTCTGTACTTCTAAAAAAAAAAATCTTCTGAGAGGGCCAACATGGTCCAGGTAGGTGCTATTTTATGCGACCCCTCCACATGCTTTAGTAAACTTCTAACATTATGTAACACCCCCTCTCAAATCACCTGTTAGAAGTCTATTTTCGTGTCTCAGCTTATTAATATTCATTTAGCATTTCATTGAGTTTTCAAGCTTTGTTTATTGAGTGCGAGAAAAATTATAAACACCAGTGCTTTAAAATCAAAACAAGTCTATGTTAAGTGAGTGCTTGGAATTCACGTAAATGAAGATGTTGTCCAATGTTACATTATTTATATAAATTTTATTTATGAGCCTTTTAATATAAAGCATCATTTCCTGTCAAGTCCCTGTTGGATTTTTGTTTATTGATTGACAAACTCTGGACACAATTAAGGCTGTCATGCAGCTTAGAAGTCTTCACTGTGTCTTCAATGGACTTAGAGTATTTAACAGTGATATGTATAGGTGACACAATTATTCACAGACCTTTTCCTCCCAATTCGTAGGTCAAGGAGCTTTTGATGTCATTTGGTCAGCTACGAGCGTTCAATTTGGTGAAGGACTCTGCAACTGGCCTCAGCAAGGGTTACGCCTTCTGTGAATATTTTGATGTCTCCATGACTGACCAGGTAAGGGTTTTTACCTGTCCTATTTTTCCAGTTGAAATTTTACTTCTTAGTAATATTAACTAATCATGTCCTGCTGTAATTTTCCAGGCAATTGCTGGTTTACATGGAATGCAGTTAGGAGACAAAAAGCTCATTGTTCAACGGGCAAGTGTTGGAGCTAAGAATGCCCAAATTGGTCAGCAAGCACCAGTTCAAATTCAAGTACCGGGTCTCACCATGGTTGGTGCTGCTGGACCAGCCACTGAGGTTTGTTTCAGAGCAGTCAAAATAATTTCAGCTGTTTGACCAAGCGCATTTTAGTTTTGAGGAATGATTTTATTTTTATATACTTGCCTTTAACACCTGCCTTTAATTATGTTTCTCCAGGTTCTTTGTCTGCTGAATATGGTGACACCTGATGAACTCAGAGATGAAGAAGAGTATGAAGACATTCTTGAAGATATTAGGGAAGAATGTGGCAAGTACGGAGTGGTACGATCCCTGGAAATCCCAAGACCTATTGAAGGTGTTGACGTTCCTGGGTGTGGTAAAGTAAGTGTCTTAAAATAGTTATTACTGCTTTTAGTGTTGTCTGCCCTTCATTCGTTTTACTTATCTCATTTGTTTCATTTTGCCCTGCAGGTGTTTGTTGAATTTAATTCAATTGTGGACTGCCAAAAAGCCCAGCAAAGTCTCACAGGAAGGAAGTTTAACAACAGAGTTGTTGTTACATCTTACTTTGACCCAGATAAATATCATCGTCGAGAATTTTAATATATGCAGGATGATCTGTTCTTCAAATGTATTTTAGACTAAACGTGGTCATGAAATCTATTGCACTATCTTTCAAAGAAATGTGCAAATAATTGTTAGAATCCATAAACTAGTGTTAATGGATATGTCCATTAATACATTACATGGTTCAATAATTTGTCCTAGATTTGTGATAAAGTTACATCTTTTGTGCCCGTGTTAAACTGTTATGGACTTATAAATTTTGACATGATTGTAAAGAAATTGGAGTTTTTTTAAATAAATTAATCACTGGCTAGACAGTTCAGCAATATATTATTTCATTGGGCATACATACAGTTACTGGCTTAGACTTGTATTCACCATTGTTTTAGAAGCACCCAGTTTCTTGTCCATCTGTGTGCGTGTGTGTTTTACCTCCCTGTCCCATTTAGTGTGTTTAATTTAGCAGTATGCTTGGGACACTTGTTAAGTCCAGAAATAAATCAATCTTAACAGATTCACCGTGCCGTCTTCTTAATCCTCCCAACTGAACCTCAGCCTTGGTAAAATCTTGGAGAGACAGGGTGCTAATACCTCTAGAAACTTTCATGAGGGAAACCAGATAGGCATGAAAAATGCGAGTACGCCCTAGCAGGTATTTGTGGAGTAGAGGGATCAATGAATCAGTGAGGTCTACGTGGACTTTAATTATTGGCAAATATTTTTATGAAGGTTGTTCTGCTACCAAACCAACTATTTTTTTTTCCGTAAAAATTTGGAAAATGGTTAACGGCTATAAAGCTGCTTTGACCCAAAAAATTTAAGTTTGCATGTTGTGCGATGGGGACATTTGAAAAGGTCAGCTGTTCAGTGACTGTGGATCCATGGTCTGGCGTGAGGTGTAGCTTGCTTGGAGTGCCTAACAAAGCCTAAGGAGAATTATTTATCACTTTTCTCTTACCAGTAGTAATTGTTGTTTTTCTTTACCATCTCTGCTATGAGGGTCCACTGATCATAGAAATAATTCACTTTTATGAGTTATAGAAATTTATTTCACAAATTGAAAACATCTCTCTATGCTTACACTAAAATGAGTTCCACAGTAGACATTACTTTCTTTATACACTTAAGACTTGCAAGGACAGCAACTTTACACAACTAAGTGCTGAAGTTGAATTCACAATTAGTTTTGGAGATCTGACAGCCTTGGTTAAAAGATTTACTTCCATAGTTTCTTGATGGACATGTTCTTTTCTGAATCCTTTTGCATGACCTTTGCAACTGCCATTTCAAAGTCTTCTTGAGTGACATGGACACGCCTTTCTCTCAATGCATACATACCTGCCTCAGTGCAAACACCCTGGAAACCAAATTTGGTGACATGTTAACTCAGATCATTTTTTGTCCATATGGTCAACATATACATGAATAGCAAGCATGTATAGGAGTATAGGAGTAACATTACCTTCACTTCAGCTCCAGAGGCACCAGGCATGAGCTCAGCGATCTTGCGCAGATTAATCCCTCTAGTTAGATTCATCTTCCTTGAGTGAATGCGCAGAATGTCGAGACGAGCTTCTTCATTTGGTGGCGGGAACTCAATTTTGCGGTCAATACGGCCAGGTCGCAAAAGAGCTTGATCAAGGATATCAATGCGATTTGTGGCCATAATAACCTGCATAAGCACAGAATTCCTTTATTACAATGTCATTTAAAGCAAGGGGTGAGGTGTGCATGAGAGTTCACAATATATTGTAGCTTTTGAGGGAAAGGTGCTTAAGCATACCTTAATGTTCTTTGTTGCTTCAAACCCATCCAATTGATTCAAAAGTTCGAGCATGGTACGTTGAACTTCTGAGTCACCACCGCTACCAGATTCAATACGTGAGGATCCAATAGAATCAATTTCATCCATGAAGATAATTGAGGGTGCATGTTCTCTGCAGGATAATAAGGAAGTATTTGTACACACTTACTATTACACAAGACATAAGGAACACTTAAACTAGAATTTCCAAATTACCTTGCCATGACAAAGAGCTCTCGTACCATTCTTGAACCTTCACCAATGAATTTCTGGACAAGTTCAGAACCAGAAACTCGAATAAAAGTGCACTCAGTGTGATGTGCAACTGCTCTGGCCAGGAGTGTCTTACCTAGAACATAGGATTTTTAGGATGAAACACAACTCAAAAAGTAGTGGTACAGAAGAGAGGAAATGTGACAAAATTTGGCAGGTTCCAGGTTTGCCAGAAGAAACAAAATGGAATAAGCAAAAATTACCTGTTCCTGGTGGACCATACAACAGAACACCTTTGGGTTGAGCAATGCCAAGAGCATCAAAGAGCTCAGGATGCTTGACTGGAAGTTCAATCACTTCCTTGATTTCTTTGATTTGCTTATCCAGACCACCAACCATTTCGTAAGTGGAGTCTGGGACTTTCTCAACCATCATTAAGGAAACCAAGGGATCAACCTGACAAAACATTTGGCGGTTAAATGATATCTAAGAGAATAATGAAGACACATTCCCATGGCAAATACACATTATACCTTATTAGGAAGAATCTTGTGAAGAGTGTAGCTTTCATTACGCAATGCAACTCTTGAATTGGGAGTTACATCATTAATATCTATGTTCTTGTCCAAATCCACAACGAACTTTCCTTCTGGATGAACTTTGACAAGTACTTTCTTTTTGTCCATTGGTTTTACGACTTCACCCACATAGGAGCCCTGCTCCTGGAGAAGCTGGAGTTCCTCTCGGAGCATGCGCACTGAATACAAAGGATTACATGAAAACAGAGGTAGAAAAAAAAAAAACTTACCAGAAATAATAAGGTGTCACAAATACCTTTGGCGTTAAGCTCGTTTCGCTGCGCCTGAAGACGTCGAAGATTTTGGCTTTTATCAGCAACAATGAGTTGCAACTCCTCAATTTTGGTCACATAGTAGGGACGAAAGCCCTCTCCTCGAGAGGGTCTATCATCTACTTCCATCTAATGGGACACAAGAGAAACACAATTTACTTCCTAACGATATTCTGCAAAAATGATTTAACAAAGAATAATACTAGAACAATGAATGACAGGATGCAATTCAATCCAGATTATGACAACAGCAGAGGTTAAAGAGTACAGCGCAACACAAATGAATCGAACGTCAAAAAATTAGATAAACATATTAAAAAGCTTGATTGCCATTCATTATATTCACGCATAAACGAGGAAAAGTGGAAAGTACTAGCATCAACGTTTTCATTCAAATGTTAACACCGCAAACCACATAGGTTATGAGCCACTCGACCGAAATCTCGCATTTTCTTAATAGGGCGCAAGGCTACTAAATAAAAAACATATTGCATGAACGTAAGGCCCTTCAATTACCAAAGCAGTTCACCAAACTCTCAATAAAACAAGCAAAAGAACAGGAATTACCTCAAAATTAGTAAGTGTCATGACGAAGCCCGCTGTCTGTCAGTAGTCTGCCAGTCAGGCTCTAACACCGCCACCAAATTAAAACAGATCCAAGTTTTCATCCCACCGCCCACCGAGACTGGAAACAGCTTCTTCACTTGCTCAGTGCTGAAAGGAGGCGAATTTGAATTTGTCGGATTTGTGTGCACTTCATAAATGAAACGCGTGTTATTCATGCAGAAAGATTAAAAAATGAAAACAGGAGCAATGGGTATTTTGGAGCAAGGAATTAAGATGTAAAATAGTAGTACGTTTATTAGATGAGCAAAATTTAAAAAAAAATTCAGTACACACTTCACAACAAAATTAAAAAAAAAAAAAAAAAAAAAAGGTTGTATGTCTTTGTTAGAAATCAAGTATAGTATCTAAATTATCATCAGTAATGTGAAATGGATGTTTTCGAACAGATGTGGCTTGGCATAGTTTTTCACCATTCAAAAGTGATCTCGCCTGAGGTTTCTGCTTCAAGATGTCAATCGTACTAATACTAGGGTTTGACAAAAATTGCTGCTTCCTCACATCATGGTTAAACCCTTCATGTGCAGTGGAAGGAATGATCTCCTCCTCTGATATCAGAAACTGAGACCACTTGGAACTATTTCTTTCAATGCATGTAGCTTGGGTTTTACAAGATAAACTATTTTTTTCCTGCTTCCTGTCTTGTGAAACTTCCATACAATTAGACGCTGTTGAGGTACTTGAAATACCAGAGTCTACCTTGGGTTTGGATTGAAATTGTATGCTCTGTATGCCTGTATAATCTGAAATATGAAATATGTATAAAAAGAAGACAATTAGTACTTAAGGACCACGTACACTGATCTTTACCTTCATCAACTTGATGCTTGAGATGACTACGTTTACGTTTTTTCCCCCTTGACACTTGTGCTGCTTGTGTATCTAAAGATTCTAAGTGGCTGCTTTCACAATTATTACCATAGTTTGATCCCTCATCTCCCAGATATTCACTCCATTTGCTAGCTTTATCTCCTTGCCCAGAATTACCTAAAAATAGGGAGGAATTATATTCAAAAAATGCACATACATATGTATATTTATCACACACATAGATTTTCATCACTATAATAACCAGATCTTAACTTCCTACCTCTTAGGAACATTTGGGAGTCTTCCACATTTTCCTGTCTTAATCCTGTAAAATCTTGATCACAGCTGTTTCCAGTCACTTCATTTTCAAGGTACTCACTCCACTTGCTTGTCTTCTGTTCAATAGCAGGAGCTGCATGGGAAAACATACATTAAAACTTCCTCAAATGAAGCTGACAGAAAATGCCTAACAAACAACAAGAATGCTCACCAAAATTATTTGGTGGTGACATCTCACATCCGTAGTTTCCTTGACTTCGCTCATTGGGTTCTTCTGACATTAAAACTCCTTGTTGCATGTTCAAATCCTGGACATACTGCCGACAATCCTTCCCACTCCCTTTGGCATACACCTGAAAAGGAAAAGTGTGAACCATGGTGTGAAAAAGGAAGAAATTAAAGCACACTTCAGAAGCCCACCAAAATATGTTTAGATGGTTTGAACTAACCTTTAGAATTGACTGCTTCTCATTGCAAACTTTGCACTGCCATTTTGGTACTTTTTTAACTATTTGAACCTGAAAATCACAGCGGGGAAGATGATGGTAAACAAAAAGTCTGAGAAAGTGCACAATATAGGTTACCAAGTATTTCCCACTGCGAACTGCTACGAACCTGAAACTTTTTACAAGCATAACACCTAAGAACATGCAATTCCTGAGGCATTTTCTTCTCAAGTGATTCAAACACACGAAGAAATATTGCAAACAGAATCACAAAGTGTTCCTCGGTTTTGTCAGGCACCCCTTTCTGTCATATTTTAGGCTCCGCATTTCGCGCCTAACACGGTCAGGCTGACAACTCTCCGAGACAAATGTGTTTTGAAAAAATGAATAAAAATAAACATTACAGCAAGTTTATCAAACTGATTCTTATCAAAAAGTATGAAAGAAAATTCGAAAGTAACTTGGCGTTGGTTTGAGTTTCCCTGTCCTCGTTAACAGTCCTAGAGTGGATCTCGTCGGTCCGGATGAGCGCCCGAGCGCCCTACAGATAGGCAGCCCAATGCGCTCACCAGCGTCCGCCGTGTGGGTAGGCAACCTAACTTGCGCGTGAGTTTCATAGCTTCCCTCTCGTCGCTTCCCCTCCCTGCCAGAGTCGCAACTGGCGAAAAATCTTGGGAGTGGGCAGAGCTGTCGCGTGGGTGCGACCTTCGACAACCTCTTCACCCCGCCGCCAGCTGCGCCAGCCTCATACCCTTTGACACTCCACCACACGCCTCGGTACCGATCGGACCGAGAAACACACACCGAAACGCTCACCGAACAAATTTATGAATCGTCTGACGTTTCGGCAGTACCTGACCAAGCAGGGCAGAGGGAGGCCTGGCCAAGTGTGTACAAACACACGGACCGGGTGCAGGGCGCGGGGTCCGTGGTGTGGCCAGCGCCCCGGGGCTCGGCGCTTAATAAATTAAAATGCGCCGCACAAAATAAACATATGCGGCGATGAATAATAATACTTCATCCTATTAACTCGGATCGATTTAACGCCCGCGCCGAGCCGAGGACCACAAATTTTCCCCGGACTCATAAAAGTCAGCTCCGGGCGCCTCTCCAAACAAGTGCATCGCCGCGTGTGTGCTGTGCCGGCTGTGCCGTGTTGGGTACTGCCAGGTACTGCCCCGCGGGGCTGCGAGGCGATTGGCTAACTAAATAATGCATAACGCCTTGTCAAAACGGTCAAAGCCGAAAGGAGGAGGGGGGGGGGGGGAATGCCTGGCTCTTCGCCTTCGGCCCTCATGACCCTGGAAGCCGTTTACGCCCAGGAAGTAGGCAGCCCAAACAGGGCCCAGCTCCCGCCCTCTCCCTTTCCTAGCGACTCCGCAAATATTCTCATACCCGCGCAGTGCTGCGAAACGGCCCTCATCGCATCGCGATCTGTCTGGGCGATACGGGCGTCACCCGCCACAGCCCTGGGCACGGGCGCAAGCGGAATAAGCGATCGGTGAATAATTTGAAGTAAACCCCACGTGGTGTATATTCATATGGATGAGTGTAGTGGACAAGACAACAGCCTTGCGGTGCTCGATAGGTCGCCGTCGCCTGTCGCGGTGGAAGCCCCGGTGTAGTCCTGAGCCCCGAGGCCCTGCCGTGGGCGCCCTGGGCCCCTTTACTACCCCGAGAAGCACTATACCGAACAAAGCGAGGCTCCTCCTGGCATCGGGGAAACGATAATGAAGTCAGCATAAATCTGTCAGACTGAATTTCCCGAGCGTCGTTTTCACTAACTTTGTTATTCTAATAGGTCCGAAAATAAAGCACCTGGCTTTTGTGTTTGTATGCGCGCCTAAGAGAGACGGGCCGGCGAACGTGAAAAATGCAGTGAAACCAAAGCGCCCCTCGCAATCATCTTTCTGATCGGGGACCACTTGACGCGGGCGCCTCCGTCTCTGTCCACGTGGCTGGCTGCTGCGACGGCACGGGCGGCACGGCACGCGGCCGGGGCCGCCACGCGCGGGCCACGCGGCAGCCACGCGCCTCCCACCTCCCACGCGCAGCGGCAGGCGCGAGCCGAGCCGAGGCGAGCCGCCCCGCCACCGAGCGAGAAACAAATCTTCCTTCCCGCGAGCTGGCCGCGAGCACCACGGAGCGACTCCCATTGATCCCCACTGATTCACCGAGTCGTGGGTGGCCTCTTCGGCTGAATGATCCTGTAGGCTGATGGGGTTAGCGAGCTCATTTCTTCTGACACCGCCGGGCTAGGGTTCAAATCCTCTCTAGGTATAACGGGATTTTCGCGCCCGAGAAGAATTTTTTTTTGTGTGTGGATTCCTCACGTATTTTCCTCAGTGCGGGCCCTGTGGCGTGCGATGAGAAGGGTTGAGTAGCGGGTGTTTGGGGAGGAAAACGGATCCCGCAGTGCCCTCCGCCGTCCCCGACCCGATCCACTTGTTTTCGAGTCCTCGGTTTGCCGTTCTGATTTCATACCTGGTGCACACACGGGAGAACAACAACGGCAAAGAGGCCCTTCTGATCCGTCGAACCCTTTTCCTCCATCGCACTTCTTTTTTTGCTGTTGTTGTTGCAGGGCCGGAGCTGCCGGAGCCCTCGGTTTTCCAACAAAAAAAATAAACTCGCCGGAGACAGGAATGAGCGACAGAAATACGGGCTGCTCTTGAAAGGGCGATGCCGCGGGCCGCGGGCCCTCCTGAGGATCATGGAAGTCTTCGCGAGGGCCAGGATGTGCTGAGGGATGTCCAGGACCTGCGACATTTTGGCGTCGTTCGGGGTGATTGAGAGGGCGCCTTTTCGTCACCTAGTCTACCTAGTGATTTTTCCAAGTATGGCATTAACCCTTTATTGAAATATGTCTGGATTATCATGTTGAAAATTCCGACAGCGCGCCCCAATGCCTTGAAGTGGCCGAAGTTTCGGATTATGCTAATTCTTTCCCCGGGAGAGCGAAACCAAATCCCCCCGCTGAGCTCACTCAAGCACCGCCGGCTGCGCCCCCAAGGGACCCAAGGGCACCGGTCGGTCCGAAGGGCTGCTGGAGACAAAAGGGCGAGCCCTAACGGGACTGGCCGTGCCCTTGCCCTTGCGGTGTGTGAACCCGGAAGGGAACCGGAGCCCTCCAGACTTCCCGGAGTGCGAAGGGAATCCTCACACAATCCGGCTCCCCCCACACACAGAAGGCGGTGCGGGGGCGGAGCGGGGGCGGTGCGAGGGCGGAGCGGGGGCGTCAGCCGGTGGCAATCCCTGCTGGTCAGGTGCAAAACATAACGGTCTGACCCAATGCACGAATTTCACACAAAATAGACGTAACGGGACGGCCAGATTGCGGGGCAGCAGAGGCGGCCACAGGCGGCACAGAGGAGGGAGGGTCGTGTGGGTCGTAGGCCGGCCGCGTTTCTGCACAGATCGCCCGACGTTCCCACCCAATTCTCCACGCCTCGCCCCGCCTCGCCCCGTTTGATGTGTGTGGTCTGGTCAATCAGGGGGTCACGCCGAGAGGAGCCGTCAGCCTGATGCTGGTGCTGAGTGATATCCATGAGTTACGATAAGAAATTCTTGTGCCCGCGTGATTCGTGGCCGACCCCTCCCTCGTGTCGCCCTGAAATGGAAAGTAAATTCTTGGCGCGGTCGCGTGCTTGCGCATTGCGTAAGACGCTGTGACAACAATAATACATACAAGGGTTACGTCTCCCGTTAGCGGCCGGCACTGCAGCCCCCGGCCCGGACGAGCCCCCAGCGCGCCGACGCACAAAAAGCAAGTGTGGGCGGAGAACACGGCATGACATGCCGCAGCAGCAGCAGCAGCAGCAGCAGCAGCAGCAGCAGCAGCAGCAGCAGCAGCAGCATCAGGATGCACCTTGCAGCGGAGCAGCACAGCATCCCTGCGGCCCTGAGGACCCTCGGACCCTCTGGACCCTCCGCAGTCAGTCGGTTCAGTTCGCACGGTGGGCTGGCTGGGACTGCCGATAGCACTGCCAGCTGTTCGTCTCGGTCGAACCCCCCTCGTTCTTCTGCTTCTCATGCATCCGTCGATCTCGGCCCCGGGGTCGCAGGGGCCCCGCAGCGTGCGTGCTCACCTCTTCTCCCGGCGCTCACCTCGCTTTGCGGTATATGAAAGGTTTGAACTCACCTGTCGCAAAAGTGTGTTGACCTCGTCGGGGCGAAAAAAAAAATAAGCAAAAATAAAGCACCTCGAGCCAGCGAAGGGCACTGACCTTACCCTCACCAGAACGCTACTGTACAGCGGGCTTTGCGAGATGAAATGGCGAGATGACACGCACTCATAAAGAAATGTCCTTCGAAAGAGGTGCAGATAGAAGCTGAATCGTGAGAAATGCGTGTATGAAGGCTTCTCCATCGCCGGACAACAGCGACAGACACAGCAGCTCCTCTTACACTGAGGTCTACACGTCGCCGTTGCCCCTTCCGGGGTCCCCAGAGAGACGCTAGTTCTGCGCACAATGCGGCCCGAAAACTGATAATTGACGCCACCACAACAAACTCGGGTGGTTTTCTCACGGCCGATAGCAGGCGGAGGCCACAAAAAGCGAGCGAACCGTTCCGTCACCCGCGCACCGCACCGCACCGGCCCGGCCTCATCCTCAGCAGCAGATGGGTCACCTGGCCTTCGCCGCCTATTCAGCGACGCTGACAGATGACGTCCCCTTTGCTCCCGGACGCACAAATTTTCTGAATTTCGAGAAAGGGTGGAGGATAAGAAAAAAATACGAAAGAAAGGGACGCGGCGGCATTAAAAAGCGGTTAAGGTATCCCGCTGTGCGTGACAGAGAGAGAGAGCGGCGGCCGCAAACATTCCTATCTCACTCCCTCCGCCCACTCGTAAAGAAAGATGGAGATGAATTTGGAAATTTGGAAACGAAACTCGAAAATGATGTGCCTTTCGAGGGGACGTATGCCTTGAGGTTAAGAAAATTTCGTAATTGGTAAATCTCAAGTTCATGGCCAAAAAGTTGCTCCAATTTACGACGGTGTTCTTACTGCTGCGTTCCCCAGTTGCATGGCAGACCCGGGGCATGCCCGGGGCCCCACACCACACACCCCTCCTGCCTCCCGGGGGGCGGCCGGGGTCTAACGGTGCGCTGAGATAACGGTGGGGGGCTGTTTGTGGTGATCCAGAGGATGCGTGGTCCGGTGGCTCCGGAGCCTCCGGTACCCACACGCCTGCCACCTGGGCACGACGCTCACCTTGCACTGCACTCAACGGTACACCACTCCACCCGCCCACTCTCACTTTTTCTCCCACGCGTCGGTCCTCTTCCGGGTCGGGGGTTGGGTTGGCAGCGCCGGCCGGGCACCGCCTTGCTAAGGGCAAGGACCTGCTCCATTATCGTCATTACATATTATCCCGCCCGCAATCTTCCCCGTTAAGCCCCGAAAGGCGCTGTGTTTTTTTTTTTTTTGCCAGCCAACTCTTACCTCAGAGCGGCCTTCCTCAACCCTTTTCATCATAATCCCCCCGCATCCATGTGAGGAGGTGCTTTCGTTCTCCGTTCGGACATAGGACGCCGCAAAAACGGGGATCAGCGCGGCTGAGGATGGCGGATGACGCTTCCGCCGGAGGATATATGGCGGCGGGGGCTCACGGAAGACTCTTTTCGGGCGATCAGTACCGACCAATCTGAATTCAAACTCGGTCTCGCGGCTCCGAATGGGTGTGTGCTTCGAGCAGCACGACGGCATAGCAGATGTTTCCCAACGCAGCGCCGGGACGCTGTGCCCTGCACAGGCCCTGCCCGCCTCGCTGCCCGCCGCCTGCCCTGCCGTGCCCTGCCCGGCGGACGACAATTTTGGCCGTGAGTGATGACTCGGCGACGCGCGCCGTGCTGCGTGCTGTACTCTACCCTTGGTATAAACACACCTTATTGCTTATTCATACGATCTGATTTATTTCCTCGTGACTCTCGCCCCGCCGCCGCCGCCGCCCCCCTCCCTTCCCCCTTCTCCCCTCCCGCTCCCCCGAATATGGACAGTTGTTGTGAAATGTGAAGTTTGTGTACGCAAACCCTTAAACGGCAGCAGCAGTAGCCCTTCATGAATTGAATGGCCGTTAGGATGGTCGCCGGGCCGGACCTGCCGGACCCTGCCCTGTGGGCCGTGGTGTGGTGGCGGTGGTGGTGGTGGTGGTGGTGGTGGTGGTGGTGGTGGTACAGTAATGTCATGCGGTCCGAGTCGGACGCAACGCGAACGCGTGGCGGCCGGGGCATGCTCCGGCCCCGCCGCGCCGCGCCGCGCCGCTCCGCCATACGCACGCAGCTCGTTTGAATGAGCGCGCGCACCTGGCCGCGCCGCGCGTCATTGAAATGAGTTTGCACCGTCACTTGTCATCGGTCTGATGGCCGCGTGACGTTGGGCTCGTCGGGCTCCGCTTTTTGGCCTGGCATTATTGCTCCGCTCCGCCGTGCCGGCCACTTCCTCCTATCGGCAGCCAGCCTCCCGCGTGGCGTGGGCCTCCTTCGGGCCTCCCGTGTGCGGCCTCATGCCTCCGTGCCTGCGGCCGCGGACACGATACCGACTCCCTGCTAGAGTGGTATAGTGCATTTATGCGTCCCCTGGGCGGGCGGGCGGGCGGCGGGCAGTAAAGAACGCACGTTATGTTGCCGGATGGACAATGCGCCATTATCTTCCAGGGGGCCCAACCTGCTGCGCGCGCGCTACCAACCTTACGGCAGCGCCACAATTTTACCGACACACACACACACACACACACACACACACACACACACACACACACACAAGATGTGGGCCTCCACCAGACGACGACGGCGACCGTCGCAAAGGCAGCGGCGGCGGCCATCTCGGAACTCTCCTCAATAACGACCTCTTCGAACCAAATAAACGCGCGCGGCGCGCCATCTTTGAATGCCCCCCCCCCCCCCCATCTCAGCGGTTATTTTTATTTTTGAAAATAAGGAAAAGGTAAACTACCCTCTTACGCCGCTGCCTGCGCGCCTCTCTGCTGCTCCCCGTAGCCCTGAGGGCAGCAGAGTGTGTGGCTGTAAATTCGGAGTGCGTTGGACACGCACTGTAAAAATAGCTCGTAAAAACACGCCGGTGGCGGTCTCCTTTGCGGCTGAGAAGTAAGTAAGGCCCCCGACGCGACGCCCGGCCGCCCCGCCCTGCCAGTCTGTTATGTATTTCACGCCCAAGTGGTCAGTCCGCCGGTGCAGGAGGCCCGCGCGCGGCGCGCTCGCACCCTCCCGGAGTCCCCCGATGACGCCGGTCCGGTCCGGTCTCGCTGGTGGCGGCCGTCAGAGGACGCAGAAGCGCTTCCGTTCTCGCAGTGACGGCCGTCCGGAAGGCGCGCCGCGAAACTCTCCGCCGGAGCGCGAGCAAGCGTTATTATTACGAGCCGGGGGGGGGGGGGGGGGGGGGTAAAATGCCGGCGTCAAACAAGATGCCGCGTAAGCAAAACGCAGTTTTACGGCGGCTGCTCAGGCCAGGTGAGCTTTGAGGGGAAGACCGGGGAGACCGTCTAGAGCAGGGCTAGAGTCTAGGGAGGGCTGCGCCGGCCGGAGATCGGAGGGACCGTAGGGCCGGAGACGCAGCGGGAGGTCCCCGGTGTCACCGTGCGCGTGGTCAGCGGCCCTAGGCTCTGGCCCTGCGGGGCCCTATGCGGGGACCTGCGAGGCCCGTCTGTCACTCAGACGGATGGCCTGCCGCCAGGGAGGCAGCGGCAGGGCACACGGCGACACGATGGCTCGCCGTCCGCGAGGAATGTGTCGTTGATAGATTCCACCGATTCCACCGACCACTGCGCGCGGCTGCCGTCGGGGTCTCCCTCCCCTCCCCTCCCTTTCCCGTCACGCCTGCCAGCGTCCAGGGTAGGCCAGCCCGCACGACACGCGTGCGTGCAGAGGTCGTGGCTGCCTACCGAGCAGGCGCCATGAGTGGCGGATGCCCGCTTAGTCACCGCCGTCTGCGTTCTGTGGAAGCCCTGAGAGTTTCCCCGGAGCTGACGGGGGTCCGCCTCCGTCCGCTCCACCCTTGCGTGCTGCGGGGTGCGGGTCCGAGGTCCGGGCGCTCGGCCTGCGGTGCCTGCGGTGGCACACGTGTGAACACTTACCCGTCTGATCCCGGCGTGGTCAAACATGACCCACACGGTTCGTTTTGTCCTCAATTACCGCCCGAAATTCGTGCGTCCAGCCACGCAACGCAGCGTCGGCGGCGGCGGCGGCGGCGGCATGACTCAGGGTGCGTGACATTCCATGGCGTTGGGCCGCAGCAGCAAGAGCAGAAGTCTTCCTCGGGACTGTCCGGAGTCCAGGGCCCAGGGCGGGGCGGGGGCGGGGGCGGGGGCGGCACACCTGTCCGGCGGCTCGCCTTCAGTCCCTAGGGCCCAGGGCGGGGGCTTGCTGCCGGCCGCGCGGGCCCCGCTAGCAGGTACGTGGGTCATTTCACCCCCATAGTACCACCCCACGGCCACGGCCAGGCCGACCCCACGGCCACGGCCAAGCCGAGGGCTGCCGGGGGCTGCCATGCGCCGTGACGGGCACTGGAGCGTGATGAGTGTGGGAGCAGTCGTGGCCGAGGCCGCCGTAGCAGCCCCCTAACCTGTGCCGCGGGGCGCCGACCCCCGCGCCCGCGCGCACTCAGACAGAAGCACACGCGACATTGTGGGCATTCCTGCCTGCCACCGTGTGAACCGAACCGACGCATCGCCGGCCCGCCAAGTCTGATATGGCAGGACGAGACGACCAGACGACCCGGCTGCCGCGGCGGCGGCGGCAGCAGCGGCGGCAGCGGCCAGGGTGGTCCGATCTCGGCGGTCGCCAATAAGACGTTGCCCACTTCGCGAATTACGTAACACGCTCACCGGTGCGTGGACAGAGTATTCGCAGTAAAATGAGCCGGGATGCCTCTGCAGACGTCACACACTATACGCGGCGGCCTTCGGCGCAGCGCTGTCCCCGTGGGAATCCTAGGCGCCGGCGCACGCAGCGTCACGCCACACCGCGCTCACGCTCTTCTTCTCCTCGCTCCGGTTGCCGCGGAGCAGCGAGTTATTTACAGGTGGTGCGGCCGGCCCACTCATCTGCGTGTAAGCGGCGCGTCACTTATTTGCACTCACGACGCTGATGAGCGCTGAGGTATGGCCGCGCCGTGAGAGCGGTGAGAACCGCCCCCGGGGGGCGACACGCATTCCTTCAGTTCTTCACTCTCCGATTCCCTTCCCTTCCCCTTCCCTCCCTTCCCTCCCCGTCGGCCTCGGTGCCCCCAGGACCTGCACGACACCACGCCGGCGGCAAGCGGGCGGCCGCACCGCCCGGGCCTGCTCCTGCAGATCCATCGCTCGACTCTTCCATATCATTTTCAAAGGTCGAATATCAGGAGCCGAACCCCTGTTCGACTCACATTATTACCCTCTTACAGCAGGGCGCAGGAGCTCGAGGCGACAAGGGCTTCCCGAATCGTGCCGGCTCCGGCGACACTTATTGTTTTTGTTTGCCGCCCCTAATTTCCCCCCGACTCGACGAGCCCGAGCCGCGTGGCCGCCATCGCATGGCCCGTGGGCAGTCGTGGGGCTGCGAGCGGGCGGGCAGACGTCTGTCTGTCTGTCTGTCTGCCGGCAGACGGAAGGCTCGCGCCGTGGCGGGGCTACGCGGGGCTACGCGGGGCTTGCGCGGGGCGGGGCGGGGCGGTCCTCCGGCTCCGGCTCCACCACCGGCAGCCTGGGAGACCGCCCCGGGCTGGTCGCGGGGTGGCTTGGCTCGGCGTGAGGCAGGGTCGGCAGTAGAGGCCGTCAGGGACATGAATACTCACGTTTTGAGTAATTACCCCACGGCATGCGCTGGTGGCTGAGCCGAGCCGGGCCGAGCCGGGCCAGGCGTGATCGGAGGAGATGGCCGCGCCGTGCCAATAACAGGTATTTCGCTCGCGGGCCCCTTGGACGTGGCCGGGCCGTCCGCCTTGTGTGCGATTCCAGGGATCGGCATCGCCATCACCCCCTGCGAGGTAGGCAGCGGCCCCCTGCATAATGCCCAGTGCCCCCAGCCCAGCCCAGCCCGGTAGGCCGGGTGGGGACAGGTTATTTCGAATCGGACATCGTTAGCGTGAGAAAGAGAGGCGAGCGCGTCGCCGGGGCTGGGGCTGAGATTTACGCCCAAATTATTCGGTTGTACGTGTGATCGTGTGATCGCGCCAGCCGCTGTCTCTGTCCCCCGCGCGCACGGCGGCCAGCGGCGGCCAGCGGCGGCGGCCATGTTTTTCGTTCCCCGACGACCCCGAGCCCGAGAGAGGAGACAGCGATGAGGAACACATTTACGGACACAACCAGCAGCAGCAGCAGCAGCAGCAGCAGCAGCAGCACTGCCAGGACTCCCGCGGGACCACCTGGACCTGGACCAGGAACCTCCCGCGGCGCAGCGTTCTTCCTTGTCGCACCCGCGGACACGGACGCACTCGGGGGCCGGGTGAGACAAGGATGAGGCGAGCAGACGCGGCGACGACTGCCCGCCCGGACACGCCGCGGACACGACTCGGCTGGCGCTGCGGGGCTGCGGGGCTGATTTATCGAGAGTACGCCGTGTGAACGTGGCCGTGTTTTTACTCGCCCCGGGAACAGGCAGAGGACCCGGGCACCTCAACCAGCCCGGAGTCAGGGAGGAACAGGAGCGAAGAGTGAAATCCGTAAACAGACCGTAAGTCACAGGGAACGTGCCGCGGTCTAAGAGAGGCCGTAGGCCACTGGCTGTAGGTGTGAAAAATTGCAGCGACCGAAAAAGCGGGGGGAGAGGGGGGGGGGTGAGTTACAGTACACAAGGATCAGGCGGAAAGGGTTCATCATTCATCATTCATCACACGCAAACACCTGGACGCCGGGCCTTCCGTTTGTATCCACGGCATCCCAGTCTGGGGTCACACGCAAAACAGGGTCTTGTCTTGTGATGTTGTTTCCTCCGGACAGTTTTTATGTGCATCCCCTATTTTTTCTGTTCCCATACGCCCCTCATGTGCCGCGCGCCGAGAGTGCGTGCGCCCTGCAGGGATGATGCATTGAGTGCGAGAGAGACAGACAGACGGCCCCACTGCGTCGACCTTGAACGATAGAAAAAGTGGTCGCTTTCCATTTTTTCCGCGCCGTCTGCTGCACACTCGCTTTATTTCTCGCACCTTTCCGATTAATTACCGTCTGCGGTCGTGTGGCTCTCAAGGTGTTGCCCCCCCCCCCCCCCGAAAAGTAGGTCAGGCTGGTGTGGGGTGGGTCGGGATGCGGAGAGGGGTGAAAAGAAAAGTAAAATGTGGGTTACAGGAGCGAACCGATAAGGGAAAGGATTAAGGCAGGATGAGAGTGCTCCTCACCGCGCGCATGGGTTCATTGGGTCACGGTGGAACAGCCTTGCTCGGCCGGCGGCACCCTGCTGTCCGAACCAGACTAGCGTGAAATTCTTACTAAATTCGTCTTTGTGAACGCTGTTGAGTGTATAAACCTTTTGATGAGTAGCCGCCATCGCTTCTAAATTTTTTTTATAATATTTCTGAAAATAATTTAAATGTGAAAAATAAAATAAAAATGGCTGTCAACGAAGAGTAGGAAAGCAATAAAACGACTTCTTCGTCTGTCGCAAAAAGACGCCTGGACCGTACTTGCTCGTCACCTGCAGTGCGGGAGCCGCCAAAACATGCAAAGATGATCCTCGCGCCGATATATTCACACTCTCATTGTGTATTTTCTCCTTACTCCTCTTCACATATTCTTCTCACTTTTGTTCAATTTTCCCTCGTTACAAGAAGCGATTCTTGTGTGATAACGTCCGCGATATCGATCTCCTCGGTAGCATAATACGTGCGGTTTTCCCTCCGCCTTCCACGTGACACGTCGTCCCAATGTAAATCCGTCCTGCTCGCTCGAATTCATTTCGAGTCGAGCGAGAGAGACGGCGAAAGTTTTCTGACGCTGCTCGCCCTGTCGACACAGCGCCACTCATGAATGAGTGACAACGAGGGGAAAAAAGCGCACCGCCTTCGTGAATTGATGTTTTACGTATCTCGTCCTTATTCAACGCGGGCTGAAAGGAGATGAGATCGGGGCGGCGGTGAGGTTTTGCACGGCGTGGATGTCGAATCGTCATTTGATATTATGTAGCAGGCGGTGCGTGTACGAGGCGACGTCCGATACCCAATTGAATTTGTGAAGCCTCAGATTCAACGTGCTCGAAATACTACGGGGAATGGGTTGTGTGCAGCGGCAATGCTCCTGTACTCCTGGCAAAATGACATCATTCTCTCCTTAAATGACGACGTCTCGGAATAGACAGCGGAAGGGCGTGGCGTGGCGGGAGTGACCCTGTAATTTCATGGCATCATCATCTATTTCCGCAAACGAGGTTGTACGCGTGGAGAAGGACAGATGGCGCTCAGTCTGGTCGTTCACACGTCTTCACCAGGACTAGGAATCAGGGGGTGGCATCGGGGGTGGAGAGGAGACTGTGGTCGGAAAGTGTTTCATTTCCTCCGCACCGGCTCTGCGACAACGTTCGGCCGGCCTGGACTCTGGGCTGACTTCATTTACAAACCAAAGCTTCAGGTTCCTGAAGGGCCCGGCCGCGGGGGGACGACCCCTGCGCACTTATCCGCCGAGCAAGAAATGAGACAACGAAAAATGTCTGCACCGAAATTCAATTTCAGTTTAGAACACACCACACTGGTAACGGTAACATAAAACATGATTGAAATTCGCAAAATATGACCAAAACTTCCCCCCCCCCCCAAAAAAAAAAAATAAATAATAATAATAATGATAACAAAGAAAATCATTGTAGTCTGTAATGACAAATTCACAAAAATTTGATCCAAATAACTGACTCCCACACCGAAGCTCCCTCCACCTGTTTTCGTCAGCCACCACTTCCCCTCCCCCTCCCCACACGTATCAACGCCGTATCCATATGGATGACGCGGGCCCGTCGTCCCACCGTGGCGTCGCGTCGCGTGCCCAGCCCGGCCCGGCCCGTACCGCGGGGGGCCCATGCGCTGGTGCCCGCTGCCCGCTCGTGAGTGCAGTCTGGCTCATCACCAACACAAAGCAGGCTGCTGCTGCTGTTGGCTGCTGCTGCTGCTGTTGCTGCTGCTGCTGCTGCTGCTGCTGTTGCTGCTGCTGCTGCTGCTGCTGCTGCTGCTGCTGCTGGCTGCTGGCTGCTGCTGGCCTTCCGTGGAAGTCTCCGCGGGCAGGACGGGACGGGACGGGCGGGGCCTGCGGGACCCGGGACCTCTCTCGCCGCTTCCCAGGAACTTCTTGGCGTGCTCAGGCGGCCCTCCGCTCCGGTCAGCCAAGCAATTCGATTCATGGTTTGCGGTCGATGGGGGTCGATGGCGATACCCCACGCTCTCCGGTGACATTTGCTTTGGCGCTGCGCTGAGAGACCCCGCGCAACGTGTTCACTACGCCACTGATGGTGGCGGGCTCCGGACGGGGCGGGGGCCGCCCTCTCGGCACCACGCACGCAATTATATTGAGATTTCATAAACACAACAAGATGATCTGAGGTGCCCACTGCGGAGCCCTGGGCCCGGAGCCCCGAGGGCAGGGCCGGCGTGGTGCGGTCGGCCTGCGGCCTGTGCGGCTGGCCTGGGCCCCGGGGTCCGCCCGGAGGCCGGAATGTCTTCTGCACGGCGATGGCGGTCTTTGATGATGGATAAGGCGCCAGCAGAACTGCAACCGCTGTTATCGGCGGCCTCATCACACCGCACCCGGAGGACCCGGAGGACCCGGAGGACATGGTGACTGAGGCCAGGGCGGGGCGTGGCACGGACGGAGCGGGCGACATCAGGTAGACGGGGGCGGGCTTCGACCACCGCTACCCACAGCGGCCGTGAAATATTCCCGACACGAAATGTATCGACGAAACTGCTGTGCGCTTCGACGAATCGGCACGACGATGCACGAATTTAAATTTGGCGACACCACGCCACCTGTCGCCAATCAAGCTGCCGCGCGCGACAAGCTCAGGTAAGGTTATGTGTCGTCCATCGGTCCCATCAATAATCTAATCTCGTAAGTTGGTTTAACTCTGGCACACACACGGTCCATTGGCACAGACATTGGCAGCAGCCTCTGCAAAGCTTTTGTTCTGTCCATTATCATTTCTGCGAAAGACCAACCTGACGGCGACGGCGGGCGGGCGGCAGGTTGGCCCACCTACACACACACACACACACGCATACCACACACACACACACACAGACTCACACAGTAGGACAGGACGACAGGTACACACACGAGTAAGTGTCGCGTGGGCGGAGTGGCGCCTCGGGACCCTCAAAAGCGAGCGCACTATGGCGCCGCACGGCGCTGCTGGCGCTGTCCCCGGCCGTACCGAGAACTATTGGCACCGCTGCCCTGGTTTCTTTCTCTTCACTAACCCCGAAAGCGCCTCCCGGTCGCCCTCATTAGGGTCGTCAACACGTCGTCGTCAACACGTCGTCGGGGAGGGGAGGGGCGGGGGGGGGGCCACCCGCGGGGGCAGCCAGGGCCACCGGCGAAGGGGCGCCCTCGGGGGCACCAGCTGTGCCGGAGATATAGAGGACAGGAGGTGTGCACTTCGCGGCTGACCTTATCGCTCCTCTCCTCCGCGATGGCCGCCGTCAACACGCCCGTTCTGATTCCAACAGAAAATCGCAACGACTTATTGAAATGCCGGCGCTGCGCTGCGCGCTCCTCGGCCTCCGGGCACCTCCGGGCACCTCCGGGTACCTCCGGGCACCTCCGGGCACCTCCGGGTACCTCCGGGCACCTCCGGGTACCTCCGGGCACCTCCGGGCACCTCCGGGCACCTCCGGGCACCTCCGGGTACCTCCGGGTACCTCCGGGTTAGAGAGGGGCAAAAAAAAGCGAAGTCAAAAATGTCAGTGAGCGAGATCGAATTCGGATGCTATAACAAAATACAAGATCTTTGCGACTTTCGAAATTTTTTTCGATCACCGGAAGGGGTCGCGCAGGGCACCCGAATGGGGCATAACTGCCCCTGACAGCAGTCAAAATCAATGTTGCAGAAAAATTTTGAAAATATTTTCTGAGGTCAATTTGACCACAGTAAACATTGATTTTGACTGCTGTAAGGGGCAGTTATGCCCCATTCGGGTGCCCTGGTCGGCAGGGGGGCACACGGTCCCTAGGCGAGGGATGCATCACATGACAAAGTCACTGTACACCCAACGGAATAGTGTCATGTGCAATCACGTCCAGTCCCTTCCCAACCATTCCAATCATCAGACACCGAAATGATTCCGAAAAAAAATCAGAGCGAGAAAAAAAAAAGCCTCATGGCATGTTTGACCGCTGTTGACAAAACCTATGTCGTCCCGGCTTCCGCCAGGACCCTGCCTTCAACTTCGGTGATCTTACGGGAACCGGTGCTTTACGGCTGCTAGTTGGCCCCGGGACACAGCACTAGAACCCGCTACCCGGCTTGCGCCGGACGGATCTCCCGGCAACCCCTAGCCCGCGCCTATGCGCGAGGCCCCCTCCGCTAACCACGGCCTCCGGGACTCCATCATACTGTAGTGCCCTTCAACCGCAGTCTGGTTTGGCCCCACTCATCGTGGGAGTCCGCCCCTGCGAAGATTTGGAGGACATAGGTTCCCTTCGTACACGGCCGAAGCCGCTGTACTCTACTCGCTACGTACCGAGTAGCGGCATGTCCGCACCTGCCAGATTCAGAGAGAGGAAAACAGAAGCTTCGAACCCTAGAAGCTCTGTACATCCCCCGAGTCTCCCCCTGGATTTCTCCAGAGGCACAGAACGCCCCCCGGGCGGGACCCTCGAATCTAGGGAATTGAACCCTAGACCCTCGGGACCGGGGTTTGTGCCGGCGGCGCCTTAGCCCGCACGGTCGCTTGGACAGCCATACCTGTGCCGCGTTCGGAAGTATTCTCTAGCCACTGTCCTCTGAGCTGTGTCACAAGAAAAAGTTGAGCGACCGGCAAGATTTGAACCCCGGACCTGCCGATCGCCGGCCGGTCCGCCTACCCATCTGGCTGCCGAGCCACGATGGTGCGCGCAGCGCGCTCCCGCCACTCTAGCTCCGCAGAGCAGAGCGGAACATCGAGGAAAAAAATTGGAGGCCGGGGCCGCATTCGAACCTGGGGTAAAAGGGACCACTTACCCCCCCTGAAACTGTACCCCCCGGTACACCATCCCTAGGGGCCATGTACCCCCCCCCCCCCCCACCAACCGACTCGGGGTACACTATCCCTAGGGGCCATGTACCCCCGGGGGTACATGGCCCCTAGGGATAGTGTACGGTACGGTGTTCGAAACCGAGCCTTCAAATTTCGGCCCCTAGGGATGGTGTACCCCCCAGGGGGTACATGGCCCCTAGGGATAGTGTACCCCCGAGTCGGCTGCTGGGGGGTACACGGCCCCTAGGGATGGTGTACCCCCGGGGGTACATGGCCCCTAGGGATAGTGTACCCCGAGTCGGTTGGTGGGGGGGGGGGGGGGGTACATGGCCCCTAGGGATGGTGTACCGGGGGGTACAGTTTCAGGGGGGGTAAGTGGTCCCTTTTACCCCAGGTTCGAATGCGGCCCCGGCCTCCAATTTTTTTCCTCGATGTTCCGCTCTGCTCTGCGGAGCTAGAGTGGCGGGAGCGCGCGGCGCGCACCATCGTGGCTCGGTAGCCGGATGGGTAGGCGGACCGGCCGGCGATCGGCAGGTCCGGGGTTCAAATCTTGCCGGTCGCTCAACTTTTTCTTGTGACACAGCTCAGAGGACAGTGGCTAGAGAATACTTCCGAACGCGGCACAGGTATGGCTGTCCAAGCGACCGTGCGGGCTAAGGCGCCGCCGGCACAAACCCCCGGTCCCGAGGGTCTAGGGTTCAATTCCCTAGATTCGAGGGTCCCGCCCGGGGGGCGTTCTGTGCCTCTGGAGAAATCCAGGGGGAGACTCGGGGGATGTACAGAGCTTCTAGGGTTCGAAGCTTCTGTTTTCCTCTCTCTGAATCTGGCAGGTGCGGACATGCCGCTACTCGGTACGTAGCGAGTAGAGTACAGCGGCTTCGGCCGTGTACGAAGGGAACCTATGTCCTCCAAATCTTCGCAGGGGCGGACTCCCACGATGAGTGGGGCCAAACCAGACTGCGGTTGAAGGGCACTACAGTATGATGGAGTCCCGGAGGCCGTGGTTAGCGGAGGGGCCTCGCGCATAGGCGCGGGCTAGGGGTTGCCGGGAGATCCGTCCGGCGCAAGCCGGGTAGCGGGTTCTAGTGCTGTGTCCCGGGGCCAACTAGCAGCCGTAAAGCACCGGTTCCCGTAAGATCACCGAAGTTGAAGGCAGGGTCCTGGCGGAAGCCGGGACGACATAGGTTTTGTCAACAGCGGTCAAACATGCCATGAGGCTTTTTTTTTTTCTCGCTCTGATTTTTTTTCGGAATCATTTCGGTGTCTGATGATTGGAATGGTTGGGAAGGGACTGGACGTGATTGCACATGACACTATTCCGTTGGGTGTACAGTGACTTTGTCATGTGATGCATCCCTCGCCTAGGGACCGTGTGCCCCCCTGCCGACCAGGGCACCCGAATGGGGCATAACTGCCCCTTTACCTCCGGGTACCTCCGGGCACCTCCGGGTCCAGTGCGCTGTCCTCTCTCTGACTCGGTGCTCCAGATGCGGCGGGCGATAGCAGCCGGTGAAGGACTCCTCCAGCTCCAGTCAGCAGCAGCTCCAGGCACAGCTTCCCTGGAAGCGATGAGTTCGGGGCCCTGCCGCCGCTCCGCCGCTCTCCCCGTACCGCTCACATCTCCTCTCTTTTGTGCGCCTTATCTGCGGGGCCTATCGCGTGCGCGGGGCGGGCGCTGTGGGACAGCAGCAGAGGACGAGGACGGTAGCGGAGCGGGTCAGGGGCTGCCGGGCCGCGCCGGGCCGAGGGATGTGCGCGCGCGCCGCCTGTGCCGCGCTGTGCGATTCGGCCAGATTTATTAGTATTGAGGCGCGCGGTGGCGTGGCGGTGGCGTGGCCAGGCCGCGTGCTGTGACAGCACAATGACCGTCAGGGGCGTGAGGGTCTGCAGAGCTCGTTAGGAGAGACTTGGATGCGGGCGCGGGCAGGGCCGGCAGGGCGCAGCGGGGATTGGGGCGCGGTAAGATGCGGAATAATTATGATCAGGGACACCTTGACCACGGCTGCCTACCCAGCAGGCGTCATTTGCGGTACGGGCTCAGACGGGCCGACAACAACGAGGTGTTCATGCGGCGTAGTGTCGTGGTACGTACTACGTAATGGGCGTTGGTCCGTGCCTCCTCTCCCCCTCGGCCATCTCAGCCTGCTCGCCCGGCCCGGCCCGGCCCGGCCCATCCAGTTGACGCATCGTGAGAAGTCAACTACCCGGTAGCACGCGGCAGCGCGGCACGCAAGAGGAGCAGCGCGGGGCGGAGCGGGACGGAGCGGGGCGGAGCGGGGCGGAGCGGGGCGGAGCGGGGCGGAGCGGGGCGGAGCGGGGCGGAGCGGCGGGAGGCCAGGCCACACCCGCCGCTGATCCTGTGGGAACCTCTCGGCCGTGCTGGGCTGGAATCGCAGCGTCATATATAGGGATAGCTGCCTGTCCCCGGCCCTGCCCCTGCGCCCCCGCCCGGCCCCGGCCCTGACCGGCCTCCAGACTCGTGGGACTGCGACGTCCACGCCCATGCCGTCGTCCGTGTTAGGAGCCGTCCGTCAATAGGGTGCTGCTCCGAATCTCTGGAACGGAGGCAAGAGGACTGCAGACAAGTTCACATATTTCCAAGGGTCGCTGGAATACCCCTAGTTATTCTATGCACCATGAAAAGTACCGTTCGCAATGATACTGCGCCGCGTCCCTAACGTCGCTAGCGTCCCCCCAGGCCCCGGCGCTCTGCCCCGTCCCCGCCGTGGCCCTCCCCGGGGCCCGGAGGGCGGCGAGGCGGCGAGGCTGGCCGGCGGCGACCTATTAGGCCCCATGACTCATGCATAGCGCAGAGTGATGTGATGGGAATGTTGACAATTATATTTTCTGACGCCCGGGGGCGGCAGAAGGTGGGGGGGGGGGGGCTTGTGTGCGTGTGTGCCTGCCTGAGCGGCGTTTTGTCCGCACCGGGTCGCCATGGGAACGCGCGCGCGCTGCGGCAGGTGGATATGTCAAGTGTGTGCGGGTAATGAGACTGAGTCTGGCGACACACATGGTTGCTGGTCCTTTCTCTCGCATGCAGGCACCGCGTGCACGGCCCGTCCCGCACCCTGCAGCCCTTGCTGTACCCGGGCCGGCCGGCCGCAGAAGCGGCGGCGAAGTGACGCAACCGTACGGACTCCCCTCTGCTCCCGCTCTGCTCCGATCTGCGCTGCTCTGCTCTGCTTCTGTCTGGCGCCCTACAGAACGGACTCCCCTCGCGTCCGAATAGAGGTTTCCAATGATACTTTGAAAACGGAAATTGAAGAACGAAAACTCTTCCAGAACCGGAAATTCTCGAGGGCAGGTATGAGAAACTTGAATGGCGTTTTGAGTGAATTTGCAGGTTATGTCCCATATTTGGCGCACCCCATGTGCATCGATATTTCTCATACTTGCTCCCGAGAGTTGCCGCTCTGGAAGAGTTTTTGTTTTTCAACTTCCGTTTCCAAAGTCTCATTGGAAACCTCTATTTCCTCGCACCAGGCCTATGGTACAAGACAAGACACGCACCTCTCGCCGCGGCGAACGGCCAGAGTCGGTGAAGCCGGGCGCCTGCGAGTGCCCGGGTAGGCCAGCCCGCACGACACGCGTGCGTGCAGCAGACGTGGTTGCCTATCCAGCAGGCGCCATATATGCGCAGTGGCCAAACTAGGTTTACCCTGGCGACTTCGTCCTGGCGGTGTGTCCTGACGGTGTCCTGCTGGTGTCCCTGGGCGTTCGCCGGCGGGGGTCGTTACGGGCGTCGCGTCTGGTGGCCAAGAAGCAGGCCCTGCTTTACGACCCATCGCCCCACGGCCCCACCCCGTAGGCCGCGCCGCCGCCTTGTGGTTCCACTCGGCCGCCATGAATGTGCATCGCAGGATCGTATAACCGATGCGGTTCAGTCATGAGGGCCCATAGCCTCCAGGGAGCTGAGCCCATCAGGGGCCTCATGAGGCTGACGCCCCCCCCCCCCACCCGTGGCCCCCGTGGCCCCCGCGGCCCCCGCGGCCCCGGTGCGAGGGGGGGATGAGGGCCATTTACGATTTCGAGCCTGGAGCCCACCCTGCCAGCACTGCTGCGCTGCAGCCGACACACTCCCCTCACCATGCGGCTACCACCGGTATGTTTTTACTGCGCTCGCAAAAATTTCTCATCACGAAGGGGCTCTCTGCGCGACCGCTGCTCCGCTGCTCCCTTCCTTCGCGACGCTCCAACGCTCCACGACGTCGTCCGACGACAACCAAAGCGGGCCGTGGCTCCGTGAAAGGGGGGGGGGAGAGAGAGAGAGAGAGAGAGAGAGAGAGAGAGAGAGAGAGAGAGAGAGAGAGAGAGAGAGAGAGAGAGAGAGAGAGAGAGAGAGAGAGAGAGAGAGAGAGAGAGAGAGAGAGAGAGAGAGAGAGAGACATAAGCGACGTATCCCTGCGTGAATCACCTACAGATCGCTAATTCCACTTTATTACACGATCACGGCAGTGCGTTGCCCGGACAGCAGCGCGCGCCCCGTCCATTGAGCGCGCGCTATGCTCCGCTCTGCAGCCCCCCCCCCCCCCCCCCCTCCTGCCCCTCCTGCCCACCGCGCCACGCCGCGCCACGCCACTTTGTAGATTTAATCGGAGGTGGACGCCGACAAGGTGCGTATAACTGCAGAGCATGCCGCCGGGCCGGGGCCGGGAGGGTTAACGGGGGCTTAGGGGCTCAGTGCTCATGCGCTCAGCGCAGCGCTCAAGTTCTCATTTCGCAGCCAGTGCCGCCGCCGTGCGCATCGCGGGCGAAAAAGCGCGCCGAAATATAATGGTTATGAAATTATTGTAAAGTAAACCCCAACGGCTGGTGCCCTGGTGCCCCATGCCGGGACACTTCTTGTACGGTAATCCCCTCGAATTAATGACACCGGGGCGATATATGCAGCCCATTACACGTACGGAAACCTACTCCATAACCGTTTGGAATCTGTTTCCTGCGCGAGCTGAGACCCTCGGCGGGCGATGCCATCCGGCGCAAAGTGTGAGCAGCGCTGCGTTTAATGTAGAAACGCCGAGCCGTTTCCTAACGCATAAAGACTCGGCCGGCGGCCATAAGTGTTCCCAGAACCAAATACACGACGGTCGGCCCTCTTAAAAGTTGTGGAAACGAGCGAATTATATTGTGCCGCGCATTACGGGGGCTTTTGGAAGCAGCACAGCGGCGGCAGCAGCAGCGCGGGCATAACTTGTTCTCCCTTAAAGCCTGCAATAAAGATAAGCGTTTCCCCCAGACCCCCAATAATATCATCGGGCAACGGCGACGTTTCCCCGCACATGGCCCGAAAAGGGTTTGCTGCACCTCAAAACCGTGGATAAACGCTCCGTCTTGCTTCTTCAGTCCGAAAGGGTCGGCGATTTGATGATGAAGTAAGGCGCCCGAGTTGTTGGGGAGGGCCGGTAGAGGGCGCCACCGCCATCCCCCGTGGCGCCAAGCGTGGCCAGAGCGTGGCCCGCCGGCCGCCCTGTGGGCAGTCGGGTGCGCTAATATCAATAATCACCGTCGTCGGCGACCCGACCGTCCCCGAGACCGTTCCCGACCCCCGGCCTCCCCTCCCCTGCAGGTGAACGCTTCCCTCTCGGACTCTCCTCTGCCCGGGATAATTCGCCGCATCTCGTGTCTCCTCCTCCTTTCGCCCGCCCGGTCGATGGGTGAGGTCAGGTTGATAGTCCTTGAGGGTGGCCAGGCCCCCGTTGCGTCACCTCTCGTCTGGCATCATGCGGGTGCCTCGCGTACCTCCAAGGCTTCAGACATCTCCAGGGGATGCAGAATATGCCTCCTTTGTCCGCTGCGGGTAACGCTGATGGCCCGATCCCCCTCACTACCACTTTTGCAGGTCAAGAGTGACCATAAGAAGCAAGGGGCGATTCACTCTGAGACTCTGTGTACAGGGTACTACAGCTGTAGTAGTATGTAGTGGGTATAACAAGGTAAATAAACATAATATTTTCGAATATTTATACATTTTTTGATGTCTTAGGGCCAAAAAGTTTGGATTTGTGGTATTACAGAAAGGTATTACAATAGTATTACAAAGTACTACAGGACACTTTGTACAGGGTACTACAGGAGTGAATTGCCCCTCGATAAGAAGGCTCGCAGACTGGGCGCAGCGCTCACAATGTTGTCTGCGCCGAATTGAGATTTTCATTAGTTTTACGACTCTTGGGGAAGGGGGGCCTCCTGCGAATGTAAGGAGCGGGTACGCGTTGCTGCTGTGGAGGGATTTTGGGAGTTATCTCTCAGAAACGGTGCTCTGATCATATAGTATTTTGCGCAATATTTTTGTCCTCGAGGAAAAGGAGCGAAACGTTAAAAAGAAAAAGTAACTTTGCAGAGCAACCGAAGGGGCTCCGCCTGTCGCGGTTTCTATCAGTCTCACGAAGGGGGCATCGAGCACGCGGAACTTGGAGAAAGAGAGAGAGAGAGAGAGAGAGAGAGAGAGAGAGAGAGAGAGAGAGAGAGAGAGAGAGAGAGAGAGAGAGAGAGAGAGAGAGAGAGAGAGAGAGAAACGAGAAAGGTGGGGTTGGAAGGGGGGGGGGCGAAGAGACCAGCACGGCAAAAGCAGCTAATGAACCGGCAACGCACAGCACCGCAACAACATCACAGCCTTCGTATGACCGACACGTCAGGCTCAAATGATCGCGGCCTGCGGCACGGCGGGGCGGGGTAGAGCGGGGCGTGGTTGGACCGCGTGCCGCGGGGGGCGCAGTGCTGCCCGCTGCCGCCGATTTAGCATTCCGATCAGCAACCACAGATGGGCGCGAACCTGCTGCCGCCGCCGGCCGCCGCGCGGACGTGCCAGAATCCCCCACCCCCCTCCCCCTCCTCACCACGCCCCGCGACCGGAGTGAAATTAAAAATGTGAGAATGGCGAGCGGTGGCGCTGCAGCAGAGGCCGCCGCCGTGGACCAGACGTGACGGCACTGCGAGGAAGGAATGACCTTTTATTTTTATTTATTTTTTACATTTTGATGTGGAGTGAAGTTCGAGTGCGAATTTTTGGTGAATTATTTTCCCTTCCCGGAATGCCTGCAGCTTCTCGCTGTAATAACTGCAACCCCCCTTGGTATATCTGTCTGCCTCGCTGGATCCGCCCCTTCCGAAGGACGCGCGGTGGGGCACGTGGCGGGGCGTGGCGGGGCGCGTCAGGGCGTGAAGCAGGCGAGGCGGCGGCCGACAAATATCGCCCTCGGGGCGGAAAGTTGCAGCACGCAATTACGTCGGGCGAATATCACATGGATAATAAAACGGGGCCGGGCTAAAAAGCCGAGGGCTGATGGGGAGATCGCATTAGGACAGCCTGCGCCCCGCCCCGCCCCGCCCGTCAGATGCAGTGAGGTCTCTGAGGTCAGCGCGCGCACCGCAGAGTGGACGGGGACGGCTGTGCGAGCGCTGTATTCGCACGCACTCACAGAGCTCTCTCGGTCCCGGATGATGATTGTCGGCCTCTGACGTGTATCATTTCGGGCTCCGCGACGCGGCGTCAAGGGACTGCCGGGGCGTGACGGGCGTGGGCACGGAGGGGGTGAAAGCCAAGCCCGCAAAGCGGGGTCCGATTCATATTTTCGGCCAGATTACTACCCCGCGTGGCAATCGATCGTAATGATACGGATATATTCTGCGGGCCGAAACCTTTGCTTCACGACACACGATGACCCCGTTTACACATACTGGAACTGGGGCGTTTTCGTAACCAGTCCTACAAGGGGTGTGACGGCCACATCGGCTCGGAGGAGTGGAGGTCGCGGTCCTCCGGCCCTCGGTCTCCCGCGCTGGAATTGACAACCTGTTTTACGCGAGGGCCGACGGAGGCGGCGGAGGCGCGGCAGAGGCCACGCTCTGCTGCTGCTGCTGCTGCTGCTGCTGCTGCTGCTGCTGCTGCTGCTGTTTAGGATTCCGCGCACCCTAGTTAGGGGAATAAGGCACAAAAATGTGCGAAACATAATCGGAACGATTTTTTTGCGGAAATCGGTACTTTAGACCGTCCTCTTTCAGATTCGAGTTGGAGCCAAACTCGGAAAACACGGGAACATCCCCAAAAAGCGGGTTGCATATCTGCAAGGGGCAGTGCCGCTTTTCCTCAGAAAATCCGTTATAAATCGGTAACTAGTTGAGGTATCGTCGAGGTTGAAACAGCAGGCTGTTAAGAATGCACAGGAGAGTTATCGGTACCAGTTGCATCCCATTCCTGTACAAATTGCGACCTCCAGAGCCAAGAAACTCATTGAACGCCGATGTTCAAAATCAGAAAACAGCGAATAACTCGAAAATTTCCAAGTCGAAAGTACTGATTTTTTGACACTAACAGATGCGCCATTTCATTAGCTTTCAGATAAGCGTTTAAAATCCGGGGGTCGTCGCTTTGGATTTCGAGTGGCACCGCTTTGAACGTCGCCGGGCGGCCCATTCCGGCGACTGCCGCCGTCCCCCGCTCTATCTATCTCTCTCGCACTCACGGCGCTCCCGTAAGGGACGGAAAGGTCCGTAACTCGGCTAAATATCTAGCTAGAATCGCGATTTTTGCTTCTACGTCTTCCTTGGGCATAGATGAACAACGTTGGCTGGGAAGCCACGTGAAAATCTGTCAAATTTTAAACATTTTGAACCTTTTAAAACATATGGTTGTTCAAAGTAAGGTTTAAAATTAAACTTTGAACACTCTGTGCTCATGACCGATTGCCACTGATTACTGCAATGTCGTGCCACAAAATGTTAAAAATTTCATTAAAATTGAACCAAAATTTTAACACCTTTAAAATTAAGGTGTCCAATATTTCTATTTTCCAGTCAGCTGAACAGGTGCTTCCCTAACATACCTTGATCAGCTCTGTCTAAAGAAGGCGTAGAAGCAAAAATCACGATTCTAGCTCGATATTTAGCCGAGTTACAGGCCTTTCCGTCCCTTACGGGAGCGCCGTGAGTGCGAGAGAGATGGATAGAGCGGGGGACGGCGGCAAGACGGCGGCAGTCGCCGGAATGGGCCGCCCGGCGACGTTCAAAGCGGTGCCACTCGAAATCCAAAGCGACGACCCCCGGATTTTAAACGCTTATCAGAAAGCTAATGAAATGGCGCATCTGTTAGTGTCAAAAAATCAGTACTTTCGACTTGGAAATTTTCGAGTTATTCGCTGTTTTCTGATTTTGAACATCGGCGTTCAATGAGTTTCTTGGCTCTGGAGGTCGCAATTTGTACAGGAATGGGATGCAACTGGTACCGATAACTCTCCTGTGTATTCTGAACAGCCTTCCGTTTCAACCGCGACGGTATCTCAACTAGCTCTCGGTTTATAACGAGTTTTCTGAAGAAAAGCAGCACTGCTCCTGGCAGATATGCAACCCGCTTTTTGGGTTGTTCCCGTGTTTTCCGAGTTTGGCTCCAACTCGAATCTGAAAGAGGACGGTCTAAAGTACCGATTCCCGCAAAAAAATCGTTCCGATCATGTTTTGCACATTTAGGCCATATTTTGTGCCTTATTCCCCCCACTACCCAGCGGACCCCGAGCGGACCCCGCCGGTAACGTCTGACACGCGCTGGCACGCCATATGACGTCCGGGCCAGGACCCCTGCTGGCTGCTGGCCTCTGCCTCGCTGTGCCTCGCTGCTCTGAATGGTCTGCTGATTGGCACCAAACGTCGACGTCGTGTTGTTTCAGACCGAATAAAGCGCGCCGATGATGCGCGTCTTTTCGGCAGCTCGCGCGGCCAGATGGGCCCCCGGCGGGCCCCGGTGCTCCTGTTGACACCGCGCCATGGCCGCCGCTGCCCCCGAGGAGGCCCTGCCCCTGGTCTCTCGGCCGCTCGTAAACACGACGACAACGGATATCGTTATGGCCGATTCAACGTCCTCGCCGCCCGTTTCCTCCGGAGTTGCTCTGGTCCTCTCCGCACGCTGCTGGAGCTGCGGTGACTTGTCTAAATATTTCGGGGCGCCCGTAGGAGAGAGGGGGAGGGGGAGGAGGAGGGGGGGAGTATATGCCACTGAACGACACGACGTCGTTACGGAGAGACGCAATTTAATATGATTTAGGGAATTTTATGAAGGCGTCGTCGGTCACCGCGCGGCTGTCGTCGTAAACCGGAGTGTAATCTTTCTCTTCCTTCTCTCTCTCTCTCTCTCTCTCTCTCTCTCTCTCTCTCTCTCTCTCTCTCTCTCTCTCTCTCTCTCTCTCTCTCTCTCTCTCTCTCTCTCTCTGCCGCGGATGGCTCGACCCCGTACTAACACCGAAACACATCCGAATTTATCTCTGTGGCCTCCGGCTGGGCTGCCCCCCTGCGCGCTCGCTGCGTCCACGACGATTTCGTCACGTGACGCAGAAAAATAGTGACGATTCATTCGTGCGACACGTTGAGTCATAGAACAGGTGACACGAATATTTTTCACAGATGCTTTTCCAATGGCAGCAGTAGGCGAAGTCAAACTATAGACGCATACGTATTTGCGTTTTGTAACAAAATAACGCAGATGAACAAAGGCGGTCGGAAGGCCACGTATTAGCTCCGTTTTCTTTCCTTCTCCCCGTTTTCCCACAAGCGTCGTCATCATCAACTAACTTGGGCGTGCTAATTGCTCCAGTGCGTTTGCGTGCGAGGGGCGGGAAGGAGGGGGGGGGGGGCTGCTAGGGGTGCCGACTGCCGACAGGCGGATTGGGTTGCAAAGGCGGCGCCACCGCGCCGCTGGCTAAACTCCTCCGAGAGCGCTATTGCTGCCGACAGCAAGACGACTGCTGCATTGGACTGGGCATACAGGTGGCTGGGCCGGAGCCGAGGCCGAGCCGAGGCGCACGCAGAGGTTCACGCTACATTTCGCTCGTATACTCCGGGCGGCGTCGGGAGCCCTCCGGATGGGGGCGTGTGCCGAGCGCCGCGTGCCGCGCCGTGCACACGCCGTGCGTGCCGCGTGCCGCCGCCGCCGCCCCATTCATTACGGCCTCGGCATCATGAGGTGAGTCAAGTCCTCGGTCGGCGCAGAGAAGACAGCGCACGTCGTTTGGCGACGGCGGCCTGCCGGAGGACGACGGCGACAAGCCCTTGCCTTCCCAGCCGAGGGCCTAAAGACCCAAACGAAGCACGACAGCGTGCGCCCCGGCCATTAGAGAGAAAGAGACAGAGAGAGAGAGACAGAGAGAAAGAGAGACAGAGAGAGCACATCCATTCCACCTCACGAGCCGAGCGGCTCCGGTTTTCATGCTCCGCCCGCTCCGCCCCAGTCGTCTCTCGTCGGGTGCGAAAGGCGAGTTTCCAAAGCGTCCACGGCCGTATAACTCTCCTCATGACGACGAAGGGCTGCTCTGCTGGCCCTGCTGGCCGCGCGGTCGCCATTTTTCGAACGGCTAATGAGGCGCTGGGGAGACGGACGAGGGCTCAGCCGAGCCGAGCCGAGCCGAGCCGAGCCGAGCCGAGCCGAGCCGAGCCGAGCCGAGCCGAGCCGAGCCGAGCCGAGCCGAGCCGAGCCGAGCCGAGCCGAGCCGAGCCGAGCCGAGCCGAGCCGAGCCGAGCCGAACGCCGCCCTGCTCTGCTCGATCACACGCAATTGTCAGCGCATCCCATCGAACAATGGTCAATAAGAAGAGGAGTGTGGTGGGGGCTGGGGCCCACAGGGGCCCACTAGGGCCCTGGGCAGGAGGGCACACTCTCGGTGGGCAGCCCACAATGAGTAACCTCACCGGCGCTGGGCTTGGGCTTCCAGCCCGCTGTTGTCGGCTGGCCGTCTGCTGGCCGTCGGCTGGCGGTCGGCTGGCCGTCGGCTGGCCCGTTCCCTTTCCGGGAAAGTCGGCGTCGCTTCTCCGTTTGTTGCCGCGTCGTCGTCCGGCCTGGTCCGGACAGACTGCATTGCATCGCAGAGGCCGCTGTCGCGTGGCCTTATGTGGAGGCCGGCCGGCGCTGCCCCCGGCGGCAGCCACAGCCCCCGGCGGGCAGGCGGGCAGGCCGCCAGCCAGCAGCCAGCCAGCAGCCAGCCAGCAGCCAGCAAGCAGCCAGCCGCCCGCACATCACTGGACCACTGACTGGCCCTTGGGTCGGGTACATAAAAAGAGAGGCCGTGTCTCCCCTCGGTCCGAACGGCTGTGGCACCGTGGCAGTACAGGGCCACACGACCCGCACCGCACCGGCGGTAGTGATTTCCAGTGTCCCCAGCCCCCCCCCCCCCCCCCAAAGACGTCTAGTCGTCTCCGTTCCTTTGTTATTTCCAAAGGCTCTTCCACGCGAACCCTTTTCATTTTTTTCGTGTCGGCCCGATAACGCCCCCTCGCGCCCGTCGGCGCACTGCAGGTATACTGCTCACTTCCTGTGTGCCCTCGAGCAAGTATCGTTGGTCGCCTACCCAGCAGGCGCCCGGACCGGCCAAACTTAGAGTTAAAAATTACATCGCCCTTGGTCACTCGTTGGAGTGTTGTGCCTGTAGTGTTTTTGAAGGAAGCAGCAATGCCACCGCCACCAGCCTTCCTTGGAGGGGGGGGGGGGGGACCGCAAGTGGAGGGCGAGAGGACCAGAGGACCACGGCTGGACAATATGAGGAGCAGCAGAAGGTGCCTAATGGAAGCGGTCCACACACACACACCTTTTTATTTTTTACCTTTAAAGTATTTTTTATTCTTATTCTGCCGCGCCCGGCCTGTTCCCTACCTGCCGGGCCGGGCTCTACTCGTTCGACCCACCCTAGCGGCATCGACGGACACGTCGTGCCGCTGCTTCTCCTCGCTCACACACTTCTTGGCAAGCGCCCCGGAGTCCAGGCCACCGCCGCGTGACGTCGCGCTGCTACCGTCTAGCATGTTTCTCTCCTTCAGATACTGCTGGGGACCATCCATAAAAAGCGTCCACGATTTGGCCAGTCGTCGCGCACATGGCGCCTGCCGGGTAGGCAACTGCGACGACTGCTATGCACGCGTGTCGTGCGGGCTGGCCTACCCTGGCGCTCGCAGGCGCTCGCTGCGGCGCTGGGATTCTCACGACGGCATCCGTGCTGCGGTGTGACCCTAGTAATTATCCAGCCTCCGTATGGGGCTGGGAGTGTGGGATGTGTGGGTAGGGACGCCCGACGTTCGGTAAACAGAAGCGCCGCTTTTTAATCGAGTTTCCCACTTTGCTTGTTGCGGTGGGGCCCGGCCCGGCGATGGTGCGGTGATGTTGTGGGTAGCTGTATGGGTAGCGTCAGGTGTGTGTGTGTGTGTGTGTGTGTGTGTGTGTGTGTGTTGCGCCTTCTCTGTCGCCCGCGGGGCGAGAGAGAGAGAGAGAGAGAGAGAGAGAGAGAGAGAGAGAGAGAGAGAGAGAGAGAGAGAGAGAGAGAGAGAGAGACAGAGAGAGAGAGAGAGAGAGACAGAGAGAGAGAGAGAGAGAGAGAGAGAGAGAGAGAGAGAGAACGCGTATGTGTGTTCCGAGGACGTGTGTGTGTGTGTGTGTGTGTGTGTGTGTGTGTGTGTGTGTGTGTGTGTGTGTGTGTGTGTGTGTGTGTGGAGTGCAAGACGAGAGCCCCCGCCGTATCCCATTGTTCCCACATCCTGCCGATCCGAGGGGATCCGAGAGGACCATCAGAGGCGCCGGTGCTGCATTGCGCTGCACTACGACGGACCCTTCACGGATTAAAGGACTTTCTCACGAACCCTTTTTCTGAGATGGCGATCAGAGCCGCGAGGGTTCCTCTTCTCCGGGGGTTCGTGTGTTTAAATGGAGGAGGTGCGGGAAAGTCTTGCAGTGAAAATTTGGACTTTCGAAATTTTCGTCCCGATTTTCCGTCGTCCGGGATCGTCCGGGAAGGCAACAAGGACTGACTGACGCGGCTGCTCCCCCACTGCGCCTCCTGACCCTGGCTGCCCTGGCCGCCCCCGGGCCGGTCACGATGTGGGCCTTGGAGCCCCGCCTGGGGCCCCGCCTTCCGGACATCGCCGACTAATGGAAATCCGAAATGAATCCTATCAAAAACTCACATGACCTGTGCCGGTGCCGGCCCGGCGGGCGGGCGGCCACTCCTGCGGCCCCCGTCAACGGCCGGCTCCCCTGTGGGTGCTGTCCGGGCCGTGACGCATCTGACGGGGGTCGGGTCGACGGCGGCCTCATCAGCCTGACGGCGTGCCCGCCTACACGGCCGCCGACGCGTGACGCCGTTTATGAACACCCCCCTCATCCTCATCCTCGTGGTGGCCGTCGTCAATGCTGTTGCCCAATACGCGGCGCATCGCAAAGAGTAACGGGACGGAGCGCGGCCACTTTGGGGTGAGTGAGGCTGTGCCGGGCTGTGCCGGGCTCTGCCGTAATGACGGGTACGGGTCTGCAGCGGCCGCAGTCTCCGCCGGACCCGGCCGGCTCGGTGAGGCGTGGCGCGTGGACCAGGGCAGGACAGGACAGGGCCGCGGCAGCGAGCAGCAAGCCCATGCGCAAACACTTCTTGTTCGCTTTTCTTTCGCGAAGGCAGAGTTTGCGAAGCAAATGCGCGCATGCACCCCGATAACATGGTGAGCACGGGGAACAGAGACAGAGAGGGAGAGAGAGAGAGAGAGAGAGAGAGAGAGAGAGAGAGAGAGAGAGAGAGAGAGAGAGAGAGAGAGAGAGAGAGAGAGAGAGAGAGAGAGAGAGAGAGAGAGAGAGAGAGAGAGAGAGAGAGAGAGAGAGAGAGAGAGAGAGAGAGAGAGAGAGAGAGAGGGGGGGGGGGGAGGAGAGAAGGGAATGCCCTACAGTCACTACTCGACTTTGGCTGGCCGAGCCGACAACAACAGCAGCAACCGCCACTGCCACTCACTTATACATCCGAGTCCGTCATAATGCCATAAGACATGAGCCCGCTCGTTTATGGTGGCGTATTACCTCCGAGGGCCGGCAGCGGCGGCGGGCGGCGGCGGCGCAGATGACCATGCAGTCGTTAGGTCCGCTGCACAGGCCGCCTGCATGTCCAGCCCCAGCAGCGCCCATACTCAGAGGGCCACGAAACAGCGATAACGCGCTCAGCACAAAACAACAAAAACAAAAAAAAACAGCCGGTGATTTTCTGTTGCGGCGGGCGCGGATTTTCGCCGGCGAGCCGAGCGGCGCGGCAGCGCTCCGCGCTATCTCTGATCGCGGCCGGGTGTCGATCGGTTGTCAGCGGCGGCACGGCGCGGCGCGGCGGCAGGTTCGTTGTACCGGACCAGACCGGGCCGCGACCAGGCGACCGATGATGATGATGATGATCTCCCCACCGACCCGCCGCGCCGGCCGGTCACGCGAGGTCACCCCCCCCCCCCACGCCGCGCGGCCATGATGACAAACGCGCGGCCGTTTCACACCTCGGCGCGGCCGTCGTGCGCCACGGTCTTGTTGTTGTTGGCAGTGACCATTTGTGGAGACGACGCGCGACGACGCGACGCCTCCCACCGCCGCCCGTGCCGCCGTGCACACGCGACGACAGCGGCGCAGGCGGGGAGTGGCGCCACCTGGCGGCCATCGGTCTAACTAGCCGAGCCGGGAGCCGACGACCGCGCCACACGACACAGTGGGAGGCTGTGTCCAAAATCATAGAAACAAAAAAAATTCGTAAACAATTCAAATATGAAGGAGCTATTTTTTTATTTTTTTGATCGTCCTCAGATTTATCAAAACTATGCCATTACCTCGGTTAAAAATCTGTAAAACATCCAAACATTCTCGAAAACAATAAACAAATTCAAAATGTTTGCAACACCTTTTTTTCCCCTCGCGACTGATGCGTACAAGATGAAAACGTCGGTATTTGAACCCGTGACAGAAAGAAGACCAGGGGTAAGGTGGACTGTGCGAGCAGCACGCACCCGCGTACGCTTTCTGGCTGTGTAACACGTTCGTGCGTAATGTGTGATGATGATTTTGAGAAGTGCGCGTTGTTTGTGAAGAATGCCAAGCAGCACGCCAAGCAGCGAGCATCGCTGCAGTCAGAGCCGTAAGTGGGCCCTGCTGGCTCTGCTGCGCTGATGCTGATGGGGTATTGGTCCGGTGGGAGGCAGAGGGTGTAAGGGAGGGAGGGAGGGAGAGAGAGAGAGAGAGAGAGAGAGAGAGAGAGAGAGAGAGAGAGAGAGAGAGAGAGAGAGAGAGAGAGAGAGAGAGAGAGAGAGGCAATCTGCAGCGCAGGCTGTCCAGCTGCCTGCACAGGTGCAATACTCCTACTGCGGCTCCGATAGCATCTCTCTCTCTCTCTCTCTCTCTCTCTCTCTCTCTCTCTCTCTCTCTCTCTCTCTCTCTCTCTCTCTCTCTCTCTCTCTCTCTCTCTCTCCTGTTGGGGCCGAGGCTCGCACATCGCTGGCCGCTCACTCCTCCCGCCCGCCCCGCCCCCCAGCCTGGCCTCTGCTGGCCGCGGCCGCGTGCTGTCGGCAGTCAGTCGTCGGTCGATCGCTGCTCTGCGCTGTGCTGTCGAGTTATGAGTCACGCTGCTCGTGTGGCGATGCAAACGAGAGTCATGGGGTCGTGGGGGCAACGAGGTCTCGGCCGGTGCGGCGGGTCCGCCCCGCTCCGGCGCCGCCCCAGTTCCGCGTACGTTGCTGCACCCTTATGACTTTTCGGCGTCGGCTGCGCCACGACTCGTTTGGAGCGACCGGCCGGGAGTAATTGGCGTGCGTTTGCTGTGCAGCAGCCGGGCGCCGCGGCGCCGTCATTAAGGGGGGAGGCCGAGCTCGAGAGCCCGGCTCTGTGCCCCCCCGTTGGACTTGACCCTAGCGTTGCCTCCCACCGCGATAACAAATGACTCTCTCTCTCTCTCTCTCTCTCTCTCTCTCTCTCTCTCTCTCTCTCTCTCTCTCTCTCTCTCTCTCTCTCTCTCTCTCTCTCTCTCTCTCTCTCCCTCTCTCTCTCTCTCTCTCTCTCTCTCTCTCTCTCTCTCTCTCCGGCTGCAGTCGTGCGTTGAGGTCTCTCTAGACCGGTCGGGTAGGCATATAGGCAACCCGTTCGGGAGGCGCGTCCAGCGGGCTGCCTCCGCCGTGGGCGTGCTCGCTGAGAGCTCTCCTGTCTTCGGACACTACTGGACGGGATAAGGCTGATTATCCACGCCCCCCCCCCCCTCCCCCCCCCTCCCCCCCCTCCCCCGGCCTCATCTCGGAGCTACCGCCGCACCGTCGCATCACCCGCCCGCCCAGCGCCCTCTCAGGGGCGTATCCTTTAATTCTTTTGTTTCTTGACCGAAAGCTCTGCGGCTGCTGATGCTGCCATTGTCGGTAAAAATGAGGGAGCGACGACGACGGCGGCGGCGTCCGATGGGGTGGCCGGGCCGGGCGGAGTGTATTGCACCCGGACTGGCTGCCGGCGGCGCCCGCCCCGCCCCGCCCCGCCTCGCCCCGCCCCGCCCCGCCCCGCCCCGCCCCGCCCCGCCCCGCCCCGCCCCGCCCCGCCCCGCCCCGCCCCGCACCGTCCCCGTCTCTGGGCTGCACACTGCACACTCGGGCCACACCACCTGCACACTGCCGCCGCTGCCGCACGGCTACGGTTGTCTTTCCCACACCTGAGCCGCGAAACGCAGCTGTGGATGCTCGCTCCAATATTGTCCGAACGTTTTTGTTTTTTGTCGCCGTCATTAAAATGTAGCCGCGTCGTCATCCCTAGGGAAAGAAGGGGGAAGAATTCGGCGAGCGCGCGCCTGCGTGCCTGAGGTATGGCCGTGATTACCGAACTCGGGGCGGAGCGGGGCGCGGGGCCCGTCCGCACCTCGGAGGAGGAGAAGATCATCGTTCACGTCGCGGGGGGACCCCCACAGCCGTGGCGGCACAGCGGCGGCGCGGCGAGGCGGCCCCGGCTCGCTTGGAAACTATATTAAATTTTGACAGCGCATTAAGCAAGAAATTGACTTATTAAGTCAGCGCTCTGGGGCCGCGCGGCGCGGCTCTTGCCTTTGAGGTGGCGCGGCCGGCGCGGAGCGGTGGGGTAAGATGCTGCCAGCGGCTGCCAGCGGCTGAGGTGGGAACAGGTCCGCTAGCCGAATATTGATCAGGTTGTCGGCTTCATCGGCTTTTGCCTTTCGGGGCCGCCGCCTACCCCGGCTCCCCCGGCTGCCCCGACTGCCCGCCACACGCACACGCGCGCGCCCTCAGGGCCCCCAAGGCCCCCAGCAGAATACGACCCGAAAGGACCACAAAGGACAGCCGAAAGGACACCCAGCACTGCCCGGTCCAACACGCCCAACACGCATGGGCAGACGAGAGGGTGGTGGTGGGGACTGAATTTTCGACATCATAAATATCACTTGTTAATTTTTACCCCCCAAAATTCGTACTAGTTGTTTTGGTAGACTTCTTTCCGTAAACCTCTTGGTTCTTATTTTGGTGCGAATTTTTGTAACGTTTTTGACAGTGAGTGGTGAATGATGCGGAGGTACCTGAACGGTGGCATAATTACTCCTGGCGGCACTTATACACCCGCTACACACACACACACACACACACACACACACACACACTCGCTCGCTCTGCGGTAGGTGGACACTCGCCAGGCCTTTCGGCGCTGCATTCGGCTGGCACAGCCATGAGCCATGGCTCACCGCGTGGAGTATGTGCGCGGCCACTCACTCCGGCAGGCCTCGATGAATCAGCCTGGCTGGCGCCAATGAGAGAGCAGAAACCCCTCGGACCACACAAGATTCGCCGACATTGGACGACGTTTAGTAGCTTACCCGCCTTTACTATCTTCCCTGGTGATTGCGCCCCCCTGCTGAGACGCGTGAAAGCGCTGCGCTGCAATTAGAGGCAAGAAGTAAAGTTTTCTAGAAAATATTTTTTTTAAGGAAAAAAGATGTCGGATGTTAGGCGGCGATACCATCCAAGACCCCCTTCCTTCTCCTGCCCTGCAGGACCTCAGGACCAGTCCTGTATTTTTGTCGGTCCGCGCTTTCCGGATTTCTGGACATGATTGATAAACCTCACGCCGTTGCGGTGTGTGTTCGTGCCGGCGCCCCCCCCCCCCCCCCGCGCCACGGCCTGCGCAAATGGACGCCCCGATGACTGGAATACCAATGATGGCGAGCTGCTGCCTCCATTTGGGCGAAGCGGGCACGCGCGCAGACTCACCACACACACACACACACACACACACACACACACACACACACACACACACACACAAAAACACAAAACACATGCAACTCTTTGAGAAAAATTGTGCATACCAGCACAATTACTTAATATGCGGCGCCGCTTTGCGAAATTTCGACCCAGAAACTCCCGGAAACGAGAAATGAGACGGTTAGACAAAATTAGATTGGTATCGAAACAGGTAATGGGGGCTTTGATTCGGAGAAAACATGGAATCAAAGTAATTAATCTCTACCCGATACTACGCGATACGAACGATTCGTTTTTCTCCCACCGATGACGCACCCTCTCCCGTTTTCCTCTCCTTCTCAACCAAAATTTTTCATACTGTCCCCGTTGCTGCTGCCTTGTAAACCTGTTTCTGCCAAAATTTTGAAAGGTCCTCAGCCCAGATTTCTTGCGCCGCATTGGACGCTTACTCACGCAAACGACACATTTCTCTGCATGGGTCGGCCCGGCGGCGGCTCGGTCAGAACCTGGTCCCCAGGTTCCCCCGGTCCTCCGCTGCTGCTGGGCTGGGACCACGCCATTTTCGCTCATGAATGATTCCTGAGCCGTCCTTGATTTCGCCCAGCGACGTCCACAAGAAGGGCTCTTTTTGTTTTTTTCTCCCCCCCCCCCCTTTCCTCCCGGCCCGTCTGCGTTGTAATCGGTACAAATCCGAGGAAAGAAAATGCTGTAAACGTCGTTTGGGAGAGAATTATCATACTATCGTCTAACCGCTTCTCCGACATACGAAAACGTCTTTTGCAGAGTGCGCGGAGGAGCCACCGGTATGCCACGGCTATGCACTTGACAAAGCCCCACACAGGTGGTCATTATTATTACTGGCAGGGGGAAAGTACTTTTCTAGCGGACGACTGTGCCGCTGCGCCGGGACACATGTGTGTGTATGTGTGTGTGGGCGCGTGTGTGAGTGTGGGTGGTGAAGCTGCCGTGTGGTAGCAGCCAGCGCCCACTAGCGGCAGCCATACTGTACTGGGGGGGGGGGGGGGGGGGGGGGGGGCAGCATCCAGTCCCGCCGTGCCTCCGCCGGACCACGATGAGATGAGCCCCCTGCGAGCCGCAGCCGAGCCGAGACCGAGACCAGTGGCCGATGTGCGGGACAGAGACGGAGCGGGCGGGAGAGCGGGCGCGAGAGAAGGAGGAAGGGAGAGAGGGAGAGAGGAACGGGTGGGGGTAGAGACGGGCGGACGGGCACACGCGTCGTCCACTTTGAGTGTATATAAGTGGCCGCCGCACTCGTGCCGCGTCCGTCTGTCTGTCTGCGGGGAGGGGGGCGGGGAGGGGGGCTGGCGGGGGCCCCACTGGGGCCGTGGGAACCTCTGCGCCCTGCCAGTTCCCAGGCTCCGAGCAAAGCCCCTACCCGGCTATGGCTTGGGCCCCTCCAGAGCTGGCCGGACAGACGGGGCAGCCAGCCAGAGCCGGTCTTCTGCGGCTCGCGCCGTCTCCCTCGCACCCGTCGCGGCCACGGCGTCCATCTCTCTCGCTCTCTGTCTGGCACGCGATCCCGACCCCTCCCCCTCTCTCCTCCGTGTGCAGTGCGATGTACTCCCCCCACCCCCCTCACCCCCTTCCCGATCAGACACGTTAGGAGGGGGAGGACGGTCGGCCACGTTCCAGCGTGCCCCTCCCCCGCGCCTCCCCACCTCTCCTCCGGCCTCCTCCCGGCGGGCGGGTGCCAGCCTCACGCCGCGCCGGCCCTATCCACACGACACCGTCACGACACGGCACGGCACGTGCACGCCACGGCGCGGCACGGCGCAGCGCGGCACTCACAGGTGCTCCCCGCGTACGGCGCGCGCGCCGTCCACTAGCATCCCGTCACCCCGTCAAACATTCGCCCCGAAATCAAAATCTATTTAAGAACCCATTCGCACAGTTCTGTAGTCGCTGCACCCGCACTATCGCTTACAGAAAGCGAAGTTCTGACGATGGTCCTCGATTGGCTAGCCTGAGCAGTTCAAATAGCGCCTGCTGAGTAGGCAACGAAAACTTATTCTGCATGCAGACGCCTCTTGGCACTATCAAAGTTTGAAAAATGTGTGCGTGTGTGTGTTGAGGCAAAAGCCGTCGTGTGGTGCCGGGGGCGTATTGACACTCGGCTACAGCGGCCGCGTCGTGGTTGGTGGAGAGGGAATAACTTACGGTGGGGGGGGGGGGCATTAGCTGGCTAGATCCCACGCTCCCGCGGGCAGGGCCCGGGGGGGGGGGGGGGCGGGGGAGCTGTCATCGCGTCCCGCGCTAGCGGTATGGGACGGGATGGGGATACTCCGGGACTCCTGCCGCCGTCGCAGCGCCCCCGGCTTGGCATTTCGCTGCTTACGTCCTGGGCGCGGCACGGCGGCACGGCGGCACGGCGGCACGGCGGCACGGCGGCACGGCGGCACGGCGCAGCCTCCGCGGCGGCGGCATCGCTTGTCAGAGCGGCAGGGAGCTCGTCGGAGTCTCCTCAGCCTCCTGCAGCGGACTCCCCCCCCCCCTCCCCTCCCCCCGCGGCTGACGGCCACCACAGCGACGACGGCGCGCGTTCCTTTCACTCTGCCTTGCCGCTCTGCTGCAACAGCAGAGCGATCGGGCTGGGGTGCTGGGGTGGGGTGGAGCGGCGGAGCACCGCCCGCCCGGCAGGTAGGCAGTCCCGTAGCGCACGGGTGTGGCGCGGGCTGGCCTACCCTGCCGGGGGCTCAGGGCGCACGCACTGAGATCCGGCTCCCATCGCGCAGCATCCTGAAAATTAAAACGGCATTATTACTCCCGCGCTGCTGCCCCGATGCCTGCCGCCTGCTCCCGCCGCCCGCCGCGCTCCAGTTGGCTAGCGGCATTTCCGGCGCCCGTATCTCTGCCCGGCGGGCCGCTCTGGCCACGGCACGGCGGCGGATCACGGCAGAGATCAGCGCGGGGCGGCGGTGCTCTTTAAATGTCAAGCACTGCCGCCGCCGCCGCGCTGCTGCTCCTGGCAGGAATGCCAAATGAGCGGTGGCCCCGGCGGGATCCGCATCCGATATCGCAACGTGATATTTGTCCACGCGGCGCGGCACCAATCGCGGCATTAGCCATCGGCACTTTCTTGTTTTAATTATACGCGCACTTTCAAGAGCGTTGGCTCTGCGGGCTACGAGGAGGCAGTCAAGGACACAGTCGCCATGCTGGATGTTTATTGTATCACGATCGTCATCGGTCTACCGCCAAAGAGGGAATTCCGCGCGAATCTCACTACTTATTTATTTTTATTGGCGAGTGGCGACATCCGTAGGGATACAATAATAATAACGAAATCGCAGGGAGGGAAACACAAGCAGCACAGAAAAAACGTTTTCCCAACACTCTGACTAACAAATTTGTCATCGAGACGGTTATTTTCGGCCCCCGAAGCGTGCGCGCGCGCGGTGACCCATCCTGGTGGCCGCCCGATGGCCGTCCTGCCTCGCGGCCGCAGGGTCCCGTCCCAGGTCCCAGGCCAGGGGCCTCGCCGGGGGCCCGCGTCCGGCTGACAATGCCATGATTTATGGACAGAATTAGTCATTTCGGGAGGACGCGGCGGCCGAGGCACACGACTGCGCCCGGACACGACACCGCTCTCTCTCTCTCTCTCTCTCTCTCTCTCTCTCTCTCTCTCTCTCTCTCTCTCTCTCTCTCTCTCTCTCTCTCTCTCTCTCTCTCTCTCTCTCTCTCTCTCTCTCTCTCTCTCTCTCTCTCTCTCTCTCTCTCTCTCTCTCTCTCTCTCTCTCTCTCTCTCTCTCTCTCTCTCTCTCTCTCTCTCTCTCTCTCTCTCTCTCTCTCTCTCTCTCTCTCTCTCTCTCTCTCTCTCTCTCTCTCTCTCTCTCTCTCTCTCGCTCTCTTACCCTCCTTCTATCTTTCTCTCTCCATTCAGCAGACGCCGGTGGCCTATGGCGATAGCTCGCGCGCGCTATGGAAAATAACAAAAGGCGCATAAATCTTTGTTCTGCAGATTTAGATTTTTTCGGCCTTATCAAGGCCTCCGAGAGGGATCTCTGTGGAGGGGCGCAACTTATTTTCTTTTCCCGGCACATTTTTTAAGCGCCCCTTTTTGCATCGGCAGGTTGCTCCTCCCTGTTTGCCTACACGACTACCATTTTTTACCCCCTTTTTGCATCGGCAGGTTGCTCCTCCCTGTTTGCCTACTCGACTACCACCATGACTACCACCATGACACGACTACCATAAAGCCGGCCGTTGGACGTGGATGACGCGTACCCCCCAACGCGGTGCGGGACGGGTCCTGTCCGCCGCGCCGGCCAAACGGGTTTCTGCCCTCGCTAATTAATTCCTCAGTTAGAATAACAAACTTTGCAGAAACACTTGACGTGTGTGCTCGCGGCCGGACAGCCCCCGTCGCGCCACAGCGATGCAGTGCAGCAGACCCGCGTGGTATCAGCGTGAGTACCAGTGTGGTAACAGTGTGGTACCAGTGCAGCACCATCGTGACTACCAGTTTGGCACCAGTGGGGTACCAGTGCATCACCATCGTGACTACCAGTGTGGTACCAGTGCATCACCATCGTGACTACCAGTGTGGCACTACTGTGGTACCAGTGCAGCACCATCGTGACTACCAGTGTGGCACTACTGTGGTACCAGTGCAGCACCATCGTGACTACCAGTGTGGCACTACTGTGGTACCAGTGCAGCACCATCGTGACTACCAGTGTGGCACCAGTGTGGTACCAGTGCAGCACCTGCATGAATACCAGTGTGGCAACAGTGTGGCACCAGCGTAGCATCAACGTCAGTACTGCACCGGCCTGCACTCGCTCGATGTTAATTCGGAAGGGTGCGGGTTGTAGACGGGGAGCGGTGCACAAATCGCTGGGCGATGACGTGTCCCGTGTAGCTAGTCCGCGCACGTGCAACAGAGTCTGCCGGGGCGCGGTGGGGCGCGGCCAGACTGTGTAAAGAGAGTGTTCTAGTGCAGCGCGGGGTCCCGGGGTCCCTGAGGCCACGCCCCCATTATTGTCCCGTGTTCAGCGCGGAGAGGTGCACGCCATTCGACGAGCCCCGAAAAAAAAAATCTACCAAAAAAACACACTCGGGTATTTGAACCCGCATTCACTCCTAAACACGGCAGCAGCAGCAGCACTCTCATCAGGAGGTGAGGTGGGCACGCGAGCAGACCAAGGGCCGAACACTGGACCACTACCGCAGGGGCCTCGGGGCCTTTCATCCCTGTCATCATTAAATTCCCCCTGCCCTCTGTATCTCTCCCCCCCCCCCTGTGTGTGTGTGTGTGTGTGTGTGTGCGCGCGCGCGTGTCTCTGTCTGTCTCTATCTCTGTCTCTCTTGGTCCTGTTTCGGACCTCGACAAAAAAGAAATGCTTGAATAATAATCACGATACGGCCTGGGCCCTCTCCTTCATCCCAGAGAATAAAGTGTCCACCACGTGTACAGGCGGGGCGGGACGGGACGGGACGACCCCGTGTTCCCCAGGACTAGCGCTCACTGGTCGCTGTCGGTCACATTCCATCCTCACTCTGTTTGGAACGCGCCCGCCCGTACAAACAGGGGCACGCACGCGGCCACGCACGGCACACAGAGCAGCAAGTGCACGCACACACACGTAATGCACCGACAAACACGACACGCCGCCGCGCCTTCCTCCCCATATTTCCACCTCCGTCACAAGCTGCTGCACAAAGCGAACGGAGCTGTGCGGAAGGTAGCAGCGAGGTGTCCCCACTCGTAACGCATGTTTTCGCTGTACATTTTTTCAGGTTTTTATGTTTAAATTTTTTCCGTTTTTACTGATTTGTTTTTATCACGTTTTTGTGAGGGAGAACATAGATTTTTTTATATGTATGTTTTTCAGTGAGGCGCAGGGCCCCCTGGTTGGCGGCAGGGCTGAGTGCGGACGCGCTCCTGCTGCTGCTCTCCGCCGCCTCCCCGCAGTACGTGTTCGTCACCCCCCACGCGCGTCCCACCCAAATTAATTTCCAGTACGTGCATGCGGCTTGAGATTCGAACCGCGGACGCACAACCGCGACCGCAGTGGTCGTGGCTCGTGCGGTCGCACTGCGCGTCAGTTCGGTTCTGTTCGGTCTTCGGCTGATACTCCTACCACCGCAGCTTAGCTTGCGTAGCGAGGACTCGGCGCTAACCTGCGCGGGGCACCCTGGCCGCATCGCTAACCCTCGCCGCTCTGTCCGCGCATGCGCACAAATCTCTCCACCGCGCTATCTCGCGTTGACAAGCGAGCGCGCGTAATCCGCGAGTGAGTGTAATAACGCGTAATGGTGATTGCGTGCGCGTTTGTGTGTGTTGGCTGAGTTATTGTCGGCGTGGACCTGCAGCGGCCGCTGCTGGCGGCTCCGTGCCGCTCCGTGCGTGCAAACGACCCCGGGCCTGGGCGCACACATCGATACCCCCGTGCTGCACTCAGACAGCGCCCGGCCCGGCCCGGCCCGGCCCGCGTGTTCCTCTAGGGCTGAGCGCTCTCAGCTCATCGCGAACGTGAACGGCCGACCGACACCGACCTCCCGGGGCCGCGGTGGGCCGTGCGGGGAGGGCCGAGCCAGCCAGCCTCCAGGCGGCACGTACGGCTCGGCCATTCGGCTGGTGCTGGAGCTGGAGCTGGAGTGCGCTGCAGCCGCTGCATGTGCCTGCCGGAGTGCTCCCCGTGCCGTACGTGATAAGCCGCCCCTGCTGCCGCTGCTGCCGCTGCTGCCGCTGCTGCCGCTGCTGCCCGCTCACCGACTGTCAGCACCGCCTACGTGCCGCAGCCCGCGGAGCCCCGGCTGCTGTCCGCGACGTGCCCGCACCGCTGCCACCGAGGACGGCCACCAGCCATCACCCCTCCGAGAGGTAAGGACACATATGTCCTTACCGAGAGGGAGCCCCGGCTGGGTAGGCCAGCCCGCGCGACAGCCGTGCGGAACGGTACTGCCTAACCACCGGGCGTTCCCGAAGGCGGCGGCCGCAGACACCGCGCAGTCGCGTGCGACCCCCTCTATTGGACACACACGTACACGCACACGTACACACACGTACACACACACACACACACGGGTTGTCCTAATGCCGTAATATACCGTCGTTCACACGTGCTCGCACACACATCGATGTCTGCTTATGGCGGGGCCACTTATCGAAATGAGACGCGCATTACGGCGCGGGCGGAGCCGCGGAGCTGGCCAGGGGGGTTGCAATCATGCGCGTACGTGAACACACACACGGCCATATGTGTGCGCATCGCGTGTGCCCGCCACGCCACGCCCCGCCACGCCCCGCCACGCCACGCCCCGCCGCGGCCCGGGGGAGGCGTGGCAGCCGGGCTGGAGAATGACGCGTTATTACTGCGATGGTAAGGCACGGATAAGGGTTATGCATCGCGATGGGGTGGCGCGGGTTCGAGTACTCCACATAATTTTTTTTTTTTGTTTTTTCCCCCGCGTCGTCCTGGAAAAGCACGACGCGCGCATCGTAACGCCATCCGCGAGCGAGCGCCCGACAAAAGGCGTGATACCGCAGCGTACCCGCGGCAGGCAGCTGGGATCGAACCCGCGACGGCGGAGAGAGAAGGTGAGAATGCACGCGGCATTACGGAGCGTCATAAATCAAACGCCGGCGGCGTGTGTACCCGCCGTCGTGCGCGCATTCAGTGGGAATCGAATCGCAGAGCCGAGGCGAGCCGAGCCGAGCCGAGCCGAGCCGAGCCGAGCCAGTGCCAAGACGCGCGCTGCGGCGTGCCCTTTGCTTGGCCCTGCCTGTGGATCATGCGGATTCTGTCCATCACGGAGAGAAGGAGGGAGAGAGAGAGAGAGAGAGAGAGAGAGAGAGAGAGAGAGAGAGAGAGAGAGAGAGAGAGAGAGAGAGAGAGAGAGAGAGAGAGAGAGAGAGAGAGAGAGAGAGAGAGAGAGAGAGAGAGAGAGAGAGGTGACACGGCATGGGAAAGATGAATGAAGAAATGAATGGCCTGCTCACCGCTCGCGCCGACTCCGTCCCGGCTCGGCCCAGCCCGGCCCTGGCGACACCAGTGGTTTGCGGCGCTCGGCGGCGCTCCTCTCCGCGTTTGAATGCGAAGAAAATATGCTCGGCTCCGTACATAATCCTGTCTAACCCCCTCGTCCCCGAATGAGTCACAGGCACGAGGTAGACGCGATAAGAATACGAAAAATAACGAAAATTCATAATCGGGTGCTCCCTCTCTGTGACCGGAGAGTTTGTTGATGTTGTTGTTTTCCCGGCAACAGCATTCCGGGGTCGTCATAATTCTCCTTCCGAGGCACACACTCTTTTCGCGATTACGGCCAGCGGCCAGAGCGGCCAGCAGCGCGCTTCGGTCGCGGTCGGCCCGGGACGACGGGCTCTTCTTAATTTCCCATACTGCACCACAACGTAATCACGCTGGACGTAATTCCGAGAGGGAGTGGGCGGGGCGCTGTGGGGCGGGGCGCGGGCCGGGCGGGGCAGTGTGGGGCGGGCGCGTACACGCCGGCTCCGGGTACCGGCCCGGGTGCGGGGTGACTCGGGGTCATGGCCGACGGGGTATATGGCCACCGCGGCGTGCCGCCCGGTCCGGTCCGGTGCCGGTGCACCTCCCGGGCGTGAGAGCGCGCCGTCGCCGCGGCCCCCGCCCCGCCCGCAACACTTAGCATGAGGTGAAGGCACTTGGCGGCCACGGCGAGCCAAGGCCCTAACCTTAGCCCGGCCCGGCTGGGGCGACTGCACGCCAGGGCTGACGTCAAGGAACTCTGCGGAGCCCGGCCCGTTCTGGGGGTGCGGCCACGGCGGAGACCTCGACGCACGGCGCCGCGACAGTGCCGAGCCGGCGTCAGGGAGGTAACGTTCTAAAGGTTCTCCGGGGGGGGGGGGGGGGGCAGGCCAGCCCGGGGTGCATCCGGGAGCTCACCGCCGGACATGCCGGGGGTACGCCAACGCGGCGCGGGGGGTGCCGGAAATAGTGCAGGTGGCGGCGGCCGGGCCACGGGCCAGGGGGCACCCGCGTCTTCGCCTCTGGCCGCCGGCCGCGGCCGCCGCCGAGGAGGTCGGCAGGCACCGCCGCTTCCGGAAATCCGGGGGCATTCAAAGACCCGCCGGGACCCACAGACCCGGGACAACGTCTTCTTGGTCACCGGTACCTGGGGGCAGCGGCAGCGGCAGCGCTGGAATAAACGCGTTGCAGTTATTTGTAATTAGCCGCGTCTAAACGGGCCGCGCTCCCGAGTCATTCCCATCTGCCGGGCCTGCCGGGCCGCCGGGAGCGGAATAGAGCAATCACGGATTAGCTCGTCCGTGAAACGCTCGCCCGTCTGCGCTGCAGACACTTTGGCACTCCTGCTGCTCTGCCCCAGCCCGATTCATCATCAGCCGCCCCTCTCACACCCCCCGCCCCCCAGACCGCCCCCCACCCCCCGCCCCCAGCCTCGAGTCACCGCGCGGGCGACAGGCCGCGTATATGTCACCTCATCTGCAGCCCAAACATGTTATCGGGGGTATCGGGGTATACCACAGCTCTGTGGGTGCAGCCGCTGCAGCCACTGCAACAGCCACTGCAACAGCCACTGCAACAGCCACTGCAACAGCCACTGCAACAGCCACTGCAACAGCCACTGCAACAGCCACTGCAGCAGCCGATTCACGTGGGGGATGGGGGGGGGGGCGCTAATTGTAATACACGGCACACACGGCGGCCGCCACGCTCACATGCGGCCGCGGTAGGAGTTCGGTTGGGGCCCTCGGGGTCCGCCCCGGCCGTGCCGCGCCGGCTGGGCCCATGACTCATGTCCGTCTAGCGTGCCGTGCGCCCTCACTGCCCCCGCTGCCCCTGCGGCCCCCGCTGCCCCTGCGGCCCCCGCTGCCCCCGCTGCCCCTGCTGCCCCCACTGCCCCCGCCGACACGGTCTGGGCCGGGTCCGGGTGGTGTTGGTGGGCACGACAGGTTGCCTCTGGCACTGACTAATCGCGCGGACAGAAAACCCCCGTCGTCGACGGCCGGCCCCAGAGCCCCCTGTCAGGCCGAGGACGGAGAGGACTTCGGCACCGACACGCACGCCGCTGACGGCACCCACAGCCGCGTTGCGGTTCCCTGCTGCTGCACCGGCAGCTATATCAGATAAGCACTAACCCCTCGTCACACAGTCGTCATTCAAGGTCTCGGATGTTCCTCCCAGGAAAATTGGAAATAATTCTTAAATTCTCCTCGTAATGTAACGCGCACGTTAGTCTTTTAAATTTACTCGATTTTTATTTTTTTTGGGGGGGGGGGGGCATTTATTTTGTCTTTTGCAATATTTGACGCGTGTTACATAACCCACTTTCCGGAAACAAATTTCGAAGCCCGCCCTGGGACTAGTGGCGGTGTGAGGAGGGTGTTGCAGGGGTTGGGAGAGGGAACGGCTGAGACGGCCGTAATCGGCTGCCATCAATCAGTTTTGCAGAGCAGCAGAGCAGCAGAGCAGGAGACCGCCAGCGCAGCCGCAGCGCACGGGGGTATTTGTTACACGTTGGGAAAGGGTAAGAGCGCTGCTCACACAACGAGGTGACTCTCACACGTACAGGAAGCACATGTGTGTGTGTGTGTGTGCGTGTGTGTGACCTACCGCGTCACACCGCGCCCGACACGTGATACACTCGTCCAGCGATGCTATCACGGCACAGCCTTGTCCAGCATCATGGAGGCCTGGAGGCTTCAGCTTCTCCAGCGCAACTGGCTCAACCCTGACGACGACTTCTTTCCTTTCATACGCGCGCGCACACTCAATGAGCTCTGTCTCTTTCTCACTGCAATATTATATTTTCTTTGTCCGTCCGCAGAGAGGTAAGGTTGCTGTTTCATCACAGTGCAGCTAGGAAATGATTCCGAAATTTAATCTCGATTCATAAGCCAGAAATGCGGCGCGGAAAAGAAAAGTCGCACATTCCCCAGACACAAACCTCCTGTGTTTTTGTTTTTCTTTGTTTTGTTTTTTCGCAGTACCTAATCCAGCGGGGTAATGCGATATAGTATTACACGCGGGCTTCATTAACAGAACAAGAACAAGAAGAAATTAAGCGGTTAGAAAAAGACTGGAGTGCGCATGTGAAGAAGGATGAGATAGCTGGCCGCAGGGCGCGCGGATAAGAAAAATTGCTGGTGACTGCGTCGGCGAGCTTGTTGCAGCGGAGCGTGGCGGGGCCGAGGCGTGGCGGACACCGGCGGACACACCGCCTTGCGACAAACGTACCTCATTAACGCCCAGGAAGGAAGAAGGCGGTGGCGGCAGGCGACAGAAAAAAGTAAATGGAGGCGCGGCTCAGTGGCAGCCAAGTGAAGTGTGATTTGGACGGTAAAAAAAATGTAGAAGGCCGTGCTGCGCTCCCGTGGCCGCTCTTAGCGCGCTCTAGCGCCGCTAGTAGTCAATGCACAGGATGACGCGAGCAAAGGCCGCCCGCCGCCCGCCGCCGGCGATGGAGAAAAAAGTGGTACAGAATGTAGAAGGCGGTGGCGCGTGGCGGATCGAGGTTCACGACGCGCACGGCACGTGGCAAAACGTGTTGGAATTGAAATAGCATAGAAGCAGCAGGCGGTGACAATGAGATGGCGTGGTGCCGGTGATGTCAGCGTGGGTGTCAGCACTGCCGGCTGGCCTTCGGATCGTGTTAGCGCCAGCAGCGCCTTCTATGTCAACTTCGTTTTATTCTTAGTATCAAGATGAGTGGCCTCCACGAATCCTTTTTGAGGGCACACAAATTTGAAAATAAAAAACTCCGTTTCAGAGTGTTCGCCAAAAATTGGAATTAAAAATAATTTTTTGTTTGAAAAAGAAATTACACTCACTTAATACAAATTTGCAAAGGTGTTCATGAAAAATTCAACGTTAGCTATATTTCCCCCTCGATGATGGGAAACTGAGAAGGCCTTGCGGGCACGTGGCCGCCCTTTCCCTCTCCCCTCCTCTCACCAGACCGCGAGGCCCACCCCGATTACTTGCTCTTTTTATGAATGAATGAACCGGCAAAAAACGTAGGCCATCCGTCCTGGAGCGGCGCGGCGTGGCGGCGGGCGGCGGTCCGTGGCGCGTGGACCGTGACGGCACGACGGGATGGGCTGGGCTGGGCTCCAGCCGCCCGTCCGCGTCCGGAAACGATGACTTGATCGTCAGCCGGCTCGGCTCGGCTCGGCTCGGCTTGGCTCGACTCGACTCGACTCGCGGTCGCGTGTCGCCAGGTGAGCGAGCGCTGGCGCCCCTCGCTGCGCGGTGTGTTTTCGGAGGTGGTCCGGGGGAGGCGGGTCCGGCAGCGCAGGGGCCCAAGCTGGCTGCGGAGCGCAGAGCGGAAGCTCCGTGATCCGTGCGGTGCGGGCGACGCGCCGCGCCACTAAATCGCAGGAAACGGAACTACAGCGCGTGGCGCCACGCCGTCTATCACTCCCCCCCCCCCTCTGTATGTGTGCCGTGTGAGCTGGCATGCGTACAGTTCCGTTGACGGATTTCATTATTTTTCGCGTTTAGGGCGCACGACGATGCAAGTTCGTCAGGAAATAAACAAAATGGCCGTCCACCATATGAGTCATGGTGCGGCTTTGCCCTACAGCAGTTAGTTACCTCAAACACCTTTCCCCGAAGCCCATTCGGGGCCCTCACCTCTCATTAGGCCCTATCGACCGAAACCCTCTCATTGCGCCCCGAGTCCGCGGTGACGCACGCCGACTCCAGTCGGTTGTCCCTGATTTTTCACCGGATTTTGTGTTTTCAGAGCGCTTCGTGCTGGTTGCCCTGTCAGCCCGATCTGTGCATCCGGTCTGTCGTGAGGAGCCCCGGCTGAGCTGAGCCCAGCGCCTGGCCTGCCCGCCCCGCCGCCGGCTCCCTGAAGGCAGTCGGAAGTGGGGCCATCGCCACACGTGTGTCTGTCCCCTTTGGCAAACAGTTCGGGGAAGCGGCGCGATTTTTCAGGGCGGCTAATTGACAAACCCTTTGGTAACTTTCTGGCGGCTCATCACTGCGGACGGCTCGGTTTGTGGCAGGACGCCCAGAATCGAAAACGATCCCAAAGTGGTACGCTCCGGGCAGACACCACCTGAGGTACCGGGCGTACCCTTTACACCTGCACAGCATCAGCATCAGCACATTGCATTTCTCAAACGGGATACCATTTGTCCCCTTCGGTTTCCTTCAGCTCCCTTCGGTCGGTTCCCTCTGCTCCGTCTCTGCGCTCCCGCCTCGCTGACAAATGGCTGAGTGATGCGGCACCGAATATGTGGAAGGGTATAGCGCCCGGCCTCGTAGCGCACACTCCCCCGCCTGCCGCTGCCGTTGGTATGGAATTCTTGAAAAATGAGGGCCAGTTTGTCTCGGCGGCCGAGAGGGGCGGGGCGTAGTAGTGGGGAGTTGATCACCCAGCAAGATACTGGCAAAACTGCTGTCTGTCCGGGCGCGTTCCTCACCCCCGACAGGCCCAACATTCGGAAGCCACCTGTGGAGGACAGAGCGGAGCGGTCGGAGATGGTCGGAGCACTCTTCACTTTCCCTGATCAGGCTGCGCTGGCTTTGTCTCCAGGGCTGGCTCCTGGGCGGCACCTCTCTCACACCCTCATCTCGTACCCGAGCACCGTGACGTAGGTGTGTCCGTCACCGTGACGTGCTTCAGCGGCTCCGCGGCGCCGCCGGCCGGATTGAGCCGTCGTCCTGAGAGCTTCACGTGCGTCGCGGCCCGCCCTGCCAACGCCCCGCCGCACGCGCGCCGTCCCTGTCCACGCGCGCGTCTAGCACCAGACGCTATCTAGGAGATAAGCGCCCTTAATAGACGAGTCTAATTACTTTGACACGCAACGTGCACGCACTCTAGGGGGGCTCCTATCTTATCATCGCTGAGGCGCGGGTGCCCTTACAGAATGCACAAGATACTGTTGGGAGCGTGTGCGCCGGAATCGCACCGTGATTCTAGGATCTATTTGTGATTTGGGTCATAGGCGTCGTTGGCAGCCACGAAGGCGTAACGCCGTCTGTGCCATCACGACCAGCTTCCTGCTGGAAATGGACAGAGACGGCTGGCTAACGACTCGAAACGTCTCTGATCTGACCCAGATGCTCAGGTCAAAATATAAAGCCGTCAGCCTGCAGCGTAATGTGTAACGCCTAAACTCATTCAATGGTTGCATCGAAACTGAACTCAGTCTTGATCTACATTTCATACATTGTTAACCTGTGCAGAGCCTCACTTTCGATGCGGCGCTCTTAATTCCCCGAGTGTCAACGTGACGTCACCTCATTCCATGGGAGGTAAATAGCGGAAGCCCTCTCATACGCCATCAGCACACACGGCGGGGCGCTCGTTGCGCCATGCGCCTCTTGTTTGCTGCCGAGCCGCCCCTTCTCTCTCTCTCTCTCTGTCTCTCTCTCTCTCTATCTCTCTCTCTCTGTCTCTCTCTGTCTCTCTCTGTCTCTCTGTCTCTCTCTCTCTCTCTCTGTCTCTCTCTCTCTCTCTCTCTCTCTCTCTCTCTCTCTCTCTCTCTCTCTCTCTCTCTCTCTCTCTCTCTCTCTCTCTCTCTCTCTCTCTCTCTCTCTCTCTCTCTCTCTCTCTCTCCCGCGCTTATCGAGGGCCTCTCTGTCTGTCTCTCTCCCCGCCACGATCGCGGTCAAAAGTGTCACAAAAAGCTGTGGTCCGTCCCCAGGTGGTGCCGCCGCGCCGCCCGTTCAGTAGTTTACCTCCGGGGTGTCCGTCCGGGCCATTCAGCGCCTAATAGAATCTCCCCGCGCGATGACAGCATGAACCCTTTGTCCCCGCGTGCGGGTGCACCTGCCGACACCTGCTCATAGCAGCCGGGGCTGGGGCCGGGGCCGGGCACCGCCTGAGTTCTCACACTGAGCGACACTCTAGGAGAGGCACGGGACTAGCCGGGCCTAGCGGAGCGGTCTGCGCTGCGCCTGCCCACGGCGAGCTCACGCGAGCTGGAATTACAACCGAATGAGCGGCTTACTGCGTACGGGGACGGTCCGGGTCGGGTTCCGCGGGCCGATCGGTGGCCGTCGATGTCTAATGCTCAGCCCGCTGAGAGAGGTGTCGCCGGCGTGGGCAGGTGGGTGCCAGAGTCGGCTGGGTGTCGCAGGCCGGGGCCGGGGCCGGGGCCGGGGCCGGGGCCGGGGCCGGGGCCGGGGCCGGGGCCGGGGCCGGGGCCGGGGCCGGGGCCGGGGCCGGGGCCGGGGCCGGGGCCGGGGCCGGGGCCGGGGCCGGGGCCGGGGCCGGGGCCGGGGGCCCGGGGGCCGCCCCCCATCTCCAGATTTGGAAGCGATACACTCACACTAGGGCCGACCCACACGCCGCATGCTAAGGTGCGGGGAATGTAGGACCAATTATACCGCCACTTGGCTGCTGCGGGCTGAGGCGTGCTCAGGCGGCGGCAGGTGTGACGGGGGAGCCGGAGGCCGCGCGAGGTGACAACGACGTCTTGGTGACCCACATTTGGCGTCAGGGGGCTGAATGGGGTGGCGGAGGAAGAAGGGTTCTCCTTGTGACCCGCACCGCGTCAAAGTCTGGACTGCCGCCTGCACTGTGGGACCGGGACCCTAGGGACACCACCGGGTGACGGAAGGCGGCGCCTTGCCACGTTTAGTCGCCTGGTTTCTGGACATGCACCGCGGGTCTAACAAGTATGTAGGCTGCGCAAGGTGTACGCCAGGGGACCTTTTGTTTTCGGTGGTGCGAAATACTGCTAATTTTCGACCATCGTCGCGCGTCAGCAACCGGTGTGCAGTTTTGGCTACCGGCCTCTGCAAGCGGGGAGGACGTCACAGCGCGGCCGTGAGGTGGGCCGGGCCGGGCCGGGCCGGGGGGCGCAGTCAGCACGTTGCACCGCTGGCGCGTGGCGGGGCGTGGCGGGGCGTGGCGGGGCGTGGCGGGGCGTGGCGTGTCGGACTCCGCTCGCGCGCCGCACGTGCAGACCGGAGCGCGCACGCCGCCGCAGTGGCCGTAGGCAGCAGACTCGTTCGCTTTTTACTTGTTTCTGTCTCGCCTCGGCCGGGTCGGGTCCGGTCGGGCCGGGCTTACTGCCGAGCCCGGGGACTTTAGGACCGTTTTGGCGAGGTGCACGGCGCCGGTACACGGACTGGACCGGACCGCACGCTCCGTAAGGCACGCAAAGCGACAGAAGCGGCCGGGAAATTATGTTCTGGACGGCCGGGCCTCTGGCTGCCTCTGGCTGCCTCTGGCTGCAGCTCACTTCACGCCCCAGGCCCGGCTGACTCTTTTGTCGGGGTCCGACCAAATATGGGCGAGACAGCGGCGAAAATCAAAAGAAAAACACTTGTCAGGTGTGGGGTTCGAACCCACGACCCCATGAGGGGATCAGAGCTTAAATCTGACGCCTTAGACCACTCGGCCAACCTGACTGTACGAGAGGCGGTTGGCCTCGGAGCGCACAGCAGGCTACAACGCGAGGCGTGTTATCGTCGTTTGCTGCGTTGATAGGCCGCGACGGGGTGACGCAAAGCACCGCATAGAGCCTCTGGCACGGACAGACAGACAGCAGCATCCCAAAACGTTTCGCCGGGAGTTTTTTTTTTTTTTTCGCGGGTGTTACATTCCAATCCCGTATGCGCGTTGCTGGCGCTGCTAGGTAACTCATCATGTGTGCGTCTCATCTGCCCCGCTGGCCGCCGGCCCTCCCCGGCCTGACTCCGCTACGCCGCGCCACGCCTCGCATGGTTTTCGTGACCGTCGCCGGCATGAACTCGTGACGCGTTGCTATGGCGTGTTGCGTGGTGCTGGCGCGTGGCCCCAGGGACGGGCGGGGCGTGGCGGGGCGGGGCTGGACTGCGGTCAGTCGCGGCATCTCTCTCTCACTCCTAGTGTGACGCCCGCCGTGGGTGGGAAAGAGACGGATGACGGTCAGAGTCTGTAAGCCCACGCTCCCCTCTTCCTCCGCACGAGAGCCGCGTACTCTGCGAATACAGAAACTCCGAAAAAAGGATTGAAGGTGCGCTCTAAAAGTAGCGGTTCGGCTTTCGCGGTTGTCACAGGACCAGGATCAGGGCCATGTGAAATGTCGCACAAGGCCATGCACACGGATGCAGGGCCCAAGCCAGTGTGCCTGTGCGTACAGACAACACGGCGCGGTGCAGACAAGTCTTCCCTGGACTGATGGCGGGATATCTCCAACTCTATTTATAGGAGACGTTTATCGCGATAGGAATGGAAGGCTTTTCACCATACAACCACAGCATGCTGGGGTTTGTTCTTCCCGACACACCCTCCGTTCTGTATACTTGACTCGAGAAGTTTTGCAAAGCAAATCGAAGATGCTTGGTACAAGTATTGCCTTAAATACGGGTTTCGCTCAATAATACTTGGCTGTCGTCCAAAACCCGTATTAAGGCAATACTTTTACCAAGCATCTTGATTAGCTTGGCAAAAATTCTCGAGTCAGGTTTACAGATTTGAGGGTGCAGCTTCATATTTTCGAATTACCTTCAAAGTACAGTAAAATCTGTATTCGCCGGTGATTTGTGTTTTTCGCACATACGTGCAGATGCGGTCCGCCGCCAGTGAGTTCGGGGAACTACGTTATCGTTCTCTCACTCGTCAGCCTCTCTCTCTCTCTGTCTATCTCATCACGGTACACACTTTACACATTTGTGCTCTGTTTATGCAATGCGCACGTGGCAGCCTCCGCGTGACTAGGAGAATGGAAGACATCGCTATTTGGTCATGTGTACAAATCACGTGCACACACACACACACACACACACACACACACGGACCACACACAACTTGTTTTTGACATGGGAAAGGTCAGGCGCCGACGCTATGTATATTTGGCCGGACCTCACCACTTTTCTTACTCTTTTCTTTTTTTATCTTATCCGCCCGCCGCGATGCGCAGTAAGGATGAAAATTCAGGATGCGACAAAAATCTCAAAGCACACAACGGGCGATGAAAACATTTATCACAGACGTTAATTACATGGCTGAGTCGTCTGCCAAAAGAGGGCGGCTGATCACTTGTTTGTTTTCCTTGTAGCTGTGTTCCCTGGGGCGGGGTTCGCTTCGCCCTCCCAACCCCTTGCCTTGCCCACCTTCGGTAGGCCAGCGGTGGGTGTGTCGCATATTTAATTGGCGTACCGGAGCGTACCGGCTAGATCGATTCGGCTATTTCAGGTTCTAACCCTGATTATTAATTCATCGAGAGGATGAAATAGAGCTGTGGGTGACACGGAGGAGGGGCCGGGGGCCGGGGGCCGGGGGCCGGGGGCCGGGGGCCGGGGGCCGGAGGCTGGGGTTCAGGGGCGGGGCTGTTTGGCGATACAGCGATGGCATTTCACGGTAAACACACGGGTGAACTCCGCGTAGGATAGCGCGTAAATCAATCGGCGTAATATGGTGGCTCCTCCTCCATCAGCAGAAGAGTCCCTTGCCATCGCAGCAGCTGCCGTGCAGCGATAGACATGCATTTCTTTTGTTTTCCGCGTAATGCGAAAACCCATTCATCAAAAGCATGGCGGCGAAAAAAATAAAAAGGGATGTGTTTTTATTTTCGTGCGCCGTTTGAAGATAAGAGAAACGGTCGGCCGGCCCTGATAAACGTCGCGGAAATATTTTGCCGCACGTATAGAAATGAGGGAAGTGTCGAGCGAAAACCGAAGAACAATCACGGGAAGAAAAACTTACACAAATTATATTTGTGCCCATGAAATACGCGGAAATACGGATCGCCGGACAAATGATAATTTTGAAGTGTTCCAGTACCTGCTGCTCCTGGCCTAAATCGGCTCTCGATCAACATGTTTGCGAAACATGCCGCGGTAAATTTCCCCCCTATCTGGCTGAACACGGATGGCCGTCGTCGTCGTGGTCTGGCCTATCAGATACAAACGACTCTCATTGGCGGCGGGGTAACCAGGCGGAGCCGGCAGCACCCGCGAGCCCCGGCAGCAGGCCTCGGCCTCCGCCTCCCCGCAGCGAGGCGCCCTGAAAATGAGGCGCCCCTTCTGATCGCTTACAGGGAATACGGAAGACACGTCGGATTACCCGCTGACCGCGCCGCCGCCGCTGCCGTAGCAGCGGGACTCATTAAAACCGTGTGTACAATGCGATGGGAACGGCCCCGAAAAAGGAGAGGTTGTGATGGCGGCTTCTCCGGGCCCTCTGGGGGCTGTGGGCTCCTGCTGCGCTGCTTACATGTACGTACGCCACGTCTGCATGTGGCTTCGGCTTTGTTTAATTTAGCCGCTCAGAGCGAGTGGACGCGGCAGTGGTGGCGGAGGTACTGCGGGTGCGGGGGCCGCCGGGGGGCCACCGGGGGCCCCCGGACAGCACAGGGCCTCGGCGCCAGGGGTAGTAATGGGCTGCATTGTGGAGGCCTCATTACATTTCTCATTTTTATTTTTGTGTGTTTCCAATGGAAATAAAGCCGCTCCGATAAAAATACCTCAAAATTGCACGCCTAATTATTTTTTTATTTTTTAAAGGCGAAAAATAAGAGGGAACGGTCCTTGAAATAATTTTTTTTTTTGTGGACTTCTTCCCGATGCTAAGGCGAAAGATTTGAAACCAATTAAGGTTGAAATGATTTCCAAGCTCGAGAGAGAGCGAAGAGAGAGAGAGAGAGAGAGAGAGAGAGAGAGAGAGAGAGAGAGAGAGAGAGAGAGAGAGAGAGAGAGAGCCTTATGGCTGAGCTCGCCGAATGGCCCCGCCATGAATCACGCCATGCGTCCTTCTTTTTTGCGCCCCGTCCTTTTAGCAGCAGAGACGCGAGGAGGTATGAGAATGTTCGCGGACAAGGGAGCGGGCCCCGTCACCTGAATGGCATAGCGCGGGCCCTTCTTATTCGCGCGGGCGTGTGTGTGTGTGTGTGTGAGAGTGAGAGAGAGAGAGAGAGAGAGAGAGAGAGAGAGAGAGAGAGAGAGAGAGAGAGAGAGAGAGAGAGAGAGAGAGAGAGAGAGAGAGAGAGAGAGAGAGAGAGAGAGAGAGAGAGAGAGAGAGAGAGAGAGACCTCTTCTGATACGTGTCTCTTGCCGAAACAATTTGCTTAGCCGTCCGTCAGGGATATTTTCTTCGCGTCATTTCCGTCAACACCGAAATCGCCTCGAGTCCGCAGTGGACGTCTGCTGTCTGCTGCCGCCTGCTCACATGCTAGTGAGTGTTAGTGTGTGTGTGTGTGTGTGTGTGCGTGTGTGTGTGTGTGCGTGTGTGTGTGTGTTTGCGATCCCCGGCGGCCGGACCCGTGGAGGGCGGACCTGCAGCAGCGCCGGTGTTTGCTCTCGGTAATTGTATTTGTTTCTCCCAGGTCGTTGCCTACGCCGCGCGCACTCCGCCCCCCCCCCCCGCGCCTGCGTGGGTAGGCAGCCGGCTATACACAGCGGTGCGCCGCGGGCCTGCGGTTGCCTACCCTGCTCGGCTCAGTGCCCCGTCATTAGAGCGCGCCCAGTGGGATACCTTTGGGTACCTTTGGGGTGCCTTGGGGTACCTGGGCCCGCCTGGGCCCCCTCAGCAGGGGGGGGGGGGGGGGCACCTGCAGCCCAGCCCAGAGCCCGGCCCAGCCCCCCGCCACGTGACGTGAGCGCACGGACGTGTGGATTGTTTTCTCGGCCCCTCTTCATCCATCAGACGGCTTGGCACAACAAACCGTACGTGCGCGCGCGCGTCGTCGCCGGCCGAGTGTTTTCCTGCTTTGCTCTCTGTCCAGTGGACTCTGCTGCGCGTGGTCAGGACAGCAGCGCACCTCTGGGACCGCACGACTCCCCGAGCACTACGAGCACTGCGTGTCGGAGGCAGGCGCTTGTTGGCGCGGACCTCTTCACCGCCGGACCGCGGCGCGTACATGTGACCGCGGCGCGTACATCAACAGGGTGACTTTACTTGACCCGGGTCCGTCCGAGGCGTTGTCCGTGCCGTCGGAGGTAGACACGAGCCTGGTACCCGCCTGGTACCCCCGTGAGCTCCGCCCCGTCCCCTCCTCGCTCCGACTATGAAAAATTTAAGCCCCGTGACCGACTGCTCGTTCGCCAAGGCCGTGTGCGCGTGTCATCCGCGTGCCTCATCTCCGCCGATTTATAGTCCGCTGCGACAAGGCGCAATCACCGCCCCCCGTCAGGACGGCCTGCCGCAGCACCGCAGCCTGCGACAGGCACACCGAGGCGAATGCGTAAATTAGCCGTGCGCGGCAAACCTGTTGCCTCTGGACAAGACCACCTCGGCGAGGCAGCGACGCCGACGACGGTGGTGACGTCACCACCGCACCCAGGTACCCGTCGCCGGCATGAGAAATATGGCAGGACGCGCGCCGCGCTGCGCTACCGAGGCGGCTGGCGGTGGCAGCGAAGCGTGACACGTGACCCGCCGGCGAGGTGCGGTCAGGGAGCGCCTGCCGGGGTAGGCAGCCCTCGCGCTCGGCGGCCGTGCGGGTCGGCCTACCCTGCCCCCGCCGCCCGGCCGTGGCTACGACTGCTCCGACTCCAGCACGATTGGTATCTCCCCGTGAAATAGATTTCGTTGGCCAATCCGCCGCGAACGTGAGAGTCGTCTCGGGCACGTTTAGTACGCGCGACCCGGCTCACACATCGCCTGGCCATCTCGGGCTGGAAACAAAAAACCCTCCGCTGCTGCTGCTGCCGCTGCCGCTGCTGCGGTGGAGGCGGCTGCGCGAGGCCGACGCTCACGTCTCCTTGACGTGCTGCCATGTTTTTGCTGTTGCTGTTGTTGTTTTCCTTTTTTCGCGCCGGGTTCGCGGAGAATCATATTTCAAAACCTTTATTCTCCCCTGGGATATTTATAGCTCACCTGTTCCGCCAAAGTTTCGTGTTTTCCTCTCGTGGCTCGTCAGAACCTGCCGCCGCCGCCGCCATCTCACGGGCCGCGTTTTGCGCTCGGCCAAAAGAGGCTGCGGTCAGACAGACGTGGTCCGTTTTTTTGGTCTTCTCCTTCCATTTTCTACTCTAAAAATGATATAAGTCCGGGACTGTCGTGCTTCCTGCCCGGTCCCCCCATTGTCTCTGCTACCGCAGAGGTCATCTCATCAGTCACTGATGCTGATCTGGACCGCGCGCGCCCTTACAGTGGTCACCCCCCCCCCACATCGAAATCGATCATACTCGATCGATATCTCGATACGACGACACGGCACCGACGTATCGAGCGACGAGAGCACCGCCCGCTTCGTTTATTTCGTCGGTTTCCTATCCGGGCTCCGAGTGGGCGGCGGAGCGATGATATCAGCGTGTCCCCGCGCGCGTCCACATGAATGACAGATAACCCCGGACACCGGCAGGGAGTGGGAGCGGGCAGTCGCCGTCATGCGCGCGGGGGCGGGGGCGACCCGGGGCGACCAGCAGACGTTTTCCTCTCGGCGGCCGTGGGATGGCTCTCTGCCCGCTCCACCCGCTCTGCCGCACTCGGGCAGCCGCAGCCGCGAGGCAATTGAATATGTAGTGTAAACTGTTGGTCCCTGCCGGTGCAGTGTTCATGCCATGGCAGTACCCATGGCAGTGCCGGCCGGCCGGGGCCGGGCTCAGCGGGAGTCAGAGCCGGCCGGTGCAGCGCGCCATGGGAGGGAAGGGAAGGGGTTTCGAGGCGCGCGCCGCGCCGCTGCTGGAGGACGGGGGAAGAGGGGGGGGGGGGGGCACAGCAACGCACGGACGGCGCGGCCCCTCTCCGTCCCCGCTACCGTACTGCCCCCCTCCCCAACACCACCGCCGCCGCCGCCGCCCCCAGCCCCCGCCCCCGCGGCAGCCCGTACGAGTGTGGGAACGCGCCCGCCACGAGACCGGTGAAGGGCAAAAGTCACCGTCCCGCCTGCCTGCTGCCTGCCTGCGCGCCCGCCTCTCCCGGCCACCTCCCCTCACCTCCCGCGGCCAGGATGCCGGTCCCGGCCCGTCGCACCCGGAGCCCGGAGCCCCTGGAGCTGGAGGCTGCGGGGCCGGAGTCGGGCTGCACGCCGCCAACACCACGCCACGCCACGCTCGGATATCCCACCGTCACCGCCTGCAGGGCATGGCATGGCAGGGCATGGCGGGAGCACGAGAGTTCACCCCCGTGTCTCTGTCCGCGTCCACAGCGCGCGCAAAACTGCGGTTGTGTTTGCGGACCCGTGTGTCCTCACGCTCACGGGTCCCACGGGTTCGATCCCCGTGGGCAGTGCGCACTGCGGTCCCCAGATGCACGGCGTTGGGTTTGGGGTCGGAATCCTTCCGTTGTGCTCTGCAGATCCCCGCGAGGGGAGGCGATATCTCCGGGGCTGAGGACGGTACAGTGCACGCAAAAACGTGTGCCGTGCGGCACGTACGGCGTGCACCGGCGCTCTGCGGATGGCATGGCGTCCGCCTACCCGCCTAGCTTTTTGCGCCGACTGTTTACCGCTCCATTCCGGCACGGCCGTGTGGATGGCTGGCTAGGCAGGCGGCCACCGGTCAACGTCAAACGCTATCCAGCGCTATGCGGAAACACACGCCGAACGGCGGCGTCGGCGAATGCGACGCGCTGGATTTTTCATACCGAGCACCGACTGAGCCGCCGCACCGCCGGTCGTGGAGAGAGAGAGAGAGGGAGAGAGAGAGAGAGAGAGAGAGAGAGAGAGAGAGAGAGAGAGAGAGAGAGAGAGAGAGAGAGAGAGAGAGAGAGAGAGAGAGAGAGAGAGAGAGAGAGAGAGGGATCGCATATGTGGCAAGCGCGGCGCATAGCATGCGGACGAAAAGGACGAGGCGGCATTCCCAAGGACCCTCTGCAGGACGATAGGCCCGCCGGCCTCTGTGCCCGCCGGCCTGAGAGACGGCCAGAGCCGCGGTCGTATTTTCAATTAGGGACCGCAATATCTCGCACGGGAGTCGCCAACAGATGTCAGCGGGGCCGCCATGTGGGAGGGGGGGGGGGGGGGGGGGGGGGCGCCGCGTGCGCCGGGACTGCGGGCCAAGCAGCCAATTGATCTGCTGTCATTTGGTCAATTGCCACCGCGTTAATTGGAGAAGGGGAGGGGGGGGGACTTTGTCTTTGGCGCTCATCAACAAGCGGGAGGGGGGGGGGTGTATACGCCGGTCGGCGCATATGCGTTTCTCATACTTGCGAGGGCCGCCCATCATAATTTATATGTTAGCATGAGGTCTCTATGTTTGTGCATGCGCTCTGGAGAAGGGATGCCTAAACACCTCACCCCCCTGCGAATCCGTTACTGCCACTTCATCATTTCGCGTTTCGGAAAGCGTCGGAATGTTTTCGAACCGCGAGCGCGTATTATTTGGACACGCGCAGTTGAGACATACAGTAAAAGTAATCAGCTCTGCTGTGGAGACGATGAAGGGGCGTTCTCCTTGTATAAGGGCAAACACAGCAAAGCATGAGAGGCGAGTTGACAGCGAATCAGTTCATTACGAGGCATAAACAGCGGAGGTAGGAGGGCTGCCAACCGGCGCCGAAGAAGATTGAAATTTAAATTTATGCCCCCGCGGGCTTCTCTTGCTTTCCGGGCGCGCTTGCTTCCAATGGCTGCTGCTGGCCATCTGTGGCGATGCGCTTCTAGGTGGAGCTCGTGGGCCGTACCCGCGTTACGTGTGTGTGTGTGTGTGTGTGTGTGTGTGTGTGTGTGTGTGTTTGTTAATACCCGAATAACATCGGATCACCATACAAGACCCAAAACTTTACCGTGCGTTGGCCCCTTCCTACACTGTAGAAGAGATACGAATTTGTTTCTACTCATGTTGCATTTTCAGACGACATTCTCTATTTGCCCGGCGCAACGTTGTCCTAAGTACGAAATAATGGTAATTGCATCGTTAAGTTATGTTGTAAGTCTCGCTGCTGCTGTACAACATGATCTTCTGCTGCTCATACTGAGAACGATACATCTCCCCGACGGAAGTTACACGCTTCCAGTGATTCTCGTGGGAACGGTGGACAGTGTACTCCTACGTGATTGGGGTGGAAAGGCTTTCGCTTGCCCGCCTCTGTTTTTCTAACGAAACTTTTGGACGGCACATTGGAAGGTGGGAAGAAAGAAAAGTGTATGGGACGGCACCTCGAATTTTATGTATGCAACAACGTAATAGCGTACAAAAACACAGCGCGCTATGGGGGCGCATCGGGACGTGGCTATCGCACCCGGATCAAGCAGGGCGGCCAGCAAAAACACGACGTTTTTCTTCATGCGGAAGTAGTATACTTTTATATGAGAGTAATTGTAAGTACGTCGGACGAGGAAGCCACGCACCACCGGCACGGCACCCGCATGCGGAAGAAATCTGAGGGGGATCGGGAAGAACGCGGAAGCGCCCTTCAACCCCGCTCCCCCTCCCCATCCCATCCACCCCATCTAGGCGGCGGGCGCACAGCATCCTCCAGACACCCTGCGGGCTTTGGTAACGTATTCCATAAAAACATGTGAATTACTATTCGACGTTTACACACCTTAGGTAGTACCCCTCCGTCGGGCCGCCCCGGACCGCGTCCGGGTGCGCGTCGGACCGGAGCAGCGAGCATGTCATGTCGCTTTCCAGGCCACACCGTCACCGTCATACAACGCTATCCCGATTCATCAATCACCGCCGCCCAGAAGTGGAAGGAGTCCGGTTCGCGCCGCGCATCCGAAGGGACCATTTGGCAGAGCGCGGCGCGGAGCGAGAGCAGGGGAATCGAGATCGCTCCAAACATAAAGACGACTCGTTAGGCCTCGACGAGAAAAAAAATTACTGTCTGCGCCCCGCGGGATCAGAAGGTTTGTGGTGCAGTCCGCGGTTTGAGACGCTGTTCACTACTGCGCCCTTCGTCACATTAACATTCTAAATGCGGTGACCTTTTTTTTTCGAATGCTGTTTATATTCAAATCCGTACCGACCGAGGATGGGGATTTTTCTTCCCCACCTGTGGGTGCATCATAGGGTAATTTACAGCATATAGCACCCGGTCAGTCCAGACACCACCCCAATCCCGGAAGCAAGGCAACGCTTCGAAACAAAATCCAAAAAAAAACTACGAAAAGGCTATGGAAAAAGACCCTCTTTTTTCGGAGCGTCGCGTCGCGTCACTACCCCGTCCGCTTGTGTCCGTGTCCGTCCGGCGTGAGGTGGGCTGGGCGCTGGACAAAAACACTCCCCTGCCGCCCCTGCTACCCGTGGCCCGTGGCCGCCCCTGGCCGTGCATTATGCGGGTCTAGTAGCCAACCGGTAGAAAAACTGGGCAGCACAAAGAGGTTAGGGCAGGATGTGTGGAGCCCGCCGCGGACCCTCGGGCCCTTCCCTCATCAGGTGCCCTTCTTGTCTGCCTCTGGCCCGGGGCTCGTCTTCTGATAGCGCGAGTTTTTCCGTCGTCGTTTTTGTTTTTCTTCGGGGCACCTGAGGGCGGCCACTCGCCAGCAGACCACCACCAGCCAGTCGCCCGGACCGGACCGGACGACAGGCGCAGAGATGTCGTGTCTATCGTTCGATGACACTTCGGTTCGCATATTTTTTTCTTATTCCCCATTTTTTATTCTCCTTTTCAGGTGCCGTAATGCCGTCAGCAAGCGGGCAGAGCGTGGGACCCGAACCCGGCCGGCCCACACTCCTACGGCGGGACAGCGGCAGCCTTGGCGACAGCGGACACACAATAATCAAGAGGAAACAATGTCTCTGTTTCGAAAATTTCTGTTATTAAACAGTTTAGGTTTTTACCTCTTTTTTAATCGGCCGTCCAGGAATTCGCGTCTCTAGTTTCGCGGTGGCGCGGCCGTTCCCGAGCAATGCAGTTCCCCTGCGTGTGCGCAGTTACCATATAGAACGCAGCCGCGCTTCCTAATCGCGCCTCGCCTCGCCTCGCCGCGGAGAAGTCTGGCTAGCGCCGGTGGGATGGTATGGGATGCGGTGCGGTGTGGCACTCGGAGCCTTATCTCGCTGCCTAACCCCGCCCCTGCGGCCCCGCTGGGCTCCGCCCGGCTCCACGAGTCCATCAGCAGCGTGGTTGCAGGTTCGTGATCGTGCCTACGTAACACCCGCCCCACACCCCGCGCTCGAGCGCCCCGACGACGCTGGAAAGGTTGGGCACCGCCACAGCACCGAGCGCCTGCGAGTGCCAGGGTAGGCCAGCCCGCACGACACGCGTGCAGTGCAGAGGTCGCGGTTGCCTACCCAGCAGGCGCCATGCCCAGACCGGACGCGCAGATTAGGCCCGTGCTCGCGGACGACGGTATCGCGGACACAGTCGCGCCTCGCACTTGATTGACTGATCCCTCCGGTCCTCGACCCACAAACGACCGCTGCGCCGCCGACGCCACCGTGTCGCGGCAGACTTTTTTCCGCGAATAAGGCGTCGCGGTGGCGCGCCGGCCAGTGACTCACACCCGGCCCGGCCCCGGGGCCCGGCGCCTGCGAGGTGTTATCAGGTGCAGCACGTGCCGGGCGCGTGGGCGCGTGGTGCCGGCCGCAGCGCGCCGCTGTTACGGTTATTATTTATAGCGCGGCGTCCACGTCGGCGAGCAGTTTCGCGGATTGGGAGTGGAGTGGGCTGACGGGACGGCGCGGCACTTTGGACGGCGGAGCAGCCGAGGCCCACGCGACACGCGGCAACCCGATCCCCTCCGCAGCCCCCGCCGCCCCGCCTGGTCGTGCGACTGAAGCTGTCTCTCTCTGTACTGTCTCTCCCGTCGCGCACGGCCAGGGCGTGCGACGAGGACAGGCGGCTGTCTCCCCCGTCTCTCTCTCTCTCTCTCTCTCTCTCTCTCTCTCTCTCTCTCTCTCTCTCTCTCTCTCTCTCTCTCTCTCTCTCTCTCTCTCTCTCTCTCTCTCTCTCTCCTCGGAGGCCGGCCGTAGGCAGCCTCCGGGACCCCCGACGGCCGCGTCGCCATCACCATCAAACGCCGACCGGACCGGACCGGGGCCGGAGTGTCGCGGGGTATCGCCGAGGACGGATCTCAATAATAATATAACGACAATCCCAGATTGGGGATGGTGATTGCGGGGAGGAGCAGGCTCTCCGGTTACCGGGAACGGAATTACGGAAGGTGGGAGAGAGAGAGAGAGAGAGAGAGAGAGAGAGAGAGAGAGAGAGAGAGAGAGAGAGAGAGAGAGAGAGAGAGAGAGAGAGAGAGAGAGAGAGAGAGAGAAAATGTTGCTGCCCGGTGTCGCCGTCGCCGTCGTCGTTTGATAGTGCGACGGGGAGGTCATAACTTACAGGCGCGGCGGCGAGGCGGCGCTGTCCCTCGTCGCAGTGGCCGCCGGCCGCCGCTTGGCCGAGCCTGACCGACTGATAGAGGGCCGAGCGAGAGGGAGAGCGACTAGAGTGGTCACTATGGACTATACGTCTGCTGCCCGCCGCATCGCAGCGGCCCCTGTCCTCTAAATGCCCCTCGGTGTGTGTGAGTGTGTGTGTGTGTGTGTGATCGACCAGCCCAGAGACAAGGTATCACCCGCTTCCATCTTGTTGTGAGGCGCGTATACGCGTCCGAAGCCACCAGCCAGCCACCGCCCCCTGAGCCTGTGGCAGCCTGTGACCGCCTGTGGCCGCCTGTGGCAGTCGTGCTCGGTCGTGCTGGGCTGGGTCCGGCCCGGCTTGGCCCGGTCCGAAGCGTTAGGGCGGCGTATCGAGACGGACTCTCCGACCGATACTGTGTAGAATTGTTTTCCGTCTGAGAGCGCAGCAAAATCGGGCCGACCGATATTCGTGTTTGTGTCCCGTTCGGAAGTGTGGCGCGGACAGCATGCGGTCATGCAGCCGACTTGTGCAGCACATTCATCGGCAATCAATTCAATTGGCGTCGGGAGCCGAGCCGTCGGTTTGGAGGTTGGGGGGGGGGGGGGGGGCTTCGTGTTGCGGCGGCGTCGCGGTTGTTTTGTGCTGGAGGCCCGCGCCGTGCAGGGCCTGGCCGGGGCCGCCGGGGGGCATCCACGAGCGTAGCACGCTGCCGCCACGGAGGTAGACTAGTCTTCGTAGCTCCATGCTACCGCAGCGTCCGTGTCCATGCCTCAGCTGGGCTCTGGGCTCTGCTGGGCAGGGCGTCACGTCCAGAGCCCTGGCAGCGGCAGCAGTGCGGCGGCGGTGCCATAAGGCGATGCCATGGGATTATGACTGGGAGGAAGACCAACAAAAGACTAATCAGCCGGCATAGACCGACCAGCAGCCAGCAGCCCGGACGGGATAGGGATAGGGCCCCGTCGCGGGCTTCGGGGCGTGGCGGGGCCGCGCGGCCGGCCGCCGGTTCCCCCTCATCCTCGCCCTGGAGCTGTGGGTGCCTTCGGTTACCTTCGCTGCCTTGTAGCCGCCGCTGTATCGTCAGCCGCCCCTCCCCCTCCTCCCCATTCCCTCAGGTGCACAGCGCGTTGGCTCCGGTCCACACGCCGAGCCGTGTACACCGCCGGCCCCAGCCCGGTACGGACGGGGCCCCTCCTCTCACCCACGCCTCCACCTCCACATACCTTACCGGCCGGGCACCGCCGGGCACCGCCGGGCACCACGAGCGACTTCCTGCGTGCGCCGTGTGCCGGCCCTAGGCCCTGCCGGCCCTACCATGCCCTGCCCTCCTCGGCCTCGGCCCCGGCGGCGCCTAGCAACAAACGTCGGTCTAATTTGTTGAGATTATCGCGCGGAGAAAAACGGAGTCGTCGTCGGCTGTGCGGTGCGGTGCGCGCGCCGGGCCGTGCCGCGGCCCTGGAAACAGATCCCGGAGGACTGGAGCGGAGCCGAGCGGAGCAGCACCCACACGACAACGCCCTCCTCCTGACGGCCCGGCCAGGCCCGGGGGTACCCGCGGGCACCACGGGGCACCCGCCGCGCCCGGCCTGCCCACGCCCACTGCCTCCGTGACTGCCCCGCCACGCCCCGCCACGCCCCGCCACGCCCGCCTTGTGTACCATATCGGCGGATGATATCAAAAGGCGCAGTGTCTGTGTGTGAAAGGCCCCCGGCCCTCTGCGCCGCTGCCGCTGCCTCCGGCCCAGAAGAGACCCCCTTCGCCGACTCATCGCTGCTGAATAGGCGAGGACAGGGCGTGGCGGGGAGGGCAGGGGAGGGGCGGGGAGGGCAGGGGAGGGGCGGGGAGGGCAGGGGGAGGGGCGGGGAGGGCAGGGGAGGGGCGGCGGACGCGGCGCACGCCCTGCCCTGCCGGCCCCGCCGGCCCTGCCTGGCCGCAGGGAACCCCTTCCTTAATGATACGGCTTTGTTTTACCCCGTCCTGGCCGGACGGCCGGTCTGTCCGAGGTGTGTAGAGCCCCGCCGGCCCCGCGTCCCAGCCACAGCCACAAGCCACAGCCCCCGAGGGGTCCTGCCTCCTCCCTCCGGTACGGTGCGCGACTAATGCGGCTCGGCTCGGCTCGGCTCGGCTCGGCTCGGCTCGGCTCGGCTCGGCTCGGCTCGGCTCGGCTCGGCTCGGCTCGGCTCGGCTCGGCTCGGCTCGGCTCGGCTCGGCTCGGCTCGGCTCGGCTCGGCTCGGCTCGGCTCGGCTCGGCGCGGGCAGACCGCCCCGATCGGGCGGGACCATCAAGGCTGATCAATTGATCGGCCGGATCGGCCACGGCTGGGGCTGTGTGCCGCTGTGCCGTGATGCGATGCGTGCAACGCAGCGGCAGAGCAGCGCGGAGCGTGCCGAGGTCGGCTCTGGGGCCGCCGGGGGACCGCCGGGGGGCGCGCGTGCGCCATGGGTGCAGCAGCCCAGCCGCCGCCGCCACGAGGCAAAGGCAAACGACGCCGCGTCATTGCGACACGCCGCCGGCCGCCGGCCGCCCCACAGGCCGCATGAGCCGAGCCGCGGACAGCAAATGCGAGCTCGGTCGACGGGACGGGGCGGGACGGGGCGGACCGAAAAAAAAACAGGAACCCCACACAAAAAAAAATCAGAAAAATCAGTAAATATTTGAAAAGTTAGAAACATAACAAAAACTCAGAGTAGGATAAGAAAGAAATTTGATTTTGAATCATGTAATGGTACGCACGCTAAGATCCCTTGGCGAGCGGACGGCCCCAGGCTGCCCTGCCCAGCCCAGGCCGCGGCTCGGCTCTGACAGGTCAGGACGCCCAAACGACAGAGTAATCGGCGCGGTGTTGCGTTGCGTCGCTTCGCTGCCGCGGCCTGCCGGTCAGCCGGTCCCCCTAGCCGGTCCCCGCAGGCCGAGGACGAGTACGGCGGCCGGGGCGGCGCGACGGCTGCCGAAAACATTATACGGGGCCGCGCTCTGAGCCTGAGCCCTGCCGACCGAGCTAATCAGGTTCTGTCGGTGCCAGGACGGCCGGGCCGGGCCGGGCCGGGCCGCTCTGGTCTGGTCTGGTCCACCGGAGAGTGAGTGAGTGCACATCACCTGGGCTTGCTCAATCCGACACACGCCACCATGACGGTCATGCGTCAAAGAAGTTGTCTCCCCCTCTCTCTCTCTCTCTCTCTCTCTCTCTCTCTCTCTCTCTCTCTCTCTCTCTCTCTCATTCATTTATCGAAGTTTTTCAAACACTAATTTTTCAAAAAAATCTACATAGGGATATTTTTTCACCATAATCCTGCGCACTCCGCCAATTACAAAACTTGTGACCGAACTTATCCTTTCTCCAGCCATGTTGAAAACTAAAATTCCGCAATAAACACACGCTCTCGCTTTATATTCTCCGCCCGTGTGTTATTCGACATTTCATGTGGGCTGCGCGTGGAAGAACGAAAACACTTATCCTCCCAAACCAACAAGACGTCGTGGTCGCCGTCATCGCCGCTGTTGCCCGCGGCGCGCTGGTTATGACGAGGTGCCCGGCGGTGCCCGTCCCGAAGTGTGTCCGCAAACACAGAGGGCTACGGAATGTGCGTCCAGCGCACGGCAAAAAGGGTGGCTGCAGCAGCAGAGCAGCTCACTTCAAACAGGGACCCCTGTGCGCACAGCGTCCCACAGCGGCGGGCGGGAAGGGGCGTGGAGGCCGCTATAAATATGCATCAACACAAATTAACGCCTGCAACAGGTGAGGGCAGTGCAGCCCCCCCCCCCCTCTCCCCTGCCCCCGGGGCCCCAGAGGCGTGCGCCCGCCTTCAATCACCGACTGTGTTACCTGCGGATACCCGGCGGGGCACAGGGAGAGGCGCTGCTGCTGCTCCTGAACCGGTGCACACTGCCAGCAGCGGCAGCTGACATTTTCCGGGCCATTCATCAGGTAAACTGCAACGTTAAACGCCGCTGTCGTCCCCTAGGTAAACACTGTGCGAGGGTCGGACTTTGAAGCGGTCCGATCCTTAGAAGTAAAGGGGAAGGTGGACCAGTCGGACCATTGCGGGCTGACGGCTCCGCTGCCCCCCCCCCCCCCCGCCCCGCCCCCAGATCCTGGGCCGCAGCCTCGTACCCTCAGCGCACGTCGCACTAGCTTGGGGAGCTGGATATAGTGCGCCTATTGTGGCGTTCTGTTAGAAAAATTTCTGAAATCACCCCAAAGATCCGAGTACCTTTGGTTGTCTTCATTCAGATACCTCGGAGGGAGACGGCGGGTAGGGGGGGGGGGGAGTGACCAGCGGACGTGTGTACACAACCTGCGTGGTCGTGGGTGAGTGTGTGTGGGAAGTATAGGTGGGTGGGGTGGAGTATAGGGTTACTCTGGAGAAAAATGGGGGAGGGGGGAGGGGGAAGGGGGCGGTCAGTACGTGACTCTATGTCAGATTCATTCTTTGACGGAAAGTCGTAAAACGTGTGAAAATAAACAAAAACAAACGCGCGCCCCGAGAGCAAAGACGTCGCGCTCGGTCGTGTGAGACAGAGAGGAGAGAGAGAGAGAGAGAGAGAGAGAGAGAGAGAGAGAGAGAGAGAGAGAGAGAGAGAGAGAGAGAGAGAGAGAGAGAGAGAGAGAGAGAGAGAGAGAGAACGTTGCATGGGTGTACACGAAGGCACGTACAGAAGTATCCGAGAGAATGTTTGGATGGGATCGAGGGACCAAGCAGCGTGCGGCGGCGTCCGGGAGACGAAACTGCATTCCATTCTGTTGAGCTGCAGCAGCGGCGGTCATCGCGACATATGCGTATGGGAAGAGAGTAGTTACTAATCACTCTCTCAAACAAACTGGTGCTGCTGTCCCCTCGAAAATTAAGGCCTGGATGGCGAAGGATGCGGGCTCCGCGTCATATACTCTCACATCCCGATAGCCGAACTTGGTGGTCTTGCGGCCCGTTCAAAATCCACGTAACACGCCCCCCCCCCTTTTCGTTCGGAATAATTCGATCCCTCGCGCTGAGACTCGCCTATGTTTTCCGCCGCTCGGGAGACTCGCCTATCTTTTTCGCGCACCACGCAGACCTACGCGCCTGAGCGCTCCGGCCGCTGAGATACGCGACGAGCGGAAAACGCGGACAAGTTAGGCGAGTCTCCGGAGCGGCGGAAAAGATAGGCAAGTCTCCCGGGCGGCGGAAAACATAGGCGAGTCTCAGCGCGAGGTATCGAATCGATTTTGAACGAAAGCCTTACCGGGAAGTGCGGCAGGAACCGTCCGTGGGAATCGAACCCACCAGGCCTGGAGTCAGGGATGTAGTACTCCGGCCCCGGCCCGCACCAACGACAGTTTTCTCCCAGCACCACCTTCCCTCCAGGCTAGAGAGACTCGGGCTCCAGGCTGCTGAAGAAGAGACACGCGTGCTTTGTGGACGCTCCCCATCAGGCAGTATGGCCGTGCAGTCGTCGTTGTTCATGGAACGTCCCTGATAACGCAGCAATCGGGCCCCTGTATATAATTCCCGGCGTTGTTGTTGCTGTTGTTGTTGTTGTTGTCGTGATTGGGTATCGGCGTGAGTCATGCGCGTACGTGCACCCGTGACGAGGGGCGTGTATCGACAGCTCAAACCACAGGTCGGAAAACTCATTACAACAAACAGACCCCCGGCATGAGGCACCATGAGGCACCATGAGGCACCATGAGGCACCATGAGGCACCATGAGGCACCGCTCATCTGACCCGTCTGACTCATCCGCCGCCGCCGCGCGCCGCGCCGATCAAAAGCGATGATTAAAACGTTATTTCGTACCTGCGCGGTCTGTATGCGCGTGCTGGCGGCCAGAGGGTGCACGCGAAAAAGCACGGCAGCGGGGTCATAGCGCTGCTGAGTGCTGAGTGCTGAGTGCTGCGCTGCACCCGGCGGCTGAGCCTCGGCCAGCCTGGCTGGGTAGGCCACCCGCTCAGCCGGCGTGCTCGGCGGTACGGTAGGCGCGCGGGCTGCAGGCTGAAACGGAAGGAAGCCCGCGGAGGGACGGCTGTGCAAGCTGCGAGTACACCGTGAAGATGCAACCGTGAAGCTGCAAATACCGCGAATAAGTTGAAGTGTGAAACCGTACAAACACTCGCGCTGCTTGGCAGTGTACACTGTATTCAGAAGCATCGCCAGCGTGGCGTGGCGCGGCGCGGTCCAGCACGCAGCATCAGAGCCCGATCAGAGCAGCAGCAGCGGCGGCAGCCGGTCGGGGGGGGGGGGGGGGCAGAGACACGTGTCCGGCCGCTCGCTCGTGCTGCCCGCGCGGTACGGCCCCGCGGAGGTGGGGGGGGGGGAGAGGTGCCCCCTCCAGCGAGCGAGCGGACCGTGGGAAGGTAGCGCCCGATCGCGCGATCCGCGTGCACGGTGTGCTCCTCGCGGGGGGGCAGAGGGAGGGAGAGGAGGGGGCACCTCTCTGGCACGCTGCAGAGAGCGAGAGAGAGAACGAGAGAGAGAGAGAGAGAGAGAGAGAGAGAGAGAGAGAGAGAGAGAGAGAGAGAGAAGGGGATTACCTTGCCCGGAGTCCTGCTGCTGCCGGAGTGTCGGCCCGTGGCATGGCGCGGCGCGGCGCGAGGTGACGCCGCTCGCTGATCACACATGCGAGTCGTCCTCCGTGTGCCCATGTCGTGTGTCGGCACAGAGCTAACAAAAGCACACACACACACACACACACACACACACACACACACACACGCCGCTCACCACGGGAGAGTGAGAGAGAGGTCCGGGATGCCGATGCGTGTATTTCCTTATAAGGGCCAACCAACTTGCAGTGTGCCCGGAGAGGAAGGGCCATCAGGACTGCGTTCACCGACGCTTGCGACTCTGATGCGGCAGCCCCTTCCCTTCACCGTGGTGTACTAAGCCTTCTGGGGGAGGCGGAAGGCGGGCACGCGGTCCCCGGGCCGGGACTCCTCCCTGCAGTCTCACAAGGTGGCGTGGGGATGAGGTATGTCATCCCGTGAGCCGTGTGGGCCGGGCCCGGCCGGGCACGGCTGTGACGCCGACGGCACACGAGACACGTGAAATAAAGCGTAGTATCTGCAGCATCTGACAGCCGGTGCCGGGTGCCGGTGCCGGTGCTGGTGCTGGTCCAGGAGGGACGGGATGCTGCCGCTGCTGCTGCTGCGGGCGCAGAGATGTAGTGATGCGAGGCCGTGAGCCGCGGGGAGCGTGTCGCGCCGCAGGGCTGGCCTCGGCGGGTCTCCTGGTGACGTAAGCAGCAGCCCCACTACTAATTAGCTCTGCAGCAGCAGCGCCAGGCTCGCGGACAGCACAGCCCAGCCCTTCCCTCCCCCTCGGCACCTTCGGCACGCCGACGACGACGTGCAGACGTGACGTAGGACCGACGGCTGTCCATAAAGTTGTTGAGATTTTCCTGGTGGATAAGCGGGGCCATCGGGGATTCGGCCGCGTTGGCGATGATGTACTGCCACGTAAGGGGTGTCGTTGGAAGAGAGATTTTTCGTCATGGAAACGAATGAAAAGTTGATACATTTCAACGAAATGTTGAATCACTTTTTTCTTTGAGAGGGTTTTTTCTTTCACGAAAATGTTCCGTCAATTTTCAAAATTTTCTGAAAATTGACGTGTCTTACAGATACGTCTTCTCCGTGAGATTTGAGGCCGGCTGCCTGCGCTACGAAAGAGGGGTGGAAATAACGGCTGGGGCGCCGCCGCACTTTACGGGCCTCTGTCGGTAATTAATACCCGAGGCTAGTGGGTGAGCTGTGCGCTAGAGCCTGACCACGGTCATTGAGGCCAGCGGGATCGGGCCTCTCCGCAGGGGGCCGAGCCCAGGGCGCACAGGCTGCCGGCCGGTCCCCCCAAAACAAACGAATACTCGCTGATGAGCTACATGAGCCCCCCGGGGGGTCCTCCAGGTCCCCGGTGTGTGGGAGGCCCCCTGTGGACCGCAACCCCTCAGCAGGCTCCTAACTATCCGAGGACGTTCGGAGGGGGCTTATTTCGGGTTTATAATCGAAATTTAAAACATTGAATACGTCTCGGGCTGCATAATTCTGATGAGCCCGACGGGCCGGGTGACTCTGTAATTGTTTACAGGTGCGGTCGTGTTGTGGCTGGACTCGAAAATAATTTTTTTGAGCTGATAATGTTTTATTTGTTTTTGACAGTCCGCTACTCTACATCATTCCGAATTGTTCGAAGAAATTTGGAGTGTGCTGTCGAGTCGAGGGAAAAAGAAACACGTAGGCTGCGGGTCCTAGTGGGGACTGGTGATGCCTGGCGGGACCTGCGCCCACTGCATACGGGAGCCAGAGCCACCATCCTTGAGGTGCCAGACGGGAGGGGAGTGAGTGTCGCTGCGGCTGCGCTGAGGCGCTTTAATTCGTGAAAATGGACGCGCGTTTCGCACGCGACGCCGCCGCGCACGGCCGATACACAGTAAATCCAGGCTGTTTAGAAACGATACGCCAAGGGCGTTTGCCACAGAGACCTATACGCCCTATCCGACGTCTCAGAACCACACAGGAGCGTAGCGAGACTTGGGTTTCGGGGATATGTCGCTCTGATTGCCTACATTCAGGCGGGTTGCCTACCCCGGTCGCCGGTTTCGGGGGCTACGCTCCTTGAACTACACGGCGTTTCGTTATGCACACACTTCGCATGGCACACACGGATGGGTAACTCCTACGGGCGTGTAGCTTCATTCAATGTGTACGGGTCTTACATTGTAAGGACGCAGCCAACGGAGCGGAGGCTACTAGGTGTATGCAATGTACGTAACCTTCCCCTTCGCAGTTAAATGTGTTTACTAATGTACCGTGCACAGAGCATGGGGCGAAGCCCGTTGCGCTTACCCATAGTGTTCCATGCTAAAGGTGTGTAGCAACGATACGTAACACCCTAGTTTTACAGTGTAGCTGCGATAGCCGCCGACGGGGGACGCCGTCAGCCGGCCGCGGGGACCGATCGCGTGCCCCCGCCGAGGACACGACGCGCTGCAGCCGCTGCAGGCCGGGCGTCGCGTGTGCGCGGCCGCGCGCCGCCGGCTGGAATCAAGCCCTTCACCTCCAGCACGAAGCAGCACACGAAGGAAGCCGATTTCGTGAGCGTCGGCGGGGAAGGTTCGGGTCGGGTCTCACACCTATCCTTTCCTCCGGTGAGGAGGTGACGGAAGCGGCCCCATTTATATATATAGTTGCGAATCCTTTATTTTCCCCCGCCGCCCGGCCCGGCCCCGGGTTGACGAGCTGCTAATGCCGGCCGGCGCCCGCATCCGCCCCCCAAAACGAGAGACGAGTTCCAGTTCCTGCCTAACCTGAGCTGAGGTCTCTTTTTGTCGGCCGACGACGCGCCGAATCAGCGCTCATTTCGCGGCTTGAGGAGGAAGCGGCGGCAGCAGGGGTGCTAATCAGCCGTGAGGACGGGACGGGCAGGGGTGCGGGCTGCCGCCACGCCACGACACCTGTTTGGCGAATCGTCCTAACCGGTGCACCTGCCGGCCTGCCGCCGCTCGGCTCGGCACCGCCACGGAAGCCCACGTGCCGCCGTGTTTGGGCCGCGCTAACGCCGGCGAGGGGCCCGACCAATGCCGGCCACGCCCCGGCAGCCCCGGCAGCCCCGGCAGCAGCCCGCTAAATGGCAGAGCACGCCGCCGTGCCGCTACGGCCGGGGCTCGAGTCCGGGTCCGGATCCGGAGTAGTTACACGGCGGAAAACCCGATAGGCAGTGTCCCACGGGTTCAACCCTTTTCCTCCGCCTTGGAAATTTCTCTTGACGTTCTGCTTGGGCTCAGCAGCAGATAGTACACCCTCAAAAATGAATGCTTGAATCATGAGACCGTCTCGGAGAATGTTGCATATGCTTGAATCGTGCATCCATCCATGTTTTGCGGCATTCTTGGTTCAAGCATGGTCGACATTTTTGGGGACAAATGCTTGAGTCAAGAATACCTTTTTGAGCGTGTACACTGAGAAAACAAGTGTTACAGAGCACATCACAAGTGTGTTGGGTCGGAAGAGCATCACAAGTAAGTGTGTTCGGTCGGGAGAACGTCACAAGTGTGTTGCATACCCAAGTGAGGCAGTCCCGCAAAGCACTATCTACATCTCTTTCTGTCTCACGCGTCTGGCCGAGCCAGAAAGAGACGGAGATAGTGTGTTGCGGGACTGCCTAAAACCGAAACTGCCCGGGGCCAATGATACACCTGGTATTTCTTAGAGAACACTTTTCCCTGGAGATGATGCACCGCATAGAACACTTGCTTTCTCGGTAGTACGACCTGGAGCGCGCTGCCGTCGCCATCATCGTGGGTCGGCGGTCAGTAGCCACATCGGTGAGCGGACCGGTCAGCGGCCAGACAGGTCACAGGTTCATGGTTCAATACCGCACGGAGTCGCAAAAACAAAGATCTGAACGCCGAAGTTATCAGGACGGTTCTGGACGGAATTCTGGTGTGAGGTAGTTTTCGCCGATTATTGTTCGGGCCTTTGCAGAGGGATGCGTCACTACCGTCTCGCACCTCCGCTGCTCCCGCTGCTGCTCCGCCGCTCCAACCGCTCCGCGCGTCACGTCTCGGACGCTCCCGCGACTCGCGCTGCCCGGCCCGGCCGCCGCACGGCGCTAAACGGCAGCGCAAATCGCCGGCACACGTGCTATCGGCGGCAGACGTGCAAACAGGATGGCCCGGGCCGCCGGACGCGGGGCGTGTCGCAAGGCGGCGGCAGCGAGGCGGCAGCGAGGCGGCAGCACCTCCTGGAGCCCGACTTGGCAATCACATGCGAGATTCTCCTATCCGCTCGCATCTTGCGCGTGCGCTGCCCGCCGCCACACACGACGCGGCCCTGCGGATGAGACAGAAACATCGATGCCGAATTCCGTTGGGTCGGAATCCCGTCCAGTCGTCGGTTGCTACCGACCGCGGAGCAGGACGCCGGCAACACTCTGTCATTATCGGGCCCACGGCCGGCAGCCCATGTCCGCGGGCCCAGCCGACCGCCGGCCCAGCCCAAGCCGAGCCGAAATGGCAGCCGAATTTGTGCTCTGCTAGATCGACGACCCGATGCGGCAGAGGCTGCCGGCGGCGTGGCGAGCGCGTGCGGCACAGTGATGGTGTGTCATTTGGAGCCGGCGGGCTGCCGCTGCCGCCGCCGCCACCGCCGCTACTACCGCACCGGTATAATCACGGTGATCCGTATGCAGATCGGAAAACGAGTGCGAGCCGCGAGCGGCCGGCGTATTCAAATTCCTCTCGCGCGGCAAAGACTGTCTTTGTGGAATCAGCTGTCGTAAGTATCGGCTGCTGATGCTGTTTGGTCGGCGAGCACAAGGGCCCGGGGGGGGGGGGATGGAGGAGCCCAAGGGGGAGCCCTGCAGCCCTGCAGCCCACGCTCCTGTTTCTGCAACACCGCGCCAGTGTTTTCGCCAACACACGGACCTGACCTGCCGCACCGCATCGCCTCTACTGCTTCCCAGAAAAGGGGGCGTGACCTTCTGCGGCCACAGCCGCCCTGCGGCCGCCCCTCAGAGCCCTCGGCTCTTGGTCCCTTGGGGCGCCCCGCCCCGCGTTACAGTTTCCAGCCCCCGTTCGGTACGGGTGGTCCTCCCTGCCTGCTTCTGCTATCGGCCCCCGGCGGCAGCGAGCAGAGGTGTGGGCTGTGTCTGCCGTCATCAGGTGTGCAAGAATATATGTGTGCAGAAAATTGCCCGAAATTGCCTTTACATGCGAGTGTGTCACACGCACGCACGCACGCACGCACACACACACACACACACACACACACACACACACAGTCTCAGCACACAAAAAGGCCACACAAACCATATGTAGGCGTGTTTTTTTCAGCTTTTTGCGTGGTTTTTGACAGCCTAGGTGGTCTGGTTAGTGACCAAAGGTTGTGAAAAGTAGTGTAAGGTGGGTAGTACGCGACCCGGCCCCCGGCCCGGGGCTGGGTCGCGCAGGGGAGGGGCGGTAGGGGTGCGCGTCAATCTCTCAAAAACCGGCAAAATTGTAAAAGTCTCGTATAAGCCCCCTAAAAGCTGTATTAGTGTGCAGGTCTTAGCTCACCCGGATGAAATGGATCATATATGGGATTTCATATTAATATATATAATTATATATGGTCATATCTGGGCGTCCATATATGGCAATATATAATTAGATATGATCATATTTGAGCAGATGTATGGTTATGTATAACTGCATACATGCTCATAAATGATTTCATATATGATCTTATATGAACTCATATATACACATATATGAATTTTTATATGACTTTATATATCTACGTATGGAGGCATATATGACCACATATATACATATGACTAGTAGTCAGATATGCCCCCATACATAGATATAGTCATATAAAAATTCATATATGTGTATATATGAGTTCATATAAGATCATATATGAAATCATTTATGAGCATGTATGCAGTTATACATAACCATACATCTGCTCAAATATGATCATATCTAATTATATATTGCCATATATGGACGCCCAGATATGACCATATATAATTATATATATTAATATGAAATCCCATATATGATCCATTTCATCCGGGTGAGCTAAGACCTGCACACTAATACAGCTTTTAGGGGGCTTATACGAGACTTTTACAATTTTGCCGGTTTTTGAGAGATTGACGCGCACCCCTACCGCCCCTCCCCTGCGCGACCCAGCCCCGGGCCGGGGGCCGGGTCGCGTACTACCCACCTTTACACTACTTTTCACAACCTTTGGTCACTAACCAGACCACCTAGGCTGTCGAAAACCACGCAAAAAGCTGAAAAAAACACAAAAACTCGTAAAATTTTAACCAAAATAACAGAAAAAATGTAGGCGTGGGGAGGGGGGGGAGTGCAAAAGAGCAAACTAGCGGAAAATCTACTCCGGCACCGCCGCCGTGGCTAACAAATGAAATATTGTATTCTCAAAATAAATGATATGCCGGCAGGACGCGGCTTGACCATCGTCCGCCCGCCACCATTGTGCCGCCCTAAGTACCATGTTATCGATTCGCACAACAAAAACGCCGGCGCGAAAACACATTTCGACGGGCGATTCGATGTCGGTTTGGCCGGCGGTGGCCTTCGAGCCTCCGGGCGCCTTCGGGCACTCCGGGCGTCGGCTGGGCGCTCCGCAGCGGAGAGGCGAGGCTTCCGAGAAGTGGCCGGCTGACCCGCAGCCCCCGCAGCCCCCGCAGCCCCCGCCCCCCGCAGCCCCCGCAGCCCCCGCAGCCCCCGCAGGCCCCCCGCCAGCACGTTGCGCCTCAAATTAAGACCCATAAGTAAATAACCTCCCGGCCGAGGAGCGCGCGCCCTTTTTTCGCGGCTCTCTAATCGTGTCCGTTTCCGGCACACGAAAGGGAGTAAAAGGAGGAGGCGGTGCGCGGCCGTCCCTCTCCGTCCCACTCACTGTCGATGCCGTAAGTGACGCAAGAGACAGAGAGAGAGAAAGAGACGGAGAGAGAGGGAGAGGGGGAGAGAGAGAGAGAGAGAGAGAGAGAGAGAGAGAGAGAGAGAGAGAGAGAGAGAGAGAGAGAGAGAGAGAGAGAGAGAGAGAGAGAGAGAGAGAGAGAGAGAGAGAGAGAACCTGCGGCTGCGTCTCGTGCCCGGGTCCTCTGTCCGGAGTCGATCCTCCTGCTGTTTCGCGGAACGTTTCCGCCGTCGTCCGGGGGAGTCGGACTCCGCAGGACTCCACACAGGACTCCTCTCCGGTCCGGAGGATGTGCCCCACTTATTGGCTTTAGCGGCGCCACACGCCACGTTAGGCCTCGCTGCTGCAATTTGGCCCCTTTACGACGACCCTTTCGGCCTGTAATGCCGCGCGCCGAATAATCCTCCGGGCTCCGGAGTCCGGGCTCGATTCCCTGCGTCCGTCGTGGGATCGTGTGCGGGTGGCCACGACTTTTGAAAATGAGGCCGAGATGGCCATTGCAAAAATGATATTCCAGCAGAGGACCCTTTTTCAGCCTCGCGCTCCCCGAGCCGATATAATCAAGAGTAATGCACCGAGGTGATGTGATCCCTCTCCTCTTGCCGAGCGCACAATGCACAGACCAGGACCAGCCATGCGTGCCGTGCGAGAGCATGCGAGCAGCGTGTTCCCATGATAGCTGGCAAACCCGAGCGGGGCGGTGTATTGACGGACAGATGTCAATGGCACTGCACTGGCACGGACAGCACAGCCACACCTCGGCCTGCGCCTTGTGTTGCCGCCCGTCGGCCCGCCGGCACTGGGACTAATGCGATTTTCGCACCGACCGCCGCACTCCGCCACGCTACTGCGGTCCGCCAGTTAGGGGGGACCAGGGACCACCCAGCGGCAGGTGGCGCCAGCGGCGGCCAGCGGCGGCCAGCAGCGGCCAGCGGCGGCGGTGTCCGAGGCAAAGGGAGGGGAGCTCTCCGCGGGAGGCGGCGGCCAAACCTGCACTCGTGGACCCCTCGGGTTGTGGACCCTTGGTGTTGTGGACGCCTCAGATTGTGCACCTCTCAGGTTGTGGACCCTTGGTGTTGTGGACGCCTCAGATTGTGCACCTCTCAGGTTGTGGACCCTTCAGGTTGTGGACGCCTCAGATTGTGCACCTCTCAGGTTGTGGACCCTTGGTGTTGTGGACGCCTCAGATTGTGCACGTCTCAGGTTGTGGACCCGTGGTGTTGTGGACGCCTCAGATTGTGCACCTCTCAGGTTGTGGACCCTTGGTGTTGTGGACGCCTCAGATTGTGCACCTCTCAGGTTGTGGACCCTTGGTGTTGTGGACGCCTCAGATTGTGCACCTCTCAGGTTGTGGACCCTTGGTGTTGTGGACGCCTCAGATTGTGCACCTCTCAGGTTGTGGACCCTTGGTGTTGTGGACGCCTCAGATTGTGCACCTCTCAGGTTGTGGACCCTTGGTGTTGTAAACGCCTCAGATTGTGCACCTCTCAGGTTGTGGACCCTTGGTGTTGTGGACGCCTCAGATTGTGCACCTCTCAGGTTGTGGACCCGTGGTGTTGTGGACGCCTCAGATTGTGCACCTCTCAGGTTGTGGACCCGTGGTGTTGTGGACGCCTCAGATTGTGCACCTCTAGGTTGTGGACCCGTGGTGTTGTGGACGCCTCAGATTGTGCACCTCTCAGGTTGTGGACCCTTGGTGTTGTGGACGCCTCAGATTGTGCACCTCTCAGGTTGTGGACCCTTGGTGTTGTGGACGCCTCAGATTGTGCACCTCTCAGGTTGTGGACCCTTCAGGTTGTGGACCCCTCGCGGTCGGCCGCGGTCCAGCCGCGTTGGCCGGCATGGCCGTGACGGCCGGCCTGACCACAGACCTGTCCGCCGTGACCATCTCGGGGTGACCGCACCCAGCCGCGGGTTCGAATACCACCCGCTCAAAGCGATAGCCGTATTTTTCATGCCGCCGAAGGCCACAGCAGGGCCGGGTGCCATAATTTGTCAGTGCGGGGCCACTCCCACGGCAGATGGGGAGGCTGGGGGGCTCCGTTGGGCTCCGGGAGGACCTCCCTTGTCGATTTATGCATTCCTAATGAACGGAGCAAACGCGCCTTGTTTCGGGATTTATATAAAATATACCCAGCAGCCCGGCCCAGCTCCGCGCGCAGTTGCCGAAATTCATTACCGGTAAGTCGAATCTAATTGGTGCATCGCTTGTTAAATTGGCTCGTAAAGTATCCCGAGGGACAAGAGGGTGCAGGGAGCAGCCAGTGCACGGCGCATAGTGCAGCGAGGGGCGGAGGGGAGCAGCAGCGGAGCCAGTGCAGCCAGCGCAGCCAGTGACCGCAGAGCTAGTCTGTTCGTTTTGGTGCATCGGTGCGAGTTATGACCGCCGGCCACCGTGTCCCAGTAGGAGCAGCAAGGAGGAGGAGGAGTCTCATAAAGGAAATCGCCAGGGAAACACACACACACACACACACACACACACACACACACACACACACACACACACACACACACACACACACACACACACACACACACACACACAACACACACACAGTAGGTGTACCACGTGACCGGCCGGACCCAATCAATGAATCCCGCGCTGCGCAGGTTATTGAAAAGTAATAAGGCGCGCCGGTGTATCGGCTCATCGTCCGGCGCACCTGAGCACCTGAGCACCTGTGCCCGCGCTCCTGCCTCATTCTGCGGTCCGTCACTGCGATCGGAGGATCGTCTGACTTCATGTGTGCTCTCGTTATTTATAATGTTGTTGGTTTTCACCATTTTCATATGCTTTGCGCCGGAACCTTCTTGCTCGTTGAAACCCGAACCTAGCGAAAGGTTTGCGGCACAACGACGCGACAAACTAACACACCCCAATCGTGTGCGGTCAGGATGGAAACCACAGAGGAACGCAAACAGGAAGCCGACGGGCACCTAGCGCACACACCCTTCTGCCACCGCAAACATCAACAACAACAACAACGCCCCCGTCGGCACACGACGGCGGCCCGCCCCCGAGGCCACACACGCTGCTGCAGCCTACTTACGGGCGTAATCATCATTTTTGCTCTGGTTTATTACTGTCGTGATGATGATGATTGTCGAGGATGTGGCTTGTATGGCTGCTGCGCACAGTACCACCACCCGCACGACGCACTGGAGACGACTCCCTGAGTTCGATACCATCACGATATGACATCAGCGCTTCGCTGCTGCAGGTGCAGCTGCCCCCTGACAGCACGGAGACCAGTAGATTCCTCGGCACACCACCGGTCTCATTCATTCAGCGGCCCAGCGGTGTGAACTCGGCGTCCATCCTCGGACGGCGAAACGCGCATCGTATAGAATACCACTTTCATTGACAGTGTACCCAATGAGCGGCGCACTTTTTCTCGGCGACTCCTCTCTGCCAGCAGCAGCCATTGCTTCTGCCCTGCCAACCTGCAATCTCGAATTTGGGACGGTGCGTGTGCGGTCGTCCGAGAGCTTTGGGGGTCGTTCTCCTTTTGCAAAAGCAACACACACCAGAGCAGCAGCAGCAGTGCAGCAGCAGTGCAGCAGCAGCAGGGTCTGATCTAACGGACCTGTCAATCTTCCCCGCCCTGCACACCCCAAACACACTGACACACACACGCACACATGTGGCTAGCAGAAGTCGGGGAGATAGCAGAGGACAGCGCCACCCACACGACGGGGGCTGTGACGAGGGGCAGGGCAGGCAGAAGCGACGGCGGCCCGGCGAGTCCTATACCGGGTCACGTTTCCCTCACACACGCCGGCCGGACCTGCATCACACCACACTCACTCACACACACACACACACACACACACACACACACACAATAATGAGTCGACGTCTGTCTTCCCGCTAATGCCGGTACCGTGTTTTTGGGGCGAGTTCTGCCCTGCCGTGCCCAAGGCGTGCCCCTGAGAGCAGCCCCGGAGATATGTGGGTCATTACAGTGCACACACACGCAGCCGCACGCAGCGCACAGCATCCACGGTGGGCCGCTGGCCGCCTGCCTCCACTGGGACGCGACAACGATCGGTGTTGGTGTGGTGTCAACTCTCCTGAACCACCACCCAGGATCTCCCCTCTCTCTCTCTCTCTCTCTCTCTCTCTCTCTCTCTCTCTCTCTCTCTCTCTCTCTCTCTCTCTCTCTCTCTCTCTCTCTCTCTATCTGTCTCCTATTCCCCACTGACCACACACTCGGTGGCTGCACGTCATATATACACATTCTCGCGCCGGTACGCGGACGTGGCAACGCGGCGTCAAAATTCCTGCGCCCAAACTTTTCCTAGAGTGCCGACCGACAGAGCAGCAGCAGCTTAGGCAGTAGGCAGCAGGAGAAGCAGGGGCAGCAGGAGCAGCGGCAGGAGCAGCAGGAGCAGCGGCAGGAGCAGCAGGAGCAGCAGGGGCAGCAGGAGCAGCAGGAGCAGCAGGGGCAGGAGCAGCAGGAGCAGCAGGAGGAGTCGCGACAAGGCCGGCAGTAGTGCTGCATGCTGCACGCTCAGCGTGTGGCGTGTGCCCCGCGAGGTGCCGTGCCGCTCGGCGTGACTTCTCCGGCATCCGGCGGTGCACACACACACACACACACACACACACACACACACACACACACACACACACACACACACAGGGCGCGCGTGCCGGGCCGTGTGGCGTGGCCAAGCGCGTGCCCGGGCACGTGCCCGGGCGTGGCGAGCGCGCGTGCGCCCGCTGGGTAGGCAGCCGCGACACGTATCGTGCACGCGTGCCGTGCGGGCTGGCCTACCCTGGCGCTCGCAGGCGGCAGGCCCGGGAGAAGGTATGTGGGTGTGGGGTGTGGGTCCTGTGGAGGTCCTCTGGCAGGCCCTGAACGGCCGTGTCGTGTGGGAGGTGCACGACGACGGCCCCGGACAAGACAACGAGGGTCAGTGTTTGGTTCCAACAGCGGCTACATCCGGTGGACGATGATACCCGTACCGAACCGAGCAGTGTGGGGTGGGGGCCTGGAGGCAGCCGCTTGTGCGCTGGGTCGGGCCGTGGAGTCCAGCGGGTCCAGTAGGTCCGGCATCAGATAAAACGACTAACCGGCAGGGGCATTGTGTGGGGGCAAGACGGACACACTGCTGAGGCTGCAACTGGAGCCCGCCGCCCGCCATGTTAATCTCGCTTCTTCCAAGAGACGCTATGCTCTGTCTAAGCTCTTCATATTCCATCGCCGCGCCAATTTGGCCGGCCGCGTGCGACAGGTTCGTGGAGTGGGCTGTAGCGTCCAGCCGGTGCACGCAGCAGCCCGCGGGCGAGGCGGTGCAGTTGGCACGCAAGATGATGGACAACACCTCCCAGGCGGCGGGGCGATGCCAGATACGCCGGGAAGGAGTGGATCAATCACCCCGCTGCAGCCGGGCCGCGGGCCGATCGGATATTCAGATTCAGGTCCACGCCGGACGGCCATCGTTTTCGGCCCCGTGCCGTGCGCGCCCCCGCAGAGCGGTGGCAGCAGCAAAGCGGTGTGGCCGCGGCCCCCGCCCGGCGGTCGTGACCAAATTTTAATCGCTTCGGCCTCCATATTTGGGAGCGATGCAGACCGGAGGCGAGAGCAGCACCGCGTGACCACCAGCACCGAGGAGTGATACGCACTCGCAGCCCAGCCCCGCCATACGCGACAGCGACGCCGTTGAGCCGACTTGTCCCTCTGTATCGCCGGCAGCCCGCCCCGCCGGCAGCTCGCCGCGATAAACCCAACCCGTGCCGCGCGCGCGAGTTCCGAAAGGGCGGCCGCAGCGAGATACATTGTAAGGTCGCGGCAGGGGCCGACGAACGGTGGCGTTCTGTCGTGTCGCAATGGTGCGAGGCTGTTCGCGGTCGCCAACAGCCGGCCTGGCCTGGCCCAGGGGGTAAACAGCAAATTCAAACTTACTTTTTAAAAATCAAATACAACAAAATTGACTAACACGAAAAGCTAAAAAAAAAAACAGACAAGGAAGGTCACAAAAATCACAAAAATTATCCCTAAACTTCAAGAGGTCCAAGTAAAAACAAATTTAAAATAATCACAAAAATTGAACGAATTTAATTCAAAACAATAACGATGCGCACGCCAAAAAACAATATAGGGGGCGATAACCGGGACCGCACCTCTCACACTCTCACGGGAAGGTGAGGGACCCCGCTCCGTGCAAGCCGCCCCCCTGTGGTGCTGCAGTACTCTGTAGACTGTGCCGGTGGACTTTGTGACCGCGCTGCAGTGTACCAGCGGCCCGGCCGGGGATTTGAGAGAGCGTTCACTCACACCGCCCAGGGGCCGCCGGGGGCCGCCGGGGGCCGCTGGGGGCCGCTGGGGGCCGCTGGGGGCCGCCGGGGGCCGCCGGGGGCCATGCGCTCGACTTTAAATCCTCGAGGCGGCGGCGCGCGCGGCGCGGCATCAGGTTTTCTGGGCGAGGTCATTGCCAGTGTGCAAATAAGCCTCGGCATACAGTACGAAAAAGCTGGGCCGGCGCGGCCTTCGAACCGGCGGCGGGGAAAGCCGCCGCACCGCGTGCGACACCGTTCCCCCTGCACTCTCTGCACTACTGTATCTTCTGAGCGGCCCGCGCGGCCCATCACGTGTGCCGGCCCGCACACGCCACGCACACGCCCCGCACACGCCCCGCACACGTCCCGCCACAAGTGTACTTTCGCGTTTCCGGCCAGAGCGGCACGCGCCGGCGGCAGGGACGTGACGAGGCTTACAGCGAGCCCTCACCGCACAGTGGCCGAGTTGACTTATTGAGATGCCGCGAGCACAACGATCCGAGGCAGCCGCTCCGATCCCGATCCAGAGGCAGAGGCAGGACGTGGTGTGGGCGGCGGGCGGCAGTGCGCTACGCTTGTCGCAGGGCCGGGAGCGCGTGCCCGCCGCGCAAGGGCCCCGCGCCGAACACAGCACGAGCTTTTGTATGAGAATTTCAGCGTTTCGTTCTGTAAGGACCTTTCAAGGAGCGGCGCGACGAGAGACAGAATCGCGCCCGTCTGTGCGGTAGAGTGCCACAACTGCTGCTGCTGCTGCTACTTGTGCGACGGGCACGTGAGCGGGCGATGGCCATGCGGCCGCTCTGCTGGGGAAGTCCCGGGGACCGCAGCCCCACAGCTCCCCCGGCCACACCTCGCCACGCGCCGCCACGCGCCTCCACGCGCCTCCACGCCACCACGCCGCCACGCGCCACCACGCGCCACCACGCGCCGCCACGCGCCGCCACGCGCCGCCACGCGCCGCCAAACCGTTGGTGTACAGCACCGACGGGAACAGGCGCAAGAACAAGGCGGGAGTATTCCGTCTAGCGACTGACATAGTTGAACGTCGGAGTCGTTGCGGACGCGATAGGACTCTCTCTCTCTCTCTCTCTCTCTCTCTCTCTCTCTCTCTCTCTCTCTCTCTCTCTCTCTCTCTCTCTCTCTCTCTCTCTCTCTCTCTCACACACACACACACACACACACACACACACGACGTCGTTAAGCCCTTCGGACGATCGCGCTGCTTCTGACCGATGGACTTTGGAGAGTGATAAGGAAGCAAGGTGCGGGGCCACGCTCTTATCAATCGGTGATAGTGAGCCTCACGCGGAAGACGACGGCTCCTATCCAAACACAAGTTATTTTTTTGCTCGGATTCAAACCCTTGCATTGGCTCTCCCGCAGTTCCAAACCATCGTTATTGCATGACTCGTTCCAAACACTCGTTATTGCAAGGCTTTACCCGAACCCTTGCAACTGACATTTTTAGGTGTTTCGAGTTACAGCTTGCCACCAAATCTACATTGCATTCCGAACCTGTTGACACCCTTTGAACAATTATTGAGTCGGTATTTCTCCCCTAATAAAGAATGGGAGATATGAACATAACCTCAAAGACAGGCTGGTTTCCGTGCCAAAGCCTAGCAACTTCACTTCGTCCGTGGTCGCCTTCATTCTACTTATGTATGTGTTCACTGATAGGATTCCAAACTTAAATGCATTTATATCGAAAACATTGAAGAACATATTGGACGACACTTTGATTTATACGAATCTGCAACTTCACAGATATTCTTAGCCATAATATTCCGAATACTAGAAGAGAGCAGACGATAAGTCTGATCATAGAAGTGGGTTTCAGTTAATGTGATAAGAATATAAATAGAAAGTTTCTTACAAGTTTAAGCTGCCAAATTAAACTATGCAGAGTGAAAGCAGGGCATTCATAGTAATTATTAAGTGTTTCACACTCACCAAACGAAAACAGTTCCATGGAAACAAATCATCAGCGGGGTTAGGCTGGACAGGCCGTCGTATTTTCCGTTCTTGTACGCATAACACGCTTTTATCTGGCAATATGATGACTAGTAAGCATTCCCGAGACCCTAACTCATGCGCAGGGATGATGCAGGGAAATAAATACACCACTCCTGAATTGATTTCTCAGCTGAAACTTTCTTTTCTGTTTTTCTCGAAACCACCGAAGTGCTAGTTGCTAGGGTTTGAACCACGCATTGCAATAGCGAGTGTTCGGAGCGAGTCATGCAATAACGATGGTTTGGAACTGCGGGAGAGCCAATGCAAGGGTTTGAATCCGAGCAAAAAAATAACTTGTGTTTGGATAGGAGCCGTCGAAGAGGAGGACGGAGACGTTCAGAAATGATTCCGTAGCGGACAGGGTGGCGATCAGGTCTATGCAACATTATTTATTATCCTCGAAATTCGGGAGCTCGGTTGTGGGCTCACGTATATTGACTCCGAGCGCGCCTGCCAGTGCCAGGGTAGGCCAGCCCGCACGACACGCGTGCGTGCACAAGTCGTGGTTGCCTACCCAGCAGGCGCCATCCGCAGTCCGAAATTTAGTGGGTCCGATTTTTATTCTCTTTCGGTGGAGGCTTAACCCTCTGTTGAGAGGCGGTACTCGGGAGCGAACAGGGGGTCAGCGAGCAGGGTGGAGGCTCCCCCTTGTGCACGGATAGCTCCCGGATCCTCCGGAACCTCCGGGGCCGCGCCGCGTCTGCCTGGCGGAGCGCGACGAAGACGACGACGCGGTGGGAGACGGTGCCGGACGGCGCCGCCACCGCAAGAGCAAAAAGAAAGAGGAAAAGGGCCTTTCGCTCCCGGATCAAAAAGGCGAGCGCATCTCCGTCCGCGGAGTGCGACGGGGACGGCACTACCCATGCGGACGCCGCGGCGGACACGGCCGAACAGGACCTGCCACTGCTGCCGCTGCTGCCGCTGCTGCCGCTGCTTCGACGGGGGTAATTGCCTGGGCATCGTTAAAGTATTTCTAATGACTAGGCAGGAAACGTAAAGGGCCGACGAGGCGGCAGCGGTAGCGGTGGCGGCGGCGGTGGCGCGCTGCAAATGATGGATGGTGTTGTCATCTCATTGTGTACCGGATCATTCTCTCTGCTGCTGCTGTTGCTGCTGCGCCCGGGACCGGACCCGGACCGGACCGGAGGCAGCCTATGGTGGACTCGGCGCGATGGAGCCAGCCGGAAGCCTCGCGTGCGCTGGAAGCGCTGCCCACGGAGGTGCAGCCGGAGGCAGCCGGAGGCAGCCGGAGGAGCCGGAGCGCCCGGAGCCGGGAGGTGCGGCCGGAGGCCTCGACGGCGGTAGTATCGGGTGGGCGCCGCGCCGCGTCGACTGCCGTCCGAGTTCGTTACTTACTTTGTTACATTACCCGAGGCGGTACGGTCGCAGCTCGAGTATCAGCGATCGCGGTAATACGCTGTGCGCGGGCTGCAACCAGGATGTGGCGCTGCCGCCGCGCCGCCGCCGCCCGGAGCTGAGCGGGCTGAGCCCCGAGGCGGATGAAAGCCAAGTAGTGGTGGCTTACGGGTCAGTCTTTACAGTCTGTTTGAACCCCCGCGCTGCGCCGCGCCCCAAGGAAACAAAAGACCATCGCCTCGGTGCGCGGGACAGAGAGGAAAAGTGCACAGCAGCACGGCGCTCTTTATCACGACCGATCTAGTATACCACAAGCACCTGCTGCGTTTACCGCGGTGTGCATGTTATTTGCAGTCCGGCGCAGGCTGCTGCTGACGTCACGCCTAGCGTTGCCGCGCCCCGTGACCCGAGCGTCATGTGACATCCAAGACCGCGTGACGCGTGCATTATGTGAACGCCATGCACATTAATTAAAAAGAACGGTGGGGGGGGGGGAAACGTTGATGACATTATGCAGCGAGGACCCCGCCAATGCACGGCCGTCCAAGGCGTTCGCAAGGATCGGAGAGGTGAATTTTCAGAAAAATTGAAGAGTTGTCAGAAAATATTCGTTTCTTCGTTTTTTGTCGAAGTTTTTCGATTTTTCAATCGAGCTTTTCATTTTTTTCTTTGAATTGTTTCAATTTTTCATTGAAGTCGTTCAATTTTTTTATTGGGATTTTCAAATTTTCATTGTAACATTTATTTATTTATTTGCGTGCATCGCTAACGAGGATATTCGGGGGCAGGGGAGTGATATGTGTCCACCACCCGCGGTGCGCTGGCCGAAGGAAAGGGGTACGGGTCCAGTAAGGACGCGGCCACAGAGCCCGGCCAGCCAAGTCACGTCCGGTAAGGTACGGGTAAACAACGACAAGGAGCAGGAGCAGGCAGGAGTACGGCAGGGCGGGGGCCGGGGGCGGGCCGGGGGCGGGGGCCGTCATGTCGGGGGCGGGCGGGGCGGGGACGGCCGACGGCCGTGTCGAATGGGGGCCGTGCCGCTGTCCAGGGGCCGACACGAAGGCGGATGGCCGCGGCGAGGCGGGGGCCGGCGGAGGCTGGGCGGGGGCCCTCTGTCGGGCCCTGCGCCGAGGCTCCGGGCGGCCACACACGATGTCCAGCGGAGGCGACGCCTTTCTGCCCCTCCGGATTCTCCCGGTCTCGGCACGCCCGCGCGCCCGCGCCGGCCATCAGGGGCACGCTTTCGACGAAGACGCCTCGCGCCGCGGTTGCCAAGGGCGGCGACGCCCCGACCCGGACCCGGCCGGCCCGCCACGAGCCGCTCACACGTGTGCCGAGTGTACCAGTTTGCCGCAGTCAAAACACTCGAGACAAGACGTGAAGCGAAGCGGCGGGGCGCTCGCAGGTGCGAAGGCGTTCAAGTAGCGGCCCGCCGGTCCGGCCCGGCCCGGCGCGACGAGAGTGCAAAACCCCCAGCAGCGGCAGCAGCAGCGCGCATGTCCCCGGGCTGCGTCCCCGTCCAAGGACCCGAGACATCCCGAGACCACCGCGTGCCGAGGGCCCAAGGCTGTGCTGTGCTGTGCGCTCCCTGTGGGCACCCGGCCAATAAATCCCATTAAACGACCCCCGCCAATCCCCTGCGACCGCCGCGGGCCTCAGTGCGGCAGCGTCGTCCTGCTAAGCCCCTGACCGTGCCGTGGCCGGCGCGCTGCCGTCCTGGACCGGAGCCACAACTAACTCGCTACCGGATACGGTCGCGCTCCATAGATTGTTAATGACAGGCTTTGCGGCGCTGCGCCTTACGCTCGTTTACGGCGCGGGCAGCCATGGCTGCCGTGGCGCGGGACGGGACCGGCACCGCCGACGTCCCCGACCGGATCACCCTAGGAAAGTCAGGACTGGGCACCGCAGGCCGCACGGCACCCTGTTGGAGTCGTACAACACGTGACTGGCGAGGGCCTGGCGGGGGCGGGGAGGCGCGCCGCGCGCCGCCCTAGGGGCCCTAGGGCACCGGCCCCACCGCCTGCGGGGTTATCGAGGGCGGCACGGCGCGGACGTTGCACGTCGCCTCGCCTCGACTTTTCTAGAGCGTCTGCCGCTGCCCTTGCCTGCTTGTCTTCCGTGCCGCGCCCGTGTGCTTGATAAGGTGGTATGTACGAAGGGCGCCTTTCCACCTGTGGAATCATCGCTCTCTCTCTCTCTCTCTCTCTCTCTCTCTCTCTCTCTCTCTCTCTCTCTCTCTCTCTCTCTCTCTCTCTCTCTCTCTCTCTCTCTCTCTCTCTCTCTCTCTCATTCTCTCTCTCCCTCTCTGCCCCTCATTCTCGGCCGCACCCACACCTCGTTATCAGTAGCAGACGGCAGTAAGGTGTAAACAAGCGACGTGCCTGCGAGCAGCGAGCCCCTGCCGCCCCCGCGCCGCTCTGCAGCACTACCGCCGTGACGGAAGGGTTGGCGTGAGTCATGTGGAGCGCACTTCACACTACCGCCATAGCTGTTGCTTCCCGTCCCCTCACAATTTCTCATACGCCGGCCACGACGACGGGGCACACGCACCCGCGGGCATTATGCAGGCGCCCCTCTGTCTGACCTCTGCCTCGTGACCCTCGTCCCGTCCCGGCCGGGCCCCGCTGCGGGTCACTGAAGAGGGTTCTGTTATCGCTCGTCCCGTGCCCCGGCGAATCGCGCCAGCGGACCCGGGGCGCGGGGACCACGCCGTCGTCGACGCGGCTGCCGCTTACGGGGAAACCGCCACATAGCCACAGTTCCGCCGTCGCTTTAGCAAAGAGATCATATACTCCTTGCAGAACACGGCACGAGGCGTCGTCGTGCGCCCGGCCCCACCCGGCATGACAGGCCGGCGGCGTCGATCTCGTCATCGAGGGGCGAACGGCCGACCGGCGACCGCCGGCGGTGCGGGGGCCCTCCACCGAAAATGCCACACCGAGGGGTCGAGATAAGAGTGTGGCAGAGACATCCCAAGGGCGATGAGCCCATCGCCAGGGCAGCGACCAAAGGGCCCCCGACGGCCCCCGCCGTGGCTCTGGGGGCATCTGAGAGAAGAAGAACATGAAGGCGGAGCCCGATATGCCGCCGTAAGCCGAGGCAAGGATCTGCAACTTCTAAAATTACCGTACCAAGAATATATTCTCATTATGAATACTTGGGAATACTTGATAAAAATTCTCAGAATACCGTCTCAATTTGAAGATAAATCAGGTAATATATCTGTTTTTGTAGCTATAGTTCTCATTTTCGAGAATATTGCGAATACTATTCCTGAGAATACCATGAGAATACCACGGGAATACTTGGAGGGCGTACCAAGAACACCGAAGTTGCATACCCTTGAGCCGAGGCACGTTACTTGAACTCGTAAGAGCATGAGTTCGGGACACATCCGCGTAGTTTTCACGCAGACAACTGCGAGGCGCGGGTTCAAACACCCGCGCCGGCCTTGGCCTTGGAGGTCTCGGGGCTCGTCCCCGGCTTCGTGGCTCTTCGAGAACGCCGGCCGGCCGGCGGTGAGCGCACCTCAGCCCCCAGCCCCCAGCCCCCGGCCCCCGGCCCCGGCCCCGGCCCCCGGTGCGGCCGTACAGGTGTTCGCGCACACCTGGGCTGGGAGCACCGCGTCCGAAAGACGGCCGCCCGGACGCGGCCCGCGGCGTGGCGCTCCTGTGGGAACGGCGGCCGTCATCAAGTCACAGCGAGCGGCGGCCCGCGGCGTAAGACTGTCTCTCTCGCACTCGTGGCGGCCACGCGGCAGCGACAGCGTACCGCTCCATCCCGGCAGGACAGCTGCTAATTGCATCTAAGCAGTATGGCGGCCTCCGGGGGCTTACAGCGCGCCGATGGCACCACATGGCAGCCCCGGGCAGCCCATGGCAGCCTACGACATGCCTATGGCATGCCTATGGCCCAGTGACATTCCCATGGCACCGCCGTCCCGAGACGCGCTCGCACCTACTCGCTACGACGCACTGCTTGACCGCGGCGACGGGTATCGAACCCACGGCAGCGGGGGCTGCCCGGGCTGCGTTCCCACGGTGCCACCCGTACGATCGGCGTGCTGACCGGCCGGCCGCGGCCGGTTCAATACCCTGCGCCGGGGACCGCGCATGTCTGTCCGCGAGGCGAAGGGCCGTCGCAGGGCGCTCGCTGTACGCGTGCTGCGCGACGCGCGGGAGGTATCAGTAGCCGGGCCCCGCCAAGGAGAGTGATATCAGAGTGGCAGGCGGCTCGCAGACGGCGTGACAGGTATTATTTACTCGCGCTGGGTTGGGCCGCTGATAACGGCAGGTAAGTGCTCGCAGCGCACACGACGCCGATCAGGCCATATAACTCCTGCCGGTGCGGGCCATGAAGCTGACTCAACGGGTGAGACCCCTACCGGCTCGGGAGCGCCTGCCTGCGCCTGCCTAGGTGTACCCAGGTATACAGGACGCAGTCCCGCCACACACGGCTGCCTACGCAGACTGCCTGCGCCTGCCGACCGCACGGGGAGCCCCCGTTGGCGCGACGCTACCGAAGCCGAAACGTAGTTAGGCGACGAGAGGCCCCTCCTTCTGTTTTCGTGGCATAACATCGGTCGGTCTACTGGCACGCAAACACCAAACACACACGCACACACACACACTTGCCGCGACGCAACGCGGCCGTTTCCATTTATACTAAACGCGGGATTATATTTAGTCGTCCGATAACGGGGCGCAGGAATCTTCCATATATATATAAACTCGACGACGACAACGATATGGTGACATGGTGCAAACATCAGAGTGGGCCGTCGCTGCCCGAACACGCGGCGCCGTCGTGTGCGCGAGCCTAACCTAATCGTAACCAAGCCTAACCCCAATGCGTAACCTAACTAACCTACCCGCAGCGCCCCCCCCCCCTCCCGGCCCCTGTCGCTATGCGCTGGGATAGGATAAGGCGGTCTGCGATAGCGACGGCGGCGCCCAGAGTCTTCTCCTCTCGTCTCCTTCTCGATCGGATCGGGGCGCGGCTTCCGCATCGCAACCATCCATCTCCTCCGCTGCCTGCTCTGCCTGCCGGGCGGCACGTAAGGGCGCCGCCGCGGAATGTGTGTGTGTGTGTGTGTGTGTGTGTGTGTGTGTGTGTGTGTGTGTGTGTGTGTGCTTGACCGCTCCTCGGCGGGCGTAACGATCCGGACGACCTCATTTTATGCAGAACAGCATGGAAACCCTGGCTGAATTTCTCATACCCAGGAATTCATCCGAACCCGTGCTGGGAGCTGGAGAAGAATAGCGATGTATGAAAAATCCAGCGCGCCACCCCTTTCCCTGTGATTCCCCCTCCGCCAGCCCTAATCTCACACACGCAGCGAACAACTGTCTCGGGCGCCACAAGAAGAGGGGCGCCGTCGCGCGAGATAAGCCCCGCCGCGAGTGCAGAGAGGGAGGGGAAAGAGAGAGAGAGAGAGAGAGAGAGAGAGAGAGAGAGAGAGAGAGAGAGAGAGAGAGAGAGAGAGAGAGAGAGAGAGAGAGAGAGAGAGAGAGAGAGAGAGAGAGAGAGAGAGAGAGAGAGAGAGAGAGAGAGAGAGAGAGAGAGAGCGCTGGCACGACACGCCCACCCGCCCGGCGGCTGCCGCCGGCCGCCGTGCCGCCTGGTGTGCGCGTGGTCAATTCATGTAGTGGCTCTCTCTCTCTCTCTCTCTCTCTCTCTCTCTCTCTCTCTCTCTCTCTCTCTCTCTCTCTCTCTCTCTCTCTTTCTCTCAGTCACTCTGGGCACGCGTCATGTGCTGCAGTGTCAAACGTGACCGCAGAGTGTAGTGTCCCCCCCCCCCCTCCTCACACCGCATGCATGTGTGACGAAAGTGTGCAGTGTGACGCGCACACATGGCACATGGCACCTCTCGCCGGCGCACGGTGGCGCTGGCGACGCGGTCATGTCTGCCAATAATCTTCTTCTGTAGCAGACACACCGCTTTTGTATGGCCCAGAACTCCTGGCGCGATTTTATAACCCCCACTTTTTATACTGCCCACTTTTAATGGCACTACTTTTCCGGGCCGAGGTGCGCGTGCCTCGCCCCGGCACACGCTCCTTTGTGGCTTCGCGGCGGCGGCATAACTACTGTCACGTGACACGTGATCCGGCTCCACACGAGACGGTCACGACGTGTGTGACCTCCCGGCATCCTCTGCCTTATTGTACACGAGACACGGCGGTGCCAGGCAACGCCACACCCCGCTCCAACAACAACGCTCTCAATCACTGTCGGGCCGGGCCGGGCCGGGCAGGACCGGCAGCGCCCGGCACCCATGGAGGCAGCCCGCAGTGCGCGGATTCATATTCGAGTTGGCTCCGCGTCACGTGTGCGGCGTGCGATGCGGTCGCTGACGCAAACCGGTGGCTTGGCTCGGCTCGGCTCGGTTCGCGTGCCGTCAATGAAACCGCAAATGTGGCGGCCCGCGGCCCCAGGGCGATGCGATCTCCGCTGCAGCAGTCCACGGCACACGGCGGCCCCGGGGAAAAACTAACATTCGATGTTTGACACTCTTGCGAGTTTGAACTGAATTTTAGTTGAATTCGTCAATTCGTAAATTTATTGAATTGCATGGGAAATTTCTGTTTGCTCCCCTCTCGCGACATCCGCGGCCACGTAATAAATGTACGACCACGTCACGTCCACGACAGCTGCGCGTGAGCGGAGTCCGCACCGCGCTAGCTCCGGGGTCAAAGTTGGGGGCAGCACGGCCACGCAGCCGACGTGGTCGGCGGGGCGCGGAGAGGCCCGGAGGGGTGCGGTGGGGCGCGGAGGGGCGCGCGCGGGGGGGGGGGGGGGGGGGCGGGGCCACGAAATGTGCGCCCGACCCGACGCGGGCTGACGGTGCAGTCTGCGAGCCCCACACATCCATATGCAGGGCCGACACACCGAGTACAAAGGTAGCATAAATGACCCACCCGGCCTGGCCTGCCGGCGCCCGCCGCGTTCAATTGTTTTTCAGTGGCGGTGTGTTCGATAGCGGCGGGGGGCGCCAAGGCCTTATCAGAGCGCGGCGTACCCTGCCAGAGTCCCTCGGGCCGCAGCCCACGCAGCGCACGCCGACCTACACAAGTACAGCCATTCCCAACCCAATTCCACACTTTCATACCGACACGCTGGGCGGGTCCCATCTCTCTGCCTCGGGAGGACACCCCGCCATGTCGATCGTCCGCTCTTGACCTTTGCCGCCGCGGAATATTGTTGTGCGTGCCTCATCTTTGCTCGCCTCCATTTTATTAAGGACATTTAAAGCGCAGGGCGGCTGCCATCCTCCGTGTCCGTGATTTTCTGCCGATAAGTTGGCAGGAGAGACAGAGAAGAGACAGGCACTCACGAGGTGCTCCCATCCCATCCGCCTCTCACGTGCACGCCCGTGACTCATCTGCACCCAATAATACGCTCTTTATCCAGAACATTTGTTTTTTTATTTCTTGTTTGTCATCTACTGCGCGAATACGCGGGCCGCCCCAAGTACCAATTCCTTTCCGACAACACCAAATAATATTTTAACATTTTGTTTGCTCCTCTGCTTAATGCTAGCTGGTCTAGAGGTCATACGACACACGCGACGCGACTCGACTCGCCCAGATAGAACAGCTCACTTTTCCTTGCCCCATTGTCTTCAGGCGCGGATCCAGGGGCGGCGGTAGGGGGGGGGGGGTACCGCTCTCTGCCTTACTTTCAGGCGGAGTGTAACGCGAATTGCCTACCTTTCGGACGCCCTTCGGGCGCCCTAAGGGGGGGAGGGCGGCCGCCCCCCCCCCACCACCCCCCCTGGATCCGCGCCTGATTGTCTTCCCGCGCGTCTCTTCTTCTTCTTGCTCTAAGCAAATTCCTTCGACAATACTGTTTGTTTTCGTTTGCTGCTTATCCAGCACCTCCTCCTTACCTCCTCGTGGTCAACGTATATATATATATATATGTGTGTGTGTGTGTGTGTGTGTGTGGAGAGAGAGAGAGAGAGAGAGAGAGAGAGAGAGAGACAGAGAGAGAGAGAGAGAGAGAGAGAGACAGAGAGAGACAGAGAGAGAGAGAGAGAGAGAGACAGAGAGAGACAGAGAGAGAGACAGAGAGAGAGAGAGAGAGAGAGAGAGAGAGAGAGAGAGAGAGAGAGTGCGTGTAAAACAGCTGACCGTAGGGCTCACGTCGACACTCAGAAACGGGACCACCACCCGTCGCCCGTCCTTGTCATTCGCTCCAGCAGCAAACGGGTTGTGTGTGCTGTGCTCTGATATCCGCGGGTCATTGCAGAAGAGAAGATTTTGAAACGCGCTTGTAATAAAGTGAGCAGTGTGCGATGGTTTGTTGCCTCACAGCGCAGCACGCGGCACGCCTCTCTCATCTGCCGGACCGGACCGGACTGCCGCAGGCAGCGCAGGCAGCGCAGTCCGCAGCACACATAGTTACACTCTGAAACAAGCTCCGCTCGGCCGGCGCTCGGTCGCGTGGCGTGGCGGCGAGTGGCAGCAGCAGCAGCGGCTGCGGCGGCGGCGGCGGCAACAGCAGCAGAGCAGCAGCATACGCCCCGGCCGGGTCGGCTTGGCCGAGACGAGACGAGCCGAGGCGACATGTTTACGAAACCCGTCGATTAGGTGGCGTGGCGTGGCGTGGCGTGGCGGGGGAAGGGGCAGTAGCGGCGGGCGGCGGCGGCAGCGCGCGGCACGTGGCCGCCGGCCCGCGCGGCTGACGTGGGACGGGTCGGGATACTTGGGCTGGACGCGTGACTCGCGCCGAGAGCGAGCGAGAGAGAGAGGAGACGGAGAGAGAGAGAGAGAGAGAGAGAGAGAGAGAGAGAGAGAGAGAGAGAGAGGAGAGAGAGAGAGAGAGAGAGAGAGAGAGAGAGAGGGAGAGAGAGAGAGAGACAGAGAGACAGAGAGACTGAGAGACAGAGAGAGACAGAGAGAGACAGAGACAGAGAGACAGAGGCGTCTGCGAGTGTGAGTGCAGAGCGGCGGCGACAGTCACGTGTCCCGGGCCGCCCGGGGCAGCCAGCGCAGAGCCAGCGGCCACCATAGGCAGAGGCTGTACTTGCACAGTGCCAACGCCGACACGACGCGGGCGGGCGCAGCAGAAAAACAACGTACGGCTCAGGCCAGATTGTACGAGCCGACCCGGCGCGGTGCGGCGTGGCACCGCCTAATGCCCTATCAGGACAGTCCTCTAACGCGCGGGGCCGCCCCTCTCGCGGGCCCCTGCACAGTAATCGGGCAAATTTTCACGGACGTTGAATCTGCTTCGTTGCCGTTGCTGCTCCGGCGGCGTTTCCTCCCCTCCCTGCTCTGTCTCGATCTGTCGCATAATTCTGTTGTCGGCGCCCACAATCATGGCGGGGGATGTCGGAGTCTGCGTCTGCCGCGGTGTGTGTGTGTGTGAGAGAGAGATATGAGCAGGAGAGAAAGAAAGAGAGAGAGAGAGTGAGAGAGCGAGAGAGAGAGAGAGAGAGAGAGATATGAGCAGGAGAGAAAGAAAGAAAGAAAGAGAGAGAGAGAGAGAGAGAGAGAGAGAGAGAGAGAGAGAGAGAGGAGAGAGTGAGAGTGAGAGTGTGTGTGTGAGAGAGGGAGATGAGTGCAGAGCCGCGCGTCAAGGGGGATAAAAACCGCGAGTCTGCCTGCTCAGAAACTCTCGACCTAATCTGTCTAATCCCCTAACCGCCTCAGCCCCCCCCCCCTCCTTCCGCCGCTGCCGCGAGCTCATGTCTGCAAAGCTCAGCAGGCGAGACGAGTTTACTGTCTTTGTCACTGCGTGAACGCCTACGGGGGTAGGCCAGCCCGCACGGCACGCGTACATGCTCAGGGCGAGGTTGCCTACCCTGCAGGCGCTCTGTGGGGGTGCGGTACGGTGCGGTGCGGTGCGCCCGGCTTACGTGCTGATATCCACGACGGTGGCGGTCACAACACAACGCCATACGACCAGCCGCGCTATAAAACACACACTCACACACACACAAACACACACACTGGTGCAGAGGAAAACACGATAGCCAACACACACACACACACTCGGCGGTGGCGGCGGCGTGTCAAACCGAACCGAGCACTAGTGGTGGCGTCACGTGCAGCCCGCGGGAATCGGAAAAAAAGAACGAAAAAAAAATAAGCCAAGCGTGGACATAATAATGCGGTTCGAATAATGAGGAGGATCAGAGTGATTCAGGCAGATTCAGGTGGCACGCGCCACGCACGGGCCGCCGCGCCTGCTGCCGCGTGCAGGCCACGCATCCACACGTGCCGTGCGGGCTGGCCTACACCTTCACTTGCAGGCGGACGTATTCGAGCCCATTGCTCTACCCGGCGGTACCCAGCGGCGATGTCGGCCACGCACCGCTCCACGGAGCTGATAGGACCCCGCTGCGAGGCGAGTCAATATTGTTGGGAATGACTGCCGCGACTCCCACCAACCTATCAGAGGGCCGCCGCTGGTGTGCGCGCGTGTGTCCGTGTGTGTGTGTGTGTGTGTGTGTGTGTGTGTGTGTGTGTGTGTGTGTGTGTGTGTGTGTGTGTGTGTGTGTGTGTGCTTTTCCTCGAATCACCACTTTGCTTTCCGGACGGAAATAGTCCCAAGGTCGTCGTGACACGTGTGGTCACGTGGTCGTTGAGGCGGCAGGCGGCGAACGACAAGTCGACTCCTCTCTCCACAGCTCCCCGACCGATGCTGCTGCTGCTGCTGCTGCTGCTGCTGCTGCTGGTGGTGGCGGCGTTGTTTTGTTGGTTGCGCCCCGAGAAAAGGACTTGATTTGCATGACGTCGTGTCGAGCCGCCTTTGCTCTGCCACCTGCAGCAGGCTTTGGCAGACGCGCGACCACCGGTCTGATAAAACACGGCGGCGCGGGTTCTAAAATAGTCTCACCGACGCACACGCCACGCGCGCACACACCGCCGTGCCTGCCTGACGGGTCCGCACGGGGAGGCCGCCGTTGACGGCTTCCGCCGCGATCCGGGCGCGAAAGACGGCGGAGTCGTCCGATCGGCTCGCCGATAAAAAAAAAAAACACACACACAACGGCAGCCGCCTCCGCACACCACCGGCAGCCGCCGCGCTGTTCGAAATTTTCGCGCCGCGCGGCGTAAATACTATCAACTTTACGTGTCGGTCAGAAGTACTATTAATAAATAAAATGAGCCGGTCCGGTTGGCCGTGATGATGCCACGGAGGCGGCGGTGGTCCAGGAGGCGCCGGCGGCAGCCGTCACGCGAAGAGCGCGCGCGCGCGCGCACACACACACACACACACACACACACACACACACACACACGCACACACACATACATACACACACACACACGCACGCACAGAAAACGTCGCTCCGCATTCGCGCACACGTGACGAGCCGTAAATACACGCCGAGGATCACGCGGCGCGGTGGCGGGCGTTGCGGAGTTTATCTCTCCGCACAGAACAGAACAGTAGCGGGCGCGAGAACACACGCCGGGCGAGGGGGCCAGAGGGAGCCGGAGGGAGCCGGAGGGAGCCGGAGGGGTCCGGAGGGGGCCAGAGGGGGCCAGAGGGGGCCGGAGGGGCCCGGAGGGGGCCAGAGGGGGCCGTAGGGGGCCGCAGGGGGCCGGAGGGGCCCGGAGGGGGCCAGGGGGCCGTAGGGGGCCGTAGGGGGCCAGAGAGGGCCGGAGGGGGCCGGAGGGGGCCGGAGGGGGGAGGGGGCCGGGGGGCCGGAGGGGGCCGGGGGGCCGGAGGGGTCCGGAGGGAGCCGGAGGGGCCGGAGGGGGCCAGAGGGAGCCGTAGGGGGCCGAGGGGGCCTCTGCTCGGCCGCAACGCGTCGCCACGCACGCGGCACGCGGCGCACGGCGGCCCACGACCTGCCTGTCATTGTGCCGCCCCGCGGCCGCGGGAGGGGTCGCCGACGGCCTGTTAGCGGTGCCCCCGCGGCCCCGCGGCGTATCGTGTGTGCTGCTTCGCATGTCCCCGACGCCGTCATCGTCCGCGATCCCTGCTTATTACCATGGAACCGAGCACGTCTTCCCTGGCGGAAAACGCCGTTGAAAAATAAGTGCGTCCTATCGGGCAGGAGACCGTGAGGGGGGCGCTCTCGCGCTAACCCTGGTGACCCCTGCGGGGGAAAGGGGGGGGGGTAGACTGTTTGTGTGCGAGTTTGGCATCGCCTAAGGCCCCCTGCGGGAGGGAACAGGTGTGAATAATTTTGGCGCCGGAAATCCAGAAATTTAGATTAAATTTCTGGTAGCTGTCCACGAAAATTTCGAGGGGAGTTTTCGATCAAACCAAATTATGCGAGCCATTACAAAGTTTCTGTATACTTGAAACTAGAAGATTACCCCCCCCCCCCTTTCCCCTGAAGTTTGCGATCACTTTTTAGGGCGGCAATTCTTCGTACACACCCTATTACCCTGAATGGGACGGCAGGCACGGGGGGCGACGAGTACGTACTACCTGCGTCGCTGCGCCGTGCCCCCCGCGGCCCCCCGCGGCCCCCCGCGGCCCCCCGCGGCCGTGCCCCTGCCGGCGTTGCCCTGGTTTTCCCGTGGCGGCGCCGCTTTTAGCAGTGCAAATTACGTGCCGCACGTCGGCGGCCCGCCCATTGGCCCGCGCGGCCGTCCCCCGCCCCCCGCCCCGCCCCGCCGCTGTCGCCGTGTGCTTGTTTGCCACTACCGGAATCGCGGTGCTGACGTTAGCACCTGCCTATGCCCTCTGCAGCGGCCGCGGCGCACCGCTACACCCGACGAGTTCACTGACGCCGAAAAAAAACTTAAACGGTCATGTGCACGCGCGCCCGCGCTCGTCTGTGTGTGTGTGTGTGTGTGTGTGTGTGTGTGTGTGTGTGTGTGTGACCGCGGCCCACGCCAGCAGCACCCACCGATACTGCAGGAGGGCCTCTCTCCGACCCGATGGCCCCCGCGATGTCTCCCTGATCCCCCACTCGCCCGCCGCTGCCGCTGCCCCCGCGGTAGGGGCCCGGCACCGGCCCGGTCCGGCCCGGGGCTCGCGGGGTCCGAATCATTGAGTGATGCTCCGCGCCGCTGCCGCCGTCCCCGGCCGGGTCCTCCCCTCTCTGCGTCGTCTTCGAGCCGCGCCGCAGTTTCGGACGCAGCTCTCGGAGGGCTATTCGTGGCACTCTGGTCCCCCGCCGCCGGTGCCCCGCTGGTCCCCCGCCGGTCCGGGATAGCGAGATAAGGCGCGGAGACACGCCACGAACGTGGGCTCCGATCGGCGGATCACGTGATATCAGTGGACGATAGGCCTGTAGCGTCGGCGGACGGGGGCGGCCGGCCCCGGGGCCCTCGGACCTGCGGGGCTGCGGCCACTTCAGCAGTAGCCCCGGCCCCCCGGCCCCGCTCCGCCCAGCTCGTCCCCAGACGCTTAGAAGGCAAAGAAGAAGAAGAAGGCGCGACCAAGTAGGTTATCCTGCGGTCGTTTCCTGGGCGATAATACACATGCATCGCCAGCAACGGCAGCAGCGGGGGGACACTTTTATTATTTTGTCGACGGTATATCGCAGTCGATAAATTTAGAGAGAGAGAGAGAGAGAGAGAGAGAGAGAGAGAGAGAGAGAGAGAGAGAGAGAGAGAGAGAGAGAGAGAGAGAGAGAGAGAATAAGCGGCGGGGGTACGCGGAGACTAACCTCGGCCGGATGTGACCCCTGACGACCGTTTCACAATGCTGGTTAACCTACTACACACAACATAACGCCCCGCGCTCTCATATCCCCTCGCGCCGCACCGGTTTAAAACGGGAATCGGTGCGGGAAAATATACCAGAACGATGGACACTTATAAAATTAATGAATCCAACTCATCATTTTTGTGCCTGCAGTCAGAGCACCGCGGTCGACGGCGGAGGGGCGGGAGCGGTAAAAGGCGAGAGAGGAGTGGACACGACGCCGGCACGCGGCGGTGGCAGTGGCAGCGGCGGCGGCGGCGGGTGGCGGCGGGCGGCGGCCAGCCAGTCAATGTTTGCCGTGCTAAATCTGGAGAAGCTTCTCGTCCCAGCCAGGCTGTTTTCGGTTGACGACGCCCGCGCCGACCTGCGTACAGGACGGGTTAGGGGGTATCTCGGCTACCTCCGGGACCTCCGGGTATCTTACCGACCGGTCCGGGACCGCCAGACGACGTGGCGGGGCGGGGCGGGGTGGGGGTCACTGAATGGGACGGGACGGGCGAGTCCACCAGCCCGCAGCCATCATGCGCCCGGCACGGCAGGGGACGCGGGACGGGACAGACCAGGATTTTGATAAGGTCAAGATCATGACGCCACGCCAGACGTGGTTATCCCGACTCGAGCCCCCGAGGAGCCCCCGAGGAGCCCCCGAGTCCCCGCGGCGGCAGCTCGGGCCCCTTCATCCTGCTCTTTTTGCCGCCGTCGCGCCGCTGTTCTGACCCCCCAATGGCGGGTTATGCCCCGGCCATGCGCCGCGCACCCCGCCGACGGCGGCGTCCACTTGTCGCCGACGAAAAAAAACTAAATCGCTTACACGACACTGAATTTCGACGAGTCTCGCCGAATCCGCTTGCGCGCGCCGATAAGTAATAAGTGTGCGCTGCCTATCGGCCTGAGTGAATGAAGCAGACGCAAGGGGCCGAAAGGAGAGGCGGCCGTGAGAGAATAAGCAGATTGTGCGCTAAAGGAGCGGATCCCGCGGCGCCACAAATCAAACGAGAATCAAATGCTCGTTATGCTCTTATTTCCCTCGCCGGCTCGGCTCGTCTTGTTTGCGACATGCAGCGGCAGCAGCAGCGGCAGCGGCTCTGTCGCTGGCGGACGCGGCGGACGCCACAGCCACTCTCCTGTCCGGCTCACTTAGCACGTCGCTGGCGCCTCTCGAGATGGTCGTCTGCGTGCAGATGACGCCTGCCGGGTAGGCAGCTGCGACTTTTAGAACGGTGGAGACCAACTGACCTCTCCACGGCCGCGGACCTCGTCGTCGGCGGTGGCCTTCCCGCCCCGCGGCCGTGTCGTGACGTCACGGCCGCCGTCCGCCGCCAAAGCGGGGAGCGAGCCATTATGGCGTTCAGCCCGCAATGCGACACGGCCCCGCGGGCGCACGTCCTGCCGCACCTGCCGCGGGACCAGGGCGACCAAACCCTGACCTCACCTCACCACGGTCGGCTTCGGCTTTCTTCCGAACCATCGCCGTCGTCGGCGACCGGGCAACAAATGGCCAGCAGAACGCCGCGCGACAACACGGAGGTGTTCGCGGGGGGCACGCCGGGCACGCGGGGGGCACGCCGGGCACGCGGGGGCACGCCGGGCACGCGGGGGGCACGCCGGGCACGCGGGGGGCACGCCGGGCACGCGGGGGGCACGCCGGGCACGCGGGGGGCACGGGGCACGCCGCCGGCACGCGGGGGCACGCCGGGCACGCGGGGGGCACGCCGGGCACGCGGGGGGGCACGCCGGGCACGCGGGGGGGCACGCCGGGCACGCGGGGGGGCACGCCGGGCACGCGGCGGCCGCCAGCTCCGCCCGCGCTGCTGAGCCCGAGGCCGTGCCGCGGGGCCGGGCTGGGCCGTGTGTTCCCGGAATGATGATCGCATTGGCCCCACCGAAGTGTCGCCGGCCGTTTTTTCGGAAACGCCTACGGGGCGGTCCCATTGTCCGGTGGTTTTAACCAGCCTGAGCACAAACGGGGGCGCCTACTGGGTGGGTAGGCGACCCCGACTTGCGCATGCACGGCGCTGGCCTCGGCGCTCGCAGGCGTCGCCGTTGTGAAAAAGACAATGCAAGAATGCGTGCCTCACGTCGGCTCATGGTGAACTACCCCTGCAGTCTCGTGCTTGATGTTGTCTGGTCTGATGACCACCCCGGCGGCCGCGGCCAAGGTCGTGGCGGAGCACATCGCGACTGGCCGCGGTCAGAACGAGGGCCACCGCCGCCTCCTCTGGCCCGCGGCACCGCGGCGGCCTTGATCGCGTCGCCACGCCCCCCAGCAGCCTGTCATACAGCAACACGCGCAGCCGCAGTGACGCGTGGCAGTCGCGTGGCGTGCGTCTGCGTCCGGCAGAGAGATGTGTGCTCTCTCTGCCCTGGCCAACGCCAGAGAACTCTTTACCACCACCCATTCGCGCGCGGCGGCCTCTGTGTGTGTGTATGTGTGTGCGCGCGCGGCGCGCGTGCCGCCAGGAACGGAATATAACGACGCCGCGCTCTGTATGCCGAGGGAAGTCCGAACGGCGGCGTCGGAAATAAAGCGCGACCGGCGCAGCGCGGCGGCAAAGTAAACGGCGCATTCGTATCACAACGAGGCGCGGTGAGGTGTGGTGTCTGCCGCCGTGCCGCGCTCTGTCTTATTGTCGCGCATCGCGGGGAGGAGGGGGGGGGGGCTTTTGTTTGCGGCGGCCGCACCGCACGATTTATTTCTGGCGCGACTTTCGCCATACACACACACACACACACACACACACACACACACACACACACACACACACACACACACACACACACACACACACACACACACACACCCTGCCGCGCGGCCACCGCCCCCTCCGTCGCATGGTTTTAATTACGTGATGGCAGCACTCGAATCCGTGCGCCCGGCCGGTGCGATCGCGATGTGTGCCGACCAGGCCGAATGGGGATCTGCCACGCGACCACGCGACGGACGTGCGCGGCTCCACTAGGCTCAGGCTCAGGCTCAGAGAGGCTCGGCGGCCGCGGCCTAGAGACTAGACGCCCATGCCGGCCGCTGGCCGCCGCTGGCCGCCGCTGGCCGCCGCACCGCTGGCCGCCGCTGGCCGCCGCTGGCCGCCGCTGGCCGCCGCTGGCCGCCGCGCCGCCGCTGGCCGCCGCTGGCCGCCGCTGGCCGCCGCCGCGCCGCGTGCCGGCGGCCAGCGCAGTAAGTAATTACTGATCATCGGCCACTTGACGCTGCCGGCGGTCGCCGGGCACCCATGGGGACCGTCCTCGACTAATGGACTACTGGCCGGCCGTAGCAATGCTTCAATTCAAAATATTACTGTACTCGAAAATTCCCACCAACCTACCCCCCAGAAAGGTTCTTTGAAAATTCTTACAGCAATCACGATAAACTCGACCACAGCGCAGTTAAAATTTACTAGGGTGTGCGCTAAAAATTTCAAGTTACATAACGTCACCGCCGACCCCTCCTGCTGCTCTACTGCCGGGCAAAGTCTGGTTGGCGCGTTGCTTCAGTGACGCAAGACGCAATGCGCCGGACGCACACATGCATACGAGGAGCGTCATCTCCCAGGCGTTAGGGAGGGGCTTGGGGCTCCTGGCTGAGCCGACCATGCCTCGCAGTGTGAGCGTGCGAGTACGATTTGCGTAAGTGGCCTGAGAAACGAAAAGGCAGTCATTCCCGTATCTGGATTGTGTGTCTGATGGCACGTCGCTTCGTTCTCGGTAAGAATGTCTCATTCAGTTTCATTCAAAAAGTTGTTTTAATTTTGTCCCACGGCAAGTGCAAAAATTAAAATGGGGAGACGAATGAAAGGGTGGAAGTGGAATGAAATTCAGTTTTAAATGGAATGTGATTTAATCAAAACATTTCCAAAAAATAAAGTCATTGCTTTTTAAATAAACTCTTGAATAAACACAATCACTATACAATGGGAAGACATTTGTGTATTTTGTTGTAAGTACAAGCACTGTACTTCATTTCCTACACTACAAATGTACAAACATAATAAAGCGTTCAAAAACCTAACATAGAATTCACTCTTGCAAAAGAAACATCAACAAAACTCGCACATTATTGTGTACAAAAAAAACCAATGGAATATTTGAACGCATTGAAACATTTAACAAAACAGCAATATTAGTGTGAATTGAACATCATAGAAAGCACCCCAATGAGAAAAGAAAGCAAGTAAGTAGGTACACAGAAGAGAAATGAAAACATTAACTCATTCACTTACACTTAATTTTCCAAACAAGTACAAAATGGCAATGGATGTTCAATTACCGCTAATATGAGATCACAGTCAATACAATATTTATAATAGCCTGAGCAAACAAGTCTTAGAATTTCATTTCCCCAACACGCGGCACACTTCAGTACGGGGCAGCTCGCGGAGCGCTCGCGGGTCCGCGGGCGTGCGGTGGTGCCCAAGGCGGTGCCACTTGCAGACGAAAGACAGGAACATTTCAGCACCTCAGTTCACGCTCATATTCACAGGGCGCAGTCACCACGGCCGCCAGGGCTGGTCGTCGTCCACCTCCATTTCGTACTTCTTGGTGACGAGGGCCAGCGGCTTGTGGTCCTCGTGGGCGTACGTCTGGGAGTACGTGTGCGCGTCGTACCCGCACGAGTTGGAGGAGTTGGAGGGTGAGGGCGGGTAGTGGTGCATGCCGTGGCTGAGGCCGTGGCTGACGGGGGAGGTGCTCAGGTTGTGGGGCTGCGTCTGGGGATTGACCCTCAGGCGTTCGAAGGCGGGAGGTGAGGTCGACGATGTCGACGCGAAGGACGAGGCCGATGCTGAGGAGGTGGCGGAGGCTGTGGACGCTGTCCGCTGGGGGATGGGGATCAGCATGGGCAGCGGTGAGGGCGCGGGCGCGGGTGAGGGTGGCGGCGAGGACTTGACCACGGCCTCAGCCTGCTGCTCGGCGACGGCCTGACCCAGCGACGAGGGTAGCACCAGCGCCAGGTCGCCGTTGGACAGACGGGTGGGCACCAGCTGCAGCCCCGCGCCGCCGGCTCCGGTGGTGAAGAAGTAGCCGTTGCCGGTCGAGCTGAGGGCCCCGGTGAGGGCGGGCGCGCCGCCGTTGGGGGACGTCTCCGAGGACACGATGTGCAGCTGGAGGGGCGCGGCCGGGGGCGACGACGACGCGGGTGGGGGAGACATGGAGTCCGACTCGGACACCGTTGTAGAGCCGCTGCTGCCCAGGCAGGCCGCCAGGTGTTGCAGCAGGCGCCGCCGGACCGCGGGCTCCAGGCCGGGGAAGCGGCCCACCTCGCCCGCGCACTCCGAGAAGCCGGCGCGGTACTTGTTGATGACGGTGGGGTCCGTGGCGGTCGCCAGGGCCACCTGCTGCCGCTGCATATTCTCCAGGTGCTTGACAGTCATCTCTAGGATGTCGGCCTTCTCCAGCTTTGAGTGACGAGCCGGCTGTAAAAGGGAGAAAGAAAACGGTTAAACCACCTGCTGCCAGTGTGAAAAGCAAAACGCGGCGCTGAACCTGCAACGCCTCGCCTGCAAACTGTTTCCGTTAAAAATGCCAGTTGCCATTTAAATCTTCGGGACACTTACGTCTTTTTTCATGGCGTCCAGGATAAGCGTCTTGAGCTCGTTCAAACAGTTGTTGATCCTCGCCCTCCGACGTTTCTCCATGATCGGCTTGTTACTCTGAAACACGCAAAAGGACAAAACTCGGTTAGTCAATGTTGCCGCAGCGTTACAGCAGATGCCGCCCAGGCCGACCCGACCCATGCGTCGACCTTGACATTTTTACCCCTTCCCTCCCTCCCCCTGAGAAGCAACAGGCTCCAACCAGTCAGCCCGCAAAAACGCATCTCTTTCACACGGTCCCACGGAGACGTGGAAGGGGGGGTTCAACTCGAGGCGCGACACACGAGGAGGGAGCGGGGGGGGGGGGGGGGGGGGGGGCAGCGCCGGAGGAGCAGCACCTCGGGGACGGGAAGGGACGGCGCCTTTTCATGATAAGTGTGAGAAAACTCAGCAGAGCGACGCGCCCGGAACGCTTTGCTCCGGCTCGATGCACTGATGGGAGCGGGGGGAGGGGGGGGGGGGGGAGGGGGGCAGTGGTCAGTCGTGCGTCGGAACGTGGCCGGCGGGAGCGGGTGGAGGGTGGAGAGGCCAAGTTCCCAGCGCAGCAAGTTCGGTGGCCGCGAGGGCGCGGGGCTTCGCTTCCTACGTCGGCGTCATACTGGCCATCATGAAGTGAAGGAACATTCCCAGACCACCACCACCCGGAGAGGCCGGGCCGGCGGGCCGCGTTGGGTTCGCGCGCCGTCAGACTGAGAGGCCCGGGTGCCAATGGTGCGGCACGGGGGGCGTGGGAGTGCCGGGGCCCCCCGGACTACTCAACGACGTGCCAAGTGTTTTTCAATCATCGGCGACCCGCAGGGCGCCACGCAGCAGGCCGGGCTGGCCGGGGCGGTGGCATGCCGGCGGGCCGGCGGCCGCTCCCACGGGACCCCGTCGGCACCGGGCCCCGCCCCCGCAGCCGGCGGCCGGACATGCGCACCCGGCTCCGCGTACTGACCGGGCCGCCAGCCGGGACCGGCGTGAGAATCCTCCGTGTTTTCACGCATCGGGGGAGAGGAGGCGGAAGACGTGGCCGGGTGGCGGGGCGGGGCGGGGCGGGTGTGCAGCAGAGTGCATCTGCTCCCGATTCCGAATCTCACGGCTCCCAGGCCGGAGGGGGAGCGCCGGTGCCGGTACCCCACGCCAGCGCCGCCGCGCCAGGTGACCCCGGCCGCGACCCCTGCCGGTCCCGGCGCGGCGCACCCCTCACCCAGGTAAGCGTGGCGCGCACACACCCTTACCCCTGGGAATTGCTGCACTGCACGTCTCCCCACCTCCCCCCTCGACATTGTCTCCGATCCCGTTCACGCACGACGGACCCATCCTATCCCGGTGCGTCCGCGGGACGGTCACCAGCATCCCTGTGGGAAACAGCGGTGGGAGCCGAAGGGGGCGGCGGCCGGCGGATGTCCGCGAGCAGATGCGAGGCGAAACCGCGCCAAACAGGCGACGCCAGGGTGCCGGTGTGGCCGCGGTGGTCCAGCACAAGTAAGGCCATAAGCCGTAGCGAACGCCGACGCCACGCGTCGACAGGGCGGGCGGAGGGCATACGGAGTGAAGCCCGATAAACAGTCGTTGCCCTCCCCCGCCCCCGCCAGGAAGCAACAAGTGTCCCGGCTCTGCTCGGCTCGGGCGTTCAGTTTCCCACGCCCGGAGGGGTCCCAAGTCCCAGGCCCCTCCCCTCACAATGCCCGGGTGCCGGCTGCGGTCGCAGCGCGCCTCGCTCTCCGTCCTTGTCCCGTACTAGGAGCAGGGCCTGAAGGCCCCAAGAGGGACGGAGAGAGGGATACCGATAGTGCGCGACCGCAAGTCGGCTTCCGGCGGCGGCATGGGCAGGGCTTTGGCGCCGGCCGGCTGCCGGCACCGCAGCGGAGTCAAATAAGCCGGGGATTCAGGACTTAGTTCCAACCGCTGACTGGGCCGTCTCGGCGTTGGCCAACAGCCCCCAACGCGACACTTGAATTTACGAGAAACGGCACGAAAACAAGCGGAATCAAAAGACAAGACACCTACCCGTCGGTTCTCGGCGGACCTCCGCTGGGGCAGGCTCATGCCCTCGGTGGGGGAGCAGGGACTTGGCGGCATTCCCGGTCCCATGGAGATGGGGGTGCCGGCGGGGGCGGCCACGGTAAGTCCACTGGTCACCATGGCGGCGAAGTGTGTATATCCACAGGGCGATGTGAGGTCGGCGAGGCCGTAATCCAGAAAAGGCGGAGCACTCCACTTGTTGCACACCGGTTGTGTTCGGGTGGTGGTTTCGCACTACTATTCCGACGGGGTCATCACGACCAAGACGACGCAGCGGCTCGACAATGCTGGACTGCGGTGGGAGCCGAGCCAGCGACAACGTCCGCGCGCAACAAGTGTTCGCAGCAGACTGAACTGGACTGAGAACCGAGGAGTGAGGGAAGGGAGAGTGAGCACAGCGCGGTAGTACAGCGGCGGCGGCGGCCCGGTGCCGGTTGCCGGTCGAGCTCGAGTCGTGTGGCTGGCTTGCCGGCCCCCTCCCCTCCCCTCGGCTGTCCCCCCGCCCCCCGGCCGGCGTCGGGAGTTGGGAGCACGCCTCGAAGCCCGCCACACGACCACACGACCGGCGCGCTGTGCTGTGCTTTTCGGCCTTCGGCACCACTTCGGGTTCGGTTCGGGCGCGTCTTCGGCTCGGCTCGGTGACGTGCTGTTCGTGTGACCGGCGCAGTGCCGGCGGGTGGCTGGCTGGTGGCTCGTTTGACCCGGCTCGGCTCGGCTCGGCTCCGCTTGGATCGGCTCGACTGCGCAGCGCACGTCACTCTGCAAACTCGACTCGACTCGGCCCCTAGTCTCGGCCCCAAAGCCCCGAGCAGCTCAGGATCACAGAGGCTTCAGGGGGAGCTGGGGGAGGGGGAATGAGCTGGTTTTCGAAAGTCAGTGCAACATTTGAAATACTAAAGTAGATGTCCATATGTTGCGAAGAAATTTGTATCTTTGGTCTTCAATGCAATGCAATGGTGGCCCCCCCACCCCCGTCTGTCTCTCTTTTTACCTTCCACCCCCCCTCCTTCTCTCTCTCTCTCTCTCTCTCTCTCTCTATCTCTGCCCTTTCCTATCTTCGTCCTCATATCTGTCCGTCCTCTGCCTTGTCTGTCTCTGTCGCTCTCGGTCGGCTCATCCGAAGCCGTGAGAACACACATGGATGCTGCATTCCCATGCTGCCCCATCTCCCCCCTCCTCCCCCCCCCCCCCCTTTCTGTCGGACCGCACCGACCCTTGCCGGCCTCAGGTCCTGCCGAATAAGCGTCCACACTCGCCACTATGTATAAAAAAACATCCATTCTGGATCGACACTGTCCGTTCACACACACACACACACACACAGGATTATTTATCTGCGATCACGGTTCAGATTGTCCGATTTTTATTTTATTTTACCTACATCCCACCCCGATGTCGGTGACAGCCATACCGAAAGATAAAAAAATTGTACTGACGGAGATTTAAGGGGGGGGGGGGGAAATAGCGAACGAAATCGACCTCTAGCCGAGCTATATTTGGTTTCGTTGCTTTGCTGGACACATCGCTGATTTTTTTTTCCGGGGGGGGGGGACACCGTTCGGTTTGGTTTCCTTCATGCATACATTTCTTCCGTGAAAAGCTTCCACAAAGTATGCCTGCATTTGTAGGATATATACCCAGAACGTGTCCGCGCTTCTCACGAAACACACACTCTTCACACAGATGCACGTGTGTATGTTGCTCCCTTCACCCGGCATGCAGAGATTATTGCTTTGGAAACGCGCACATGTGATATCGCCCCGGTCATTTGCAAGACACAACCAACGACCCGCAGAGCAGACCACACAAGTTCAGTGAACGTCGACCCCATGGCAGCCGATGGCAGCCGATGGCAGCCCGATGGCGGCCCAAACTGCACATTCTAATTTATTCGTACAGTCAGGATCCGGCCGATTGTCTTCGGTCATATGCTGATGCGCCGCGTCGGAGTGTCGGGTTGTAGTACTATACTATTGTGCAGTTACGCATATCACAATTTCCTCGTTGGGTTCGCGATATTATTATTTTTTTTTTAAATTATTTTCTGAGTGTTGAGAGCGGGACGTGTCGTTGTCGCTGTGTGCTGGGCCGCGGCGCCGCGGAGCGCCTGAGAGGTAGGCCGCGGGGAGGACCGGCGCGGCGGCAGTGCGGCCTATGCTCTCCAATACAGGCGCTACGCCGGCGAAAGGGTTGGGCTCCGCGCCCCGCGCCGCGAGAGAGAGAGAGAGAGAGAGAGAGAGAGAGAGAGAGAGAGAGAGAGAGAGAGAGAGAGAGAGAGAGAGAGAGAGAGAGAGAGAGAGAGAGAGAGAGAGAGAGAGAGAGAGAGAGAGAGAGAGAGAGAGAGAGAGAGAGAGAGAGAGAGAGAGAGAGAGAGAGAGAGAGAGAGAGAGAGAGAGAGAGAGAGAGAGAGAGAGAGACAGACAGACAGACAGACAGAGACAGACAGACAGACAGACAGAGACAGAGACAGAGACAGAGACAGAGACAGACTCAGGGAGAGATAGAGAAGGGCACACTGATAGTAATGGTCAAGCGATTTTTGTTCCGTTGGCGGGATAAGTGCAGGGGAACTGAGAAAATGTATCCGCACATGAGTGGTAGGTTGGTGTGAGGGGCAAAAAAAAAAAACAAATGAAAATGGAACGAGAACAAGGCGGATCCGGAGGCTGACTTTTCGAAATTCGCAGTGGCGACAGACGGAGTTCGCCGCCGCCGCCTCACGGGGGACGGCGCCACATATGGTCCACCGGCACTCAAGTCATCGGAGGAGGTCCGGTCCCAGTCGGAGGCTGAGGCCGGGGGCCGGGGGTTGGCTGGGGGCGGGGCGGGGGGCGGGGCTGGGGGGGGGGGGGGGCAAGAGGATCGCTCCGAGGTTCCCGATGGTTCCCGCCCGCCCTCTCCTTTCTCTAATAAGGGGCGGGTCGGTGGTCGGCGGTGCGAGGCTCACAGAGGGAGAGGGAGAGAGAGAGAGAGAGAGAGAGAGAGAGAGAGAGAGAGAGGATAGAATAGAGGGAGGGAGGGTGAGGGGGGGGGGGGAGGGGAGGGGGGGGGGGTGATGGCCAGCGACCCTAGTTGGCGAAGTGCATGCGGGGGGCAACAACCTAGCCAGAGGTCCATCCCATCCCCCCCCCCTCTGACTAATACGAGCGCCGCCAAAGAAGCAGCGGCAGCAGGAGCGTGCTGTCACTGCGGCATCATCCGTAGCTAGCCTCCCCCTCCCCCTCCCCACTCTCCACCCCCTCCCTCCGCATGCCTTTATGTGCGTCGTTGTTTGAAACGACATTCATATGCATGGCCGTGTCGTGTTTGGGTACCCGCAAAAAAGAAAAAAGGATGGGGGAAATGTTATGGTATTTATTAGTATATAGTGGAGGGATGCGCTGTTGCTCTTAGCACCCCCTTTCCTCCCCTATATCGCCGGGGGTTTATATTAGGGCAAAAAGGGGTCGATTTTATACACGTGGACCGGTGTTCATGAGGGGGTGGCATGGGTGAGGTCAGCGCCCCTGCGGGCCGTGCCGGGAGGGCACTGCCCCCACTGCCCCTGCCGGAGGCAGCCGCAGCCAGCGAAGCCCAGCGAGGCCGTACCGGTAGTGTTTGCAGCAGCGCCTTTTATTCCTATTCGCAATCCCAAGTTTATACTATACAGAACCCCGGCAGCATAACACCAAACAGCGCAGTGCACTTTTCCCCTGAAAAGGAGCTCCGTTTCGGGGAAATTTACAACTCTTTGCCGTGGCGTGTCGACGCGGTGGTGCTGCCGGGCTAGCCGGGCTGCTGCCGATCGGGGTAGGGGACACAAAGGGGGCAGGGTAGGTAGGGTTTTGCGTGGATGTGGACTGCTGCTGCTAGCGGTCCGGCGGGGAGGGGGGGGGGGGAGCATGGACCCGGGGCAGCGCTGGCTGCCGCTGGCTCCCAAGGCCACGGTGCTGTCTCGGCGGCCTGCGCGCCCAGCCTCAAAGGGGTTATTCTTATTCCCATTTTGCTATGCGCACAGTTATCCCAAGGACAACGGCGCGTCTCGGCACGGCGCTGCGCTGCGCTACCACGAATACTGGCTGTCATTCCGAGAACAGGGCGTTCGCCTGCGCGCTAAATAGCGCTAACCCGTCTAGCCCGGCCTGGCCGGCCTCTGGCCTGCCAATAGCCTGCCTGGGGTCACTCCGCGCGGTTCGTCGCCCTCTGCTTCCGTACGAAAATAATTATTTTTTTCCGAATTCAATTTCGCTGATAAAAGTGCGGCGGTTGTCGGGCTGTCGGGTTCGGATTTTCTTGTTCGTCACCATCCCCTATCTTATTCGGTCCTGCTGTCCCTCTAGTCATCCTTCTTTGCCGCACCCTTTTCATACTGCACATTACCCTCCGTCTCTCTTCCAGCAGCAAACAATTTCACCGCACCGGAGGGGTTTTATACACACTTTTATTGCAGGATGGGTTGTGCGTGCAGGCAACGCAATCGCCTTCCTATTTATATAAGGAAGGAAAGTGTTATTGCCCGTTTACCGTAAGGCGATATAGTAGCCGACACCAACTGGCTTCTGCGTTGGAACTGGCGCTGGCTCAAAATTATTTCAGAATCAGAAACATTTTGAACCTTTTTTTTTTTTTTTTTTTTTGCGGAGTCATAAAATTGCCTATTACAAAACATCCTCGCGCTGGTTTCAAAAACCTTGTTAAAATCAAAGCATGTAATCTCTTTACGTCTCCGCTCGTCGGCTTCCGCCGCCGCTCCACCAACCACTATAACAATAATTTTTTGGCGACGGCCGAGTGCAGCGTCCTCGCCTGACCTTGCAATTTCGCATTGTGCGCGCGGAGCCGAAGAGCGATGAGAAATAAAGCGTGCCGATGCAAAGCCCCTACCGACGCTTTTAAATGCCTTTATTGCTGCCAAGGGCGCGTGCCCTTTGACGGCCCGGGCAGCCCGGGCGCGGCAGTCCGTCATAACCATGATAAAGGCCCCCCCGAAATGGCGCGGCAGCGTGGCAGTCGTTTTAGCATTGACGCTAGCACGACGATAAGCTCCGGCCTCGCTGTTATCTCTTCCTCCGGCGGCTGCCTTTTGCGGAGCCCTGAGGAGCCCCGAGGAGCCCAGCCCTCCGACGGCACATACATCACGGCACGTCACCCCGGCAGCAGCAAGGTCGTCGTGGCGACGCGACGCGCAAGCCTATTATTTGGCGTGTGAGCGGAATCGAACGTGACCCTCGAATGTGTGTGCGTGTGTGTAGTGTGTGTGTGTGTGTGTGGAGGACGAGTGTTGTTGCCCTCCATCAATGCGCTTATATGTGAACGACCCCCTGGCGGCATTGAAGCTAATTGCACATTTTGCATGGTTCATGAAAACGAGCACCTTGACAAGGACAAAGAAAAAAACAATATCCTTTTTTCCCTCTTTTTTTTTAATCTTTTTCGGATATGAAAAAGAAAAAGTTTCAGCTCTTCATGGAAATATAGACGAAGCACAGTTAGCCCCCTTGACCACCCCTGACCACACATTCAATGGAACATAAATATGACAGAGTGGGGGAGAAAACAAAACACTGCGTTCGCAGTCGCGGAAGCAGTCAGGCAAGAGCTGCCCCCACAACTCCTCCCGTTAGACTCGAGTGTTACTGATGGGAAAGGGACATCAGCACAATCCTTTTCGGTCGAAGCGGGCAGCAGATTTCACTCGGCCGGCCGCTTTCCCGGAAGGTGCGGACCACGGCGACGGCCGGCATCAGGTCGACGGTGAACCCCAGGCATGCCGTCGCGGAGTGTGGCGACCGACTTCTGGAAAAACAACAAGCCACAGGCCTTTTTTCGGAACCGAGGATCATAGCGGGAGCGTGCCTGTCTAAACGTCTCGCTACCGCACATTGACCAGCCCCCAGCCGGTCAAGGAGGCTAGTTTCGGGAACGTCAACCCCCTGCCTCTGTTTATTGGCTGTACGACACCACGTGACACCTCGGCTCAATCTTGATCATTCGCACTGACCTCCTTTTCTTTCCGGTGAAAACACGCGCGTTTTTACAACGGAGAGCCATACAACAGTGGAACAAAGAAGGCGACTAATGAAGGCTTCCACAATTTTATTTTTTCCCCTTTTCGCACGTATAAAGGGGTTTCAATAAGTGGCGTTTTAAGTCACAGTCATTCTCCTGGGATAAGCGATACGTGTGGAAACAAGACCAACTTTCGTTCTGCGTAATATAGCGCTTGATAAATAGATTTTTTTTCCCAGTTATCGATTTGTCATTATCGAAATGATGCGGTGGCCAAAACGGCCAGCAGGGCTCTGCCAGACAAATCAGGCGAAGGCGATGACGGATGGATGCTCCCTGCACTTCTGCACAGCACCTGCCCCCTGAAACACGCAGCACCCTTTTGGCCAAAACAAGGGATATGAAAAGAAAAAGAGGGAGAAGCTACAAGGGAGAAATACTAGCTCCGTTCTTGATACTTCACACTACTTCTCCAAAATTTCACGAAAAAATTTCACCAAAAACGTTAAAAAATATAAACAAAAAATCAGACGATAACGGTATAATATAGGTGAACAATTTCCCTGCAGTTCTACCACTATCAGAGTAAGCTGAGTTCAATGGGGGCGGCCACGTGTCCTCGTCACGTGACCAGACCACGTGCCCCAGGGGGACTTATGGCCAGGCAGGTGCTCGCAGGTGTGCGCCAGCGCCACCGGCGTGCAGGTAAGCGAAGGGGTTGGGGCGGCACGACGGCCTCATCAGTAAAATAAATAGCATCACAACAAAGCGTTGGGCCGGGCTGCGCTGCTGCACTGGGTTGGCTACGTCTTTTAGTCGCACACGTCGTCACTTCGACGGCTGTCAGCACCGGCCTGCGGCGGCTGCTGCTGCTGCTGCTGCTGCTGGTGCTGCTGGTGCTGCTGCTGGTGCTGCTGCTGGTGCTGCTGCTGCTGCTTTCGCGGAACGAGGAGGCGTTTCTGACTGGCCTTCTCCTTTACGAGGAAAAAAAAAATCAGGTCACGTGTTTGCTGAACACTCCATCGTGGACTACAGTGTCGTACACGCGCATCGCCGCTGCATTTTTCGCGCGGAAGGCCGCGGCCAATTTTTCATACCAAGTTTGGGAAGACTTTCGGTGCGCGTCGAGCGAGCGCTGAACCGCAGGAGTAAGGAAGACTATTCCTTACTCCTGTGCTGAACCACACGCACGACACCGGGGCGATGATTTGTGAGGAGCTTCCTTCTCGGCGGGACGGGCTCTCTGATTTGGCGAAGATGAGAAGGGAGGTGCGAAAACCTAACGACGCCGCCAAAAACAGAATCAAAACAGAGTCGATAGGGGGAGTGCGAGGCGAGCGGCTCGCGGCCCGACCCTACACCATGGCGGCGCACGGCGCACCTGCCACGAAATTGCGATAGGCCATTATGCTGCACGTATATTATTTTATAGGGCGGGCAGGGCGGGGCGGGGCGGAGCCGTGCAGCCCCCCCGGCGTCTCCCCTCCCCAGCACATCAAAGCGATCCCCTCCGCGCCAAATGGTGCACCCTATTACAGCTAAGTGGCATCGGACGAATTTCTCATCGGGGCTTCGTCGATCTTACGCCGCGTTTGAACGGCGATTTTTCCCGCGCCGCCGCGAGGCAGAAAATACTTCCGGTGTGCGGAGGCCAGCGGAGACCTAGACGCGCGGCGGAACAAGAAAACAAGCGTCCAGTCATGGTCAGGACGAGCGTCTCTGTCTCTCTCGCACTCGAGAGGGTGGAGGGTGCTGCCGCGCTGCTCTGCTCCCCCTCGGGGACGCACGGGTGGTGACAATGGCCACCACAAAAGGCTGTGTTCGCGCTGCTGCTCCGTGCACCACGAGGGCGCGTGCGTGCGTGTGCTGTGAGTGCGCTGTGCGTGCGTGCGTGTGCGTGGTCAGGTTCCGGAGGAAACTCCCCCGTGGTGTCGGATCCGGTCTCGGCCGGTCGTTTTCGGGGAAAAACTGAGAGGCGCGGCGCAGCCGCCACTGACTTCTGTGGGCGGGGCGGGGCGGGGCGGGGCGCGGTTTTCCGATCGTTACCGCCACATGCACCGCCCCTCCCCGGCCGGCCTCTAAGTGCGCGCGCGGCCGGCACAGCTGCCTCCATTGACACCGCCACCTCCTCCACTCGTGACTTCCGGGGCGGGCGGCCGGACTCACCGTGCACGCCCCGCGCCCCAGGTCCGACTCGGACCGGGCCGGCATGGCCGCCTGCCGACGCATCAATGCGGTCCTTGTGTCGTCATTTTGGGATTTCGCGATTGTGCGCTGCAAATTGACCACTCACGCCAGGCAGACATGAAAAGGCGAACGCCTGTGTGTGTGTGTGTGTGTGTGTGTGTGTGTGTGTGTGTGTGCACACGCCGGCGAGCCGCATGCTATACGCGTGCCATGCAGGAAAAGGAACTGTCCCAGATAGATTCATCGAGCCGGAGAGTTTAGGGACCTTCCACAAACCACGTGACGGACGGGAGAGGAGGGGTGGAGGGAAAGGGGGGGGGGGGGGGGGGGCGCCTGGAACCGCCTGTGGGAGTCGAACCCATACCCAGGGCTGTTTGGTGCCACCGTCCCTCCGAGCCGGCAGAAATGCCACGTGGTTTGTGGACGTCCCCTTGCGCGCCGTGACGACGAGGCCAAAAGAGCACGGAGTCCACTCGAGTCCACATAGGACTACGTTTCCGAAACGGCGAAAAATTTCCTATACCAATAACGAGAGACGACGCTTTCCCGGGCGGGGGAGGCAAAACAACAGAGATGGATGAAACCACACAAAAGGGTCGACCTGCCAATAAGGCCCCCGCTGCTCGCTGCGAATAAAATAAGGTCCGATCATTAATAACACCTCTAACAAGGCCCCCGGCGGCCCCCAGATGGCCCCCGGAGTCCGCTGTCACTTGTCGTCGCCCTGCCAATATTTACGCAGCCTATCGCCACCGGAGATCTGTACCGGCGTCGCTGAGCGCCGCCCCCGTCGGGGCAGCACGGCTCGCAAACAGGCTATGTATGAGAATATTGGCAGAAATGTGAAAAGCTTGAAATAAGCAAACACGCTTCTGCAAGCGTATCACGACGTAGCAGAAGGTGAAACAGGCCAGGGAGGGAACGCACCAACAGCGGGCGGGGGCGGGAATGTCCTGTGGGAGTTTTGATTTGGGGAAAAGGTCGGGAAGGGTTTGGTGCCGTTAGCCCCCGATCGTGAGAAACTTTCGGACAGTGAAACTGATAACAAAACACGGGACAGCGGACACGGTGAAAGAGGTGGCCGTTTTTAAGGTTATAGTATGGATTCCATCGACGCTTTTGTAGGCGTACAGCAAACAATGCGGGGTGTGACGCCAGCGCTGGCACGTAGGGCACGGTAGTCATGGAGGTATAGTCGCACCGTTTTGTTTCCCCGCTTTCACCCCGGTGATCATTGTCCACAAGGAAGTGACCTACATCTTGCACCAGAGCTGCCGTCGTCGTCGAGGGTCGTCGACGTCGGGGGTCGTCGTGTCGCGCCGCGGGACCGAGCGGAGGTGGTGGTGATGGTGGTGATGGTGGTGGTGGTGGCGCAAGTGGGCCACCGCCGAACAAACGGATCCCGAGAAGTCCCCGTCGACTTTCGACGCGGCCGGACACTCGGACAATGCCGTCGCGACGGCACCGTTTTGTCCTGGCGCTGCTGCGCTGCTCGGGGGTGCGATGCGGCACCACCACCGGTTCGATGCACTCGCGCCGCTCATCCAGCGTCTCGCTGTTGTCGCTGTTGCATCGAACGGGACGCGCAACCGTGGCCGTCTTTCGCACGCATTGATTTACGACGGTACCTCTGTCGTCTCTGTCACTCACCCCCGCCTGCCCACGCTGGGACACCGGAGCGAGAGAGAGGCACACTTGTGCAGTCGTTTCCGCGTGGGGGGCCAGTGAACTCCGCGCGTTCTCCTCGCGCTCTGCTCTCTCTCTCTCTCTCTCTCTCTCTCTCTCTCTCTCTCTCTCTCTCTCTCTCTCTCTCTCTCTCTCTCTCTCTCTCTCTCTCTCTCTCTCTCTTTCACTGTTTCTCAACGGGCCGAGCCGAGCAGGCCAAGCCGAGCCTTGGCGCGCCGTGGCTAATGCGAGCCGAGCCAACCCGGGGCGTGGAGGGGTTTGTGATTGCGACAAAAGGCGTCGTCGGAGTGACGCTACGGCATGGCGTGGCCGTGTTGTGACCCCCCCACAATGACGACTCATAAATGTTGCAAACAAGGGGGCCCCCTTTGCTTTTGCTCCGGGGTTGGTTGTTGGCGGGGTCACCCGAGGGCAGACATGACACACCCTTCCCCCCCCCCCTCCTCCTCCTCTCTCTGGGGGGCTGCGTATGTAATGCGCCTGAGACTCAGGCCCCTTCCGTTGCATTACATACGCGGCTGTTTTATTCCTACTCTTTGGATCTTTCGAATCCAGTTTTGGGTCCAAATAAGTGGAACCCTTGACAACATGTATTATAGGTTCGCATCATCTTCGTCCAGCAAAAGCAACCTTGCGGCCGAAATCCCCTCCGATATGCAGCTAGTGCAGCCACTCAGTTCTAGCTGGGCAGCTCACCGCCCCACCAGCATGGGTCCCTGGCGGACCCCCTGCCGTCCCGTTACAGTACTGTCGCCCGTTATTTACGGCCCTCGGGGATGAGTCAACAAGGCTGTGACAAGTGCGGAGCACTGCGGACCAGGGCGCGCGAGCCTCCGACTGTCTCTCTCTATCACGCTGTCCACGTCGGCCGGGCCCGGGGGTGCGACAGAGATGCACGAACAGGTCGATGCCCCCCCCGGGTGCGTTACACTACTATTGCACCGCTCTACTTTTGTCTTGAGTCATTGAATTGAGCGCGCGTGGGGGTTGAGGAGGGGGGGCTCTGCGATAGCGAGCATAACGGACAGTCAACGCGGGCCTTCCGTAATATTGTGCAGCGACGCGCTTTCTCCCCGACAACACCGTTCGTTTTGTCACCAAACGCAATCACAATGCGCAACGGAATGTCACCGAAATAATCGAACTGGAGCGTGTCCCGTAACGGGATCGGGCCTCTCAGTCGGTGCCGTGCGTGCGCTACCCGCTACCCCACGCGCTGCCGTGCGCCGCGCGGACCACACGCGTGCGGGGTATCGCCGGGCGTCGTCGGGTGCGCGCTGCCGGACACCGCCGCCGCGGTAGGGTTGGGTATGAACGTGGCAGGGCGGGCGTTGTGCCTGCCCTTCGCACCAACCCTCTAATTGTGGGGAGCGGGGCGACCGGACCCGGGACCGGACCGGACTCGGACGGGCGGCGAGGCTTTACGACGTGGATACGGTCGGGGCGATACGACCCCGATGCGATCTGGGCAGATCTGACCACGCGTTGCCGCCGACAAAGCGGCGACTCCCGCTGCAGCGCCCGCCGCCGGAGAGGTTGGACTGCGGGTGCACGTAAACCACCGAAGACGATCGCACTCGATACCCTGGAGTCCGCGACTCGATCCACCGGACGCCAAACTAACAATGAAAAATACCGGAGGTATGCTGATCGAATTCCCTGCACATGTAAAAAATAAAATAAGAAAGTTTTACTTTATATTTTTTTGAAGAATAATCAACTGAGATAACGCGATGTCTGCAACTAACTGCGAGTCGTTCAGCATATCCCCCTTTTTCTCCACCCACTGAACCCTTTCATTATTCAATTTGTTTGATGAGGCTCGTTTTGTAGGACTAGCCATATGTGGCCGCGTGCCGGGCTACACGGTCCAGGTGTAAAAGTACCCTCCGAGCTTGACCGAGCAGGCCGCAACCCACCTCAACCCTTACACCCTCCTGACCCTACTTGCTTCTCACAACTGACCTAACCTAAAAAAATGTAGAGCAGCTGCGCTTTCTCTAAACGATGGTCTAGTGCAGCTTTCTAAGTGGGTAGGCAGCCCAGGAAACTTCCGCCTGTCAGTAGGCCCCCTTCGGATCACTCTTCGATCCGCGCCTGCTAACCTCAACCTCACAGACGAAATGATAACTGTAGGGGCCTGCTAGACAGGAAACGCCCGCTTTTCATTTGGCCCCTTGATTACGATTACACTGCAAAACGACACGGATTTGATCAATTTCTCATAACTATCATATTTTGCCAGCCTTGAGTCACGTGGCCATTCCGAGCGCACGCCGCGTCAGCGCGCCCCGGGAGCCAAGCCGTTCTGGAGAAATGGTTGCCGATGGCTGCACGGTTTGATATCAGATGCCTGCCGCCTTGAGGCCACGTGGTCTATCCATCCCAACGGTCGATGGGTTGGGGTGAGATGGGGTTGTGCTGGGGCCCCGGCCGGCCCCGGCGGGCCCCGGGCCTCCAGGCCTAACCGGATGAACAGAACAATGTGGCCCACAAAAGGCTTGCACGCTGCGCCGCTGCGCCCCCAGACACCCGCCGCCGAGCCTGCCGCCCCACGCCTCGCCGCACCTCCCAGCAGCAGAGCACAGCACAGCTTGTCGGCACCTTTGCCCCCCCGCTAAAATCTCTCCACAGCCAGAAAGTTCAACCCATCCAAAAAAGAGAATAATAATTAATAAATTGTGGAATAAGGAACGTCATCGCGGCAGCGTCTTTTTGCGGGAGAAAGTGGTCGAGAAAAACATAAGCGACGAAGAGAGCAGCCGGGCAGCGCGCGCAAAGTGCGGCGGCCGGTCAAAGAGAAAGGCGGGGCGTGGAGAGAAGAGAGGTCGAGGACGCAGAACGCACGCAGGGTCATTCACCCTCCCCCGGCCTGCCAAATTGAATCACAGTCCGGGCCGAAATCGGCAGAGGAAGCAGCTGCTGCACCGGCTAATGCCAGGCCCCGGCCGGCTCCGGGGAGTCAATGGGATGATGAGGAAGGCAGTGCCAGGCTTCCAGGCTCTGCCGCCCCAGCCCAGCGCCGCCACCTGTTTCGTTCATCAGCAGCCGGGCCGGGCAGGCGCACACCGAACAGATTTGGCCGCCATTTGCAGGACGAATGTGAGACACGGAGGGCAGGCAGGTCACGGCAGCAGGCCCTGTGGTGTTCTCAGATCTCACCGTGGCCGTCCGCCTCGGATCGGAAGTGCGCGCGGCGCAACGAACACGCGCGCTGGTAAGGACGCCAGCGGACCCCCGAACCCAAACCGCGCGGCGGTGGGTCCCGGAGTGTCGTTGTCGTGTCGTCTGGACTCCATCCTCTGTTACCCCCATCCTGTGCGTGAGGGAAGGAAAGGAAGGGGGGGCCCGATCATTATGATGTTCGATCGGATGTGATTTCCTTTCGATTTTCAAGCCCCCGATCCCTCCCTCCCTCACACACAGAGCGTGGCCTAGTCTCCTGGCACAGGATGCACCTGGGCTCTGCCAGGGCCGCCAACCTGTCGTGTGTCGTGCTCACTTTCAGCCTCACCGTCGCCTCCTCCGACTCCACCCCTTCGCTGTTTCTTGTTTCATCTAGCATAGAATGCTCAAAAATGTTGCAAACGTCCAACTACTGTACATACTTGTATCGAATGAAGTAAGTGGACTCTCCAGAAAGCCCCCTGTTCGCCCTACTCCCAGAGCGTGCAGAATGGTCCCAGGAAGAGCGGGCGAAAGCAGCACAGTGACCGCGACACAGAAGGACAAGAGGAGCCATTGGGGACCCGGCGGGGACCACCACGGAGCACCCTACTGTGCATGACCTAGTGGCGGGCCGGGCTACCGGGAGGAGCAGGGCAGGTGGGAAGAAGAAGAACAACAACAACAGGGGAAAAAATGGAAAGCATACTGACCTAGTTTCACTTTCTCACGCCCAACCCAAAACGAATGGGGGTGATGGCGGGGAGGGTGGCGCACTAACATGATTTGGCCGTGCGGGCAGGTGACCAGCTCGCCTCGGAAAGCAACGTGCGATCAGTAAACTCTGACCAACTCTGACGTGTGGTCCTGAAACCGCGGTTTTGAGCGCTCGTCGCCGTGGGGGCCCGGCGAGCCCTCTGGTACACACACTTGCCCTGCCCTTCACACCTGCGCGCGGAAATAAATGGGTTAATGGGTTAGGGAGGGCAACCCGAACGCAGTGCGAACCGAATGCAGTGCGGATTCTGCACGCGGCATGTGGCCGTCGGGGGAAAGTTTTCGTGTGGGGGCCACAATAGGAGCGCCGAGGAGGGAGGAAGGGGAAACGGCGGAGGGGGAGGGTGCAGGGGCAAGAAAAAACGCAAGAGATAAGTGTGGCAGTCGTGTGTAGGGCGAGAATGGGTGGAAAGGATTCGTCTCCCACCCTCGGGGGATATCCGACCCGCTTTTCCTCTCAGAAGAGTGTGGCAAAAGATTTAAAAAATAAATTTAAAAAAAAAAAAACAACGTAGGTATGAAGATTTTTGGTGGACACCTGTTGCTGTACTGTAGGACATTTTACTCGAGTTTCGCACCAGTACGTATAAGCATAACGCCCTCTTGTTTTGCCGTGCGTCGAGGTCTCCCCGCTGCACTCTCACTCACTCTCACTTAGTTGGGGAGATTAAACAACAGATGAACTCCCCCGCATATGTGCATGCTGCGCTTCCACCTGACGGGCAGCTCTGTGTGTGTGTGTGTGTGTGTGTGTGTGTGTGTGTGTGTGTGTGTGTGTGTGTGTGCGTGCCGGGCCGAAAGCAGAGGCGAGAGGAAAGGTGTTTTACAACGAAAGTGACAGTCCGTGTCATCCGGCGGGCGCAACAGCTGCCGTGAGGGAGCGATGGCATGTGGCAGGAAGGGCTCTCAGCTCATCGCCAATCCGTGCAGCGCTCACAGCGCTCCATCGCGTGAGCGTGGCGGGGAAAAGTGAAAATAAAGCGTCCAAACAGCATCAGCATGCGATCATCATCCTCGACAAATCCGGCGTCTTCCTTCTTTTACGTACACACTTCGATGAGGCGCGTCGTTTCGGACACAAACCCTCTGCGGCCGACCATTTCGGACACGCCTTTTTTTTTTTTGTGTGTGTGTGTGTGTGTGTGTGTGTTTATTTTTTATTTTTATAAATTCGGCAGCAATTAAAAGCTGCCGTAACAACATATGGCAGCAGCATAATCACGCCGACGACGCCAGAAGCCAAGATCACGATTACGCAAAAGAAATAATCAATCGCAGAGAATCCGCAGGCAAGAGTTGTTTGCCCGCCTTTGTGGCAGGGCGGGCTCAGGCGGGCCGGCTGTGTTCCAGATGAGGATTCCGGCAGCCGAAAACCCCCACATGCGTCCGGGCAGGGCCGGCAGGGCGCATAGCGCAGGTGCCTTGTTGGCGGTGGCACCTGAATGGTGGTGCTGGGCGTGGCCGTGGCGAGGCCAGAGGCGCCTGGCCTGCCCTACCCGGGGTTATTTGATTAATTCAGCTCAGACTGCACCTTGCACTTCGGGCTCCTCCGGGATGCTCCGGGGACCTGCTGCCGGAGCCGCCGCGCAGAGCCCAAGGGCAGGACCAGGGCGCGTGTGCAGTGCGGCAAAGGGCACGGTAGGGTCGGCCGGCACTTCACCTGCCGGAGCACGGACAACTGGGTCAGAGCCCACGCCCAGCGGACGCCCAGCGGACGCCGAGGCGTTGGCACTGCTGCAGACTGCGCGCCCTGTGATCAGAGGCATCGACAAGCCCGAAAAGGAAGCGTTCAAAAACCACGTGATTGTTCTTCGCGCTGAGAGAGCGGTGCTGGAGCAAACTGTCGTTGGCGCGGGCTCGACCGGTCTCCCTGAGACCGCGGGGCTCGGTGGGTTCGAATCCCGCAGACGGTTCCACGCAACGCTCACTCTCGCGCTGGGTCTATCGAAAAGAACAAACCGGAAATAATATCAAAAATATTTTTCCAAAAGCATCAGTGCTGGCGTGTGGTTCGGGGAACTGCAGGAAGCATATATCGGGTGTTTCCTACTGTGCGTTCGTTGGGCTGGATCGGAAGCAGGGGTGGCAAGCAAGGGTTCTCTGCAAAGGAGACGTCACGTCGGGATCCGCCTAGAAGAGAGCCGTTGGGACGGTGTCGGGTGCGAATTTGCATTTCAACTCGTTGCCGGTGCGCGCACGCCGGCGTGCCCCCGCCGCACCGGGGCCGGGCCGCTGCTCGACACTCGAACCGCCTAACCACCTCTACCCTGTGCGAACCGGGGTTTCGTGTTCGTTAGCGTGCGTTTCTTTAAGAGGGCGCTATACAGACGAAAAGTTCCACCAGCTCCATCCAGCCCGGATCGGCACGGAGAAGACATACGTTCGGGAGGTTTTGGAGGCCTGGGTCTGGAGGGTGTATGGGGGCGACGAGCAGTGCAAGTCGCACTGCACGCTGCGTTAGTAAATGAATGGGAGGTCATTGCCTTGTTTGCCGTGGCTGCTGCGGCTGCCGTCCAGAGGCAGGACGCCTGTGTCTTCTCTGCGAGATTCCGGCCACTCCGGGCCAAACCGACACATTTTTACCGGTCAAAATTGGACTAGAGACGCAGTTCGAAATTTTTTTCCATGTCCCAGACAACGACTAAGACAATGGACAACATCTCAAATTTACTAAATTTCAATTTAAGTTTTTGGTGTACTCCTACCAGACACCTTCAAACACCGCCCATTCCGAAGGGTCGTTTATTGTCTATGCATCACCGGCAGGCGGGTGTGTCTTTGCCTCCCGCAGTGCTTCGAGGGACCAGATGACGGCGAGTGGGATGGGAGGAGCAAGGACTGTTGACATGGTCAAGACAACGTGGTGTTGAAGATTGACGAATATTAGAGTCTGTCCATGAGCACGGTTGTTTTCAGAAAGGCGGAAAAGAACTTTGAAAGGCGTCTCTAGCCCAATTTCGACCGGTAAAAGTATGTCGGCTACATCGCTCAACAAAACGGGAAAAACCAAGAAACGCCTGTATCCGGGCACAGCATTGTCGCACAGACTTCGTTCTTAGATCACTGAACTCGGAATTTCAGCGCGAATAAAATAAGCGCAATCGTTAGGAGATACTCGAATTTTAATTTGCACGCCGAAAAGGAAGGCCATAAATTAGGCGACCCCTGTCATCCGTGCGCCGAGCTCCGGACCTGGGACAATAGACCCCAATAGACATCTGTAGCCGGGCGAGGGAGTGCGCCGGAATCTTCGGAGGCCCACACACATCCACGCAACTCATTCGAGGCCCAGACCATGCCCGGACGGGCCTCGAGGAGATTTGGTGAAATAGTCCTCTGATTTCCAATCTGTAGGCCACAATTTTCAAGATATCAGATCCGCGATAAATGGATGTTGTAGACAAAGGTTCAAATTTGTTCGCTATAGAAGGTTATTTCAGGTTAGTGATCTATGCGGCCTGTTATAAACAGTTAAAAGAGGGCAAAAATGAGGGTTTTCATGCATCCAAATTTAATATTTTGAGGTGAAAATTTAAGTTTTTTTCTCTATAGCGAACAAATACAAACCTTTCCCTGCACTAAGAAGTAAACCCGGTCGCGATATCTTCAAAAATGCGGCCTACAGATTGGAAATTGGAGAACCCTGCAAGCGGGGTCCACATCGTCTGTATAGCGCCCTCTTAAATTTCTTCGAGGAACAGAATTCAAGTATAAGTCATTTGCAAAGCTTTTAGTCAATGGCGCACCTTCTGCTGATGTTGCATTTTTTTCTGGATCGTGTATTTCATTTTTCTCGTCTGAGTCGAGAAGAGATTCCACCCCATCCTGCCGCCCCAAGGCGGTATGGGAGGATGGGAGCGTGGCGGCATCATGCTTGGGACGGGTCAGGTAAAGGTGTGAGTGGGGCTATGGGGAGGGAGGAGGGGGGGGGGGGGGGGAGTGTGCACCTGATGCACTTTGTTCATACGACCCGCATCGCTTCCTCTGATCAAGAACGGGACTAAGATCATGACGCGTTCATCAGCTGCCATCGCCTGTTTTGTCCCATACGATTTTCATTTTGGAAAGCATTGCCGAAAATGTCATTTCGGGAAGGGAGAGTTTTATTCAAACTGCCCCCCCCCCCTCTCCCCCACCGCTGGCTGCGAACATCTCACAAACGCTTCAAGGGGACACAGTGCAATTTTCTTATTATCGGAGAAGAGCCAAAGTGGCAATGCGATTACAAGGGGGGTTGGAGGGGGGGGAGGAGTGAATCGAAAAATGATGTAGTTTTCGCACTAGCTTACTTTTCAGAACCCCTAATCCCTAAATTGCAATACTCCAAACTATGTAGTTTTTTTTTCCTGTGCATAGACACCAGAGGCAGCGGGGAGCACGACGAGGGCCCCGTTATATTATCTCAAGGGTTGAATAAATCAGAACCAAAGCGTCACTTCCGTCCGATCGGGGATCACGTGATCACGTGGCGTAGCGGCGCGCGGCAGACGGCAGCAGAACAGAAACCGATTGGGAAGTGGGATAAGCCCCTGTTGTTGCTCAGGCACGCGTAACCCTGCGGCCCGTTAGGACCCCTCAACCGTACATCCTCCCGACGCGACGTGTGCTGTCAGCACAGAGAACCTCGGAAATCTTACATAAAATATAAGAGAAAACTGCTAGTTTTTCTTTTATCGAAACACCGAAAAATATTTCGGATTTCTGAATAAACGACTCAAAAAAATTGAATTTTTCAATTTCTTTTTCTTGCAACAGTGTACAGCATGTATTTGCTTAGGACTGTCGTCTCTCCGCCTCCTTATTGATGTGTGTCGATATCTCGCCCCGTGCAATAATCGCTTTCGAAAACACGACGCGCCACAGTATTGAATGCGTGGGCGGAATGTGTTGGCGTGTCGGAGAATAACATGTCGACCGACGCCATGGACCCCGCCCAGCCTAAAAGGCCGCGCGCTGAGCAAACACACATCGACACACATTAAAGAGGGCGTTGTCATCACCGAAGCGCGAAAAGGAAGTTAATACTATACCTAGACGAGACCACATTTACTTTGCTGAAATGCGCGCAAAAGGTTCAGAAATGTGGAGCTGACTTCGTCACCCCGGTCGTCTGCTCTTTTGGGACGCTTATGTCGTTGAGAGAGCGGACAGGACGGGCTTTGTTTGGCGCGGGACTCCCCAATGTAGGGCAGTAATCAATCCTTTTGCCAAAAAATGGCCACAAAAAAGGGTAAGGATGTTGCCGAGCGGAGCGGAAACTGTGTGATTGGGTTATGGGGGTATCCACACACAAGAGGTTCACGATCTCATTTTTTTATACCCTTTGCCGCACCCTTTAGGAGGAATGCGACCTAAAAAGTGTGTCTAAAGCCAATATGTATAGCGTATGCGATGAAACCCTTTGTGATACACAAAGGCGGATCGAGACCCGCGCACTGGAAACTGGAACACAGCAGAAAACAGAGGGAAACGGTGTCAAACCAGAGGTCTTCCACGCGATTCAGATAGTAAACAATTCTAAGATACGCCCCTATTTGTTTTGTGCGCGGCTGTGCATGGTGAGCAAAACGCGCCGATTTTCGACTCATCTCCCCGGCATACTGCCCTTCAGCTGGGCTTGACGTATCGACTGCATCATCTCTGCTCCCCCTTTCAATCGGCATGTGTGTTTCCGCCCGGCTGCGTCCAGTGCAGTGCCTGCTGCTGCTGCCGCTGCTGCCGCTGCTGCCGCTGCTGCCGCTGCTGCCGCTGCTGCCGCTGCTGCCGCTGCTGCCGCTGCTGCCGCTGCTGCCGCTGCTGCCGCTGCCCTCCTGGTGGGCGGTGGCTAATCCCCATTGTGTGGTGCGGAGGGGTTGCCTGGCCGGCACCCGTGAGAAATGCCCCGGCCTGCGACCCTTGCGGCCCCACCGCCGCCGCGACGACGTCTTGGGGGTGAAAAGATGGCAGATCACTCAAAAAAAGAAAAAATCAGCGCGTTCGCGGTATGGCGAGGTACCGTCTGATATCTCACTTTTTTTATTCGCCCCTTTTTCTTCTATTATAGGAAAAATGCGATAGTGGGTGGAAAGGATACGCCGCGCGTCCTTGTATATCCCTTTCATGCCGCCGACGTGCCGCTGACAGCAGGATTACGTCCTCAGCAGCGTCCTCTCTGTCAAGATGTAGTGAGACGTGTGGCTGAACTACGAAAATTTTAGTTTCAAAACGCGATGGCGACGACAGTAGTGAAAAAAATGGTCAGATTGGAAAAAGAGAATTTCAAAATTGCAATGAATCCAAGCTAAACAAAACGATACCTCGCGCGGAGACTCGCCTATCTTTTCCGCCGCTCCGGAGACTTTCGCCTATCTTTTCCGCGCACCCAGCAGACCCATGCGCCTGACGGCTCCAGCCGCCGAGATTCGCGACGAGCGGAAAACGGCGAAAAGTTAGGCGAGTCTCCCGGGCGGCGGGAAACATAGGCGAGTCTCAGCGCGAGGTATCGAAAAAGAGTCAAAGAAATGTCAGGCTAGGAGCATTGCATCAAATCGGTCGGCATTATACTGGTCACGTGGCAGCAGTCGAGAAGTCGTGATGTGTGGCACGCGAATGTGTGGCACGCGCACGCCTGGCACACGACCCTCACGGCACACACAACCCTTTCCCTGTGTGTAATCTGGGATTATTTGCTAAAAAAGGGTTGAGGCTGGTGAAGAGGCGGTCCTGCCTGCCCTCACACCTGAAGGCTTGAAGGGGTGAAGCAGGGGGTGAAGCGTGGCGGATCATTGCTTTCGCATGGAACGGAACACGCGTACGTGGAAATTACATATTTTGAATTTGAATTATGTAGACGACATTAAAAAAAAATCCCCAGAAAGCTTTCTTTTCATTCTAGTCTATTTTTTTCTGTTTTTTTTTTTAATATTTTATTTTTTATTTTTAGAAATGCAGTAGAAAAGCAGCTCGCGCATCTGCTCTCGCCAGGCCTGCAGTGTGCGAACGGAAGCGACCGCAGCACTGCGGTCATCCCTTTTATCGCCAGTGTGGCCAGCGCTAAGCCGATCAATGTCGCCAACCGGAACAAACCGACTGACTTCCGGTGTCTCTAACATCTTGGGAGAGCCAGGGGAGGTCATTCAGATGAGAACTTATATATTGCAAGACTTTTTAGAGTCGACTAACATTTTTGATGCGTGGGAGGAATATACACGTAACGCACTTTTGGGTCAACATGCGGCGTTTGCAGTGGCGCGAATACAGAAGACGCGAGACAGCGATGGAAAAAACATGTTTTTTTCGTTGAAATACTGCGTGCCGCATAAAACATGACGCAAGTAGCAGGCAATAATGGCCGACGAATCGCGCAAAAGATTCCTTTTTACTCCGACAATGCGAACTTTATAGTCCTTCCGGATTGTCTCGGGTCCAGCGCGCAACAATCTTCTTTTCATATTACTTTTCTCCCCAAAATGTTCGTTTCCTTTCATAAGGGCAAAGTTTTATTTTTTTCCATACAAAATGCGATTCCCGGCTGCGGGTATATGAAGCATCGTTCAGTGCCGCCAACATTTTTTTCTCTCTTTCTCCCTCTCCTCTTTTTGCCGAGAAGGGTCCATCGGGGTGGTTGAACTCGCAGAGGTTCCTTTGCAAAAGGGCCGGCGCCGCTCAGTTCGTTGCCATCTCGCCTCCCCCGCTCCGCGTCCCTCCCGTCGCTCTGCCTTTATGCAAACCATATTGTGCAGCACAATATGCACCGCCACGCGCGCAAGCGATACGTTTTCGCGTGTCCATTCTGTGTGGGTGTGTGTGTGTTTGCATAGGGGAGAAATAGGCACCCTGCGTAAAGGAGGCGCACTTTGTACAATTTCCAAACGAATTAAATCGCCTTTCAAAGTGAGTTGTAGGTTGTTTTTTTTGTTGCGTGAGAGAAAGAGGCGAGGGGCCGGAAAACGCTGCGAAGATTTTGAAGCGTTTACGCATACGAACCCCTGGTTCCCCGATTACTGTATTTTTTTTTTAAATAAGAAAATCAAAATAAATAGAGCGCAATGTTTGCCACTGCAATTTTTCGTTGGGTGCCCTCGATGAAAGTATTGCCGAGAGGCTGGACCGTGTGTGGGTGTGCGTGAGACGATGAAGCTGCAAAATGGCTTGCCTATCCGCCGGGCGGCGGTTCAGCGGAGGAGGTAGTAGCAGAGACATAGCGGGACTACTGCGGCGGGCCCGCGCACGGCGGGTGGGCAAACCTCTCGGTCATCCACCTCCTCCGGTGCGCCTCCGCCAGGCAGGTAGGCAAACCATTCGACCTCCGGGTTATCCATCTCCTCCGGCGCGCCCTCGCCCGGAGGGTAGGCAACCCATTCGGCCTCTGGGTCCTCCACCTCCTCCGGCGCGCCTCAGCCCGGGGTGTAGGCAAACCATTCGACCTCCGGTTCATCTCATCCGGCGCGCCCCCGCCTGACGGGTAGGCAAACTATTCAGCCTCCGGGTTATTCACCTCAGTAGTAGAGACTGCGGCGCGGTAGCTACCCCCCAACACAACAACGCCCGTGGCCACCACAGCTGCCAACCGCCCTCCATGGCTTTACCTCGGCCCCGCGGCAGGCAGCGCCCGAGTGCCCCATTGGCGGCCTACTCACACGGCGCTGGTGTCACCCACCGATGCTTCTGCGGCTGGTACCCTCCCATCTCACTCCTGCCGTCGCATGGGTATAGTCTGCTCCCACGGCGTCAATCCGACCACGCTCAAGGTGGTGCGCTCGGGCACTGCCGGTCCGAGGAAGAGGGCGGGCGGGGGCGAGAGGGGACGTTGCATCAGTGCAAGCAATGATGCAACTACACTTTAGGCCAAAAGTACACGCAAATTGGACAGGTATTAAAATTTTGGAAAACAAACACGACAAGGGTACCGAGCACCGAGGCTACAAACCAAAACCTAACCTAACCCGCCCGTCGACCTCCGCCCCTGGGGTTTCTTTCATTTTTGCATCATTGCTTGCACTGATGCAACGTCCCCTCTCGCCCCCGCCCGCCCTCTTCCTCGGACCGGCAGTGCCCGAGCGCACCACCTTGAGCGTGGTCGGATTGACGCCGTGGGAGCAGACTATACCCATGCGACGGCAGGAGTGAGATGGGAGGGTACCAGCCGCAGAAGCATCGGTGGGTGACACCAGCGCCGTGTGAGTAGGCCGCCAATGGGGCACTCGGGCGCTGCCTGCCGCGGGGCCGAGGTAAAGCCATGGAGGGCGGTTGGCAGCTGTGGTGGCCACGGGCGTTGTTGTGTTGGGGGGGTAGCTACCGCGCCGCAGTCTCTACTACTGAGGTGAATAACCCGGAGGCTGAGACTCAACCTGATAGTTTGCCTACCCGTCAGGCGGGGGCGCGCCGGATGAGGATGAACCGGAGGTCGAATGGTTTGCCTACACCCCGGGCTGAGGCGCGCCGGAGGAGGTGGATGACCCAGAGGCCGAATGAGTTGCCTACCCTCCGGGCGAGGGCGTGCCAGAGGATATGGGTAACCCGGAGGTCAAATGGTTTGCCTACCTGCCGGGCGGGGGCGCGCCGGAGGAGGTGGATGACCCAGAGGTCAGATGGTGTGCCTACCCGCCAGGCGCTGGGTGGCAGGAGGCGGTCGGCCGGTTACACGCGGCTGGTGCTGCGGATGATTCGAAGCCGGATGGTTTGCCTGACCCCCGGCGCCACAGCACAGGTGAACAACCTGCCCAAAGGGCTGCCGTCACTCCAGCCCGTGCCTTGCCTGCGGCGCCGGCGGACCACTCACGTACGTTGGGTTGCCTAACTCGCAGGCGAGCAGACACCGCGGGCGGCAAAGTGCTGCTGCTGCTCCGCCCGGCAACAGGCGGGTAGGCAACCCATCCGGCAGTCGCGTGGGCGGGAGGCCAGGCGAGCAGCGGCGGGCGCTCCCGAGTTGCAGATGTAGGCGAGGTTCGCGGGGACCCCGCTGCCAGCAAAGCGCGAGATTTACTTTTGCCCTTCTTTCATAGTCTCCTGTTTCCAGGCTCTACGGGCTTCGGCCGGGCATGCCCGTTGTTTTCTGTTCCGCGTTAGCAGCTCCGTCTTGTGCCGTGCCGCGCTGGCGCCACGAGTACTATCAATGACGAATTCATGATGAATGGCCGACATGGCGACCCCTGATGAAAGGAATGAATGCGCCACCCGAATGAATGAAATCGATAAGTACAGCCTGGCCGACGAACACGTACGCACAAAGAGGAGCAGCGCCCCCTCCCCCTCCCCCTTCCCTTACCCCCTTTCTCCTTGCGCTCCGTTTCCCCCTCCGCTTCCCCAACTCGTACGCTTACGCGTAATGATAGTCATTTAGAGTACCATGGACCCGGCCAGATTATACACTCCTGGAAAGTTGGACACAGGAATTTCAAACACACACACACACACACACACACACACACACACACAGCCATGAAGGAAAGGCCAAGCACCACGATCGCCTCGAAACTATACCGGATTCAAAGTCGACATAAGGTCCTAGCGCTGTGATCTCCGCCGAGGGGGGAATGACTCCTCGAAAATTGCGCGCAGCAGCAATTCAGGAACGTAGCCAGAAAAAAATACTGGTGCGCCGACATTTTGGTCTACAAATCGATCCAGTAATAACCAACCATTATTTTATTAATTTATCGCGCGCGAAAGATATGGTTTTGGAATCAACTTGAGATTGAAGTTATTGAAATCTGTCGGGCCGACATTACTGCTTGCGTTCCAAATCTTAAATAAATTTCAGGCACTATCTTGGAATAATTCTACACCTACTTACCCGAAAAAACCATTCCCTCTGTCCAGGTCTGGAAACACAGGGCAGCGCGGTCGGCGAGGGCCTTATGGAGCGCGGAGCCCCCTCCCCTCCCGCCTCTACCTAGCCGTCCACTCTGATCTAGATCACCGTCGGCCACCCGAACAGAACAGGCAACCGGGCGGACCAAGATCAAGATGCCAGGCCGCGGTGGCGGGCCTAGGCCGGGTGCTGGGGGCCGGGGGCGCGGTGGGGGCATGCCAGGAGGCGGATCGTCCGTGCTGGGGGCGGTGTGGGGGCGGTGCGGGGGCGGTGCTGCACTACTGGCCGGTAGCCGGCGGTGGAGATGTGACCCTTTGGCCGGCTGCGTTTTGTGCTGCAGGCCTAATTGTGTGGTGTCACCGGCAGCGGTCATCCCTGCTCAGCCAGACAGGTGCGCGGCGGCGGGCCGGGCGGCTGCACCGATTCCAATATCAGAACGGGGGAGAGTGTCGGTATACACGATGAAATACGATCCTTTAAAAAATGTTAAAAAAGTTCCTTTTGACCTTTTTTTTTCCTTAATAAAGAAATATGTTCCGTTGCATATTATTGTCTCCTGGTTTTTGACAACTTTTTTTTAAAAAAATTCTCAGTTTTTACAATTTTGCCACGGTACACACTTTTTTTATAGCGAAGTCTCCGTCGGTCGTAAGCAGACGAGGCGTGTGCAGGAGGCCCCCATGCACCAGCACGCGGTGCACCACCATCGCCTTGTGCCGCGGACGCTGTGCAGCACCGGCAGCAGCCGAAACGGGAGCGATTTGCTACCAGAGGGAGGCCTGCCTGCACGATTCTGTAATTTAAACTGTCTTCCCGAGCGCGCTCTGACAGGACAGGAGCACGCCGGGGCGGGCGGAGGGCGGAGGCAGGGCAGTGCCAGGGCACCCAGGGCACCCGGGGCACCCGGGGCATAGCCGACGGCCGGTTCTTGTTGGACACTGGCAGGCGGGAATGCCCGGCATGCCTTCGGGCGGGCTGCTGCGGGAAAGTCCCGGGACCGCTCCGGGTACGTATGAGAAATAGACGGTACAGAACTTTCCGAGGACGGCACAATTCGTCGTGTAGTTGTTTGAGCGACGCGCGCGGCGGGGAGGATGCAGAGCAGCCGCGAGCGCACGATTTCCCGGACTCTGCGCACTGTGCTTCCTGATTTATATGAAATGCATACCGCGCCCGCGGAGAATGGCTCTTCCAGAGGTGCACGGCGCTCGCATCGCTCGCCGGCTGCAGAGCGCTGCGCCACGCACGACTCCGCATAGCAGGGATATGCCTTTGAATCAAGCTGTCTGGGCGCATCGCAGGGCACCGCAGGGCACCGCAGCACAGCAGAGGGAGCGGCTGCCGCGGGCGGGGGCGGGCGAGAGCAGCAGCCGCAGCAGCAGCAGCAGCAGCAGCAGCAGCAGCAGCAGCAGCAGCAGCAGCAGCAGCAGCAGCAGCAGCAGCAGCAGCACAGCGGCCTGGCAGGTGGAGGCGGGGTGCGGCGGGCGGAGCAGGTAGCCCCGGAATCAAACTGTCAAGCCGAGCGCGCCCGCCGCTGCGCTCCCGCTGCCCCCCAAAGCCCCGGCGCGCGCACACACACACACACACACACACACACAGGTACTGCGCGCACAGCATCCCTGACAGCATCTCCGGCTCCCTGATAATTAGGCAGACGCGGCTGAGCCGATCTCAAGAAGCTCTAGATAGCCTCTCGTCCTACCCTCCCGTCTTACACACAGTTACTACACCACAGTCCGGTAGCCAAGGGACTGCTCCCCCGCTGGGGGGCGCCTGCTGGGTAGGCAACCGCGTCCCGTGCAGTGCACGCGTGTCGGGCGGGCTGGCCTACCCCGGCACTACCGAAGGCCGAAGGCGCCCGGCGCACTCACGCACAACAGGTCCACCCTCGAGTGAGCACATCGGAACAACAAGAGAGGTCGCGACCGGAAGGGAGAAGACCGTGACCGCACCGCCGGAGGCTCCGACCCGGGGCTCCGGCCTCGGCTGCACCGCTGCACCACTGCAACTCCAGAGGCACCTTCCGATGGGAAGCGGCTTTCCTTAGTTCCGCTCGCTGACCACGGCACCATATGGCGCGTCGTCGTCCCTCCTTCCTCTCTCTCTCTCTCTCTCTCTCTCTCTCTCTCTCTCTCTCTCTCTCTCTCTCTCTCTCTCTCTCTCTCTCTCTCTCTCTCTCTCTCTCTCTCTCTCTCTCTCTCTCTCTCTCTCTCGTCCCCTGCTCTCTCACCGACCGGACAAACGGGTGCGACGGAGACGGAGCGCATCGGAATCACATCTCTCGCTCCATCTCCCCCCACAAGGTTCTCACACTTTGCGTGGTCCGCTGCGCGCGTGTGCGTGTGTGAGTGCGTCTGTCGTCTGTGTGCGTCTGTGTGTGTGTGCGTCGCGAGGTGGCGCGCGTGATGAACGCGGCGTTATGATGTGTTTGAAGGAAAAAGCAGAGGGAGGAGACGGTGGTCGCCAACCGTGCACGCGGGGAGCCGTCGTGGGAGGAAAGTGAACTTGGGCATGGGGTTCCTGGAGCAGAAAAGTCTTTGCTCAAAAATGGTAGAAATATACCCGCTTGATTATTAGTCGTTGATGAATAACCATTTCTCTTGCTTCTTGATAGGGACCCTGTTTAAAAACGCAAACCTGTGGCAAAGCGGACAAAACTTATTTTTTTTTCTTACAGGTAATGATATAGTTTTTGGCCGAAAAATATGGCGAGTGGGCGTTCTCACGACGTTCCGAGGCGTGCGTGCGTGTTGTGTGAGCACTGCAATTGGTCCGGTGCACCGTACCGTGCAGTCGAGCACCTGTTGCTTGCTTGCGGCACGATGAGTATACCGTGGTGCCAGACCGGAACTAAAGCACCCCACCGCACTAACTCGATGATGACTTGCTCGCGAGGGGGTCCTCCTGCTCCCACACACGTATTCAGAGTATGAAATCTTTTATTTCTTTTTTCGAAATATTTTCCAGTCCCGACAAATTCACCTCCCGAAAGACGGAAGAGCGTTTCCCATGTCTCCCGATACCCGCGGGCTGCCCTCCGCGGGGGTCCTGTCCACTCGGCACCGGAGCGGACCACGCCGATGATGCATGGGGGCCCGACGACTATGAATGAGTGAACACAGGCGGGTGACCCAGAGGCCAGAGGGCCCCGGAGGCCCCCAGTGGGGTCTTCTCTCTTCAGTGTAAAGTGAAAACGTGAGCGGGCAGAGATAGGGCCGCACAGTAATGGGGCGATAGGGTCCGCGCCGGCCCCCATTCAGCAGCGCGCCGATCAGACCTCACCATATATGCCCCCATTGTCGGCCCGGAAACAGAACGAGTTTTATTGACTCCGAAGAGCAGCGCGGCAGCAGTGGCCCCCCCCCCCCCCCGGGGGGGGGGGGGGGGGGCAGCGATGAGTTCCAGAAGCCTCCTCGGGTCCGTCTTTATCCGCCGCACCGGGAAATATATGGGGCAGAGGGTGCGAGGAGCAGGTGGTGGAGCCGACCAAGCGGAGGAGTGTGGCGGTGGACACGTCCAGCTCGCAGCTGCGAGTGCACGGGATACACACACACACAAACGACATCGGATTGGAGTCCGCGGGATCAAACCCCGCCCAGATGACACCAGATTTGTGCGCTGCGGTGTCGCCCTGGCCCAAGTCGGTAGCGTGAGAACAGAGGGGAGGGGGTGGGGAGGACTGGCGTATTATTTATCATTTTCGTTACGGCGGCCGCCGTACTCAGCGTTCGTTAATACCCGAAAAACAAAACCATATCCTCTAAACCAGATTGCTGTTGCCCTGCGGTTTATGGGTTTCTTATGCAAATGGCGAAACGCGCGCGCCGCGGCGAGGAGAGGTTCGCGCCGGACCCGGGCCCGCACCGCACCGGGGGCCGCTGGGCCACCCCGCCCCGCGTGTGACTGTACCCGCGGCGTGATGAGAATGTTTTAGCAGCACGGCCGGCGCCGCGCCGCCATCGCGCGTCTCTATGTACCGATATTGTCATGATGGGGATGAGAATGTCGTCGTCTGCGGCGCGTCGTCTGCCGCACGTCGTCTGCTGCACGTCGTCTGCTGCACGTCGTCTGCGGCGTGTCGTCTGCTTGCGGCCACCCGCCACACAATAAACCGCCGATGCAACGGGCGGCGCCGCCCTCGTCTGATCATCGCGAGGATGACCAAATAGAGCGAAGACCACCGCACGAGCGTTCGGGAAGGCCGCGCTTCGCGTCGCCTTACGAGGTGTATTACAATGTGGAATGCAAATGAGCGGGCTCATATGCACCCATGACATCGTCGCCCTGAACTGTCTGTCTCTGACACACACACACACACACACACACACACACACACACACACACACACACACACGGCTGCAGCGCGCGCTCAGGGAGCAGGCGGGCATGCGCGATGCGCGCGCTCGCTCGCTCGCTCCACAGTCAGTCACCTAATTGGTTCGCATTCCACAACAATGACAGTTAGTAATCGACCAATTATACGCCGCGATCGGCTGGGGAGCTGGGGAGGGGGGGGGGGGGGGGGGGGAGCGTTATGCTACCGCGAATGGACATGCAGAACAGCCGGCGGCGGCATTTGCCTTTTGGCTCCACCAGAGGGCGCGCTCTGGCGCGGATTACAGGCAGCAGCAAACAACAGCGGAAGAGTTGAAGCAGATGAATCCAATGAAACTTCATCTCTCTGGTTCGGGGTGAGTCACGGTGGAATTAATCAGCGCGCACTGTGCGGTATGCCTCTCTTAGCCCCGGGTCAAAATCGTCACTCGGATTTACGAGACTCCACTCCGAGGGTGCCTCTGCTCTTATAACAATAATCACCATTCCTCTCGCCCCCTCTCCGTTGCACTCGCTGGCCGCACACATCATATAGTCTAGTGCCGTTCTCCTCCCTCTCTCGTTATAACGCGCTGACCATCACGGCAGTGGCGGCGCGTTCGGAAGACTACCTAATCATGCGAGCCGCCCCTCCCACCGACACGCCCCCTCCGGACCATATCGTGCAAGGCCCGGCCCAATTTAAAACTACTGGCCATCTCTCTCTCTCTCTCTCTCTCTCTCTCTCTCTCTCTCTCTCTCTCTCTCTCTCTCTCTCTCTCTCTCTCTCTCTCTCTCTCTCTCTCTCTGGCACTCCCGCTCACGTGTGCTAATGCCATATCGTTACATCAACAATATCCCCGATTCCCGTCTCCCGCACACTCACTACAGAACTTCATCTTCTTCTGCTGCTGCTCCTCCTCGTCCTCCTCCTCCTCCTCCTCCTCCTCCTCTTCCTGCCTCTCCACCTCCACCGCCCCGCCGCCTTTCTTTCACCGCGCAGAAGGTTTGCGCGCCGGCCAGCAACGCCTCTCTCTCCCGTAAAACTCCTCCTCCCCACTTTTGCTCTTAATTTTCTTCCGGTCATCGTCCGTGTGGAGTTCTGCAGGTGAAAAACAGAAAGAAAATGGGACATACGAAATGACATGAGCAACAGGTGTACCTGCCATCATTTAAAAGTGCGGTTTATTTTTCTGAAAACAAATGAAATGAGGAATATTTCACAGCCCTGAAATGGTTTTGAATAGCTGGCCGCAGAGAGCCGGCCCCCACTGCCGTGAGTGGTACGGCTCCCCTCGCGTGCCGCGTACGGAGCTATTGGGTTACGTCTAATCCCAGACCGGACCCGTTTTGGGCGCCAGGCCGAGCGCACATGTGAGGCCCACGCCTCTCACTGTCACAGCCGGCCTAGTCCACGCCAACGGGTTGCTGTCCCGTACTGATCCCAACGATATCCTTTTTTTCGGTTCGGGAAAATCTGGGTCCCTGGCGGCTCCCGGGCTTACTCGACCAATCAAAGCCCCTCTTTTGTGCGACCACGGTGGTTGGCCTTTCCTTTAGTTATTCGGCTCGGCCATCGACTTATACAGGATTAGAGCTGGGACGATTTTTCATTGTTATTAATTATTATTGTATTTCGATCCAGGGCGAGTCCGAGCAGCCGCAAAACGGAATCAAAATGTATATAAAATGCAGGACGGCAAAAATCAGGCCTTTGTTAATTTACAAACAAACAGACAAACATTCCGTCCGAGAGGTCCCCTTGAAAAGCAAAGGTATTCTCAGGAGTGTGTGAGAGTCAGCAGCCCTTCGGACACCTCGGCATGTCCCGGCCGAGTCCCGGCGGTCCGCAGTCATCTGGCGACCGGCGAGTCCGAGCGGCCGTCCCGCAGGAACAGGAGACAAAACGGACTGACAATAAGAACGAGATACAAAACATGAACAAATGAGTGTCCGGCGCAGCGGGGTCCGAGATGAAAAAGTAGGCTCTAAGTGATTGTAAATTATGAGCCCCGGATATTTTTGTTTTTTCCACAAGGCGGCGCCACGAGTGCGTGTTTACCGTGTTTCCAGATTCCTTATCGGTATGGCGACTCGTCGGGGCGCTGTCGTCGTCTCATAGAGTCCCATCACGACCGAAAATGACCGAAAGTGGCCGAAAAGACCGTTGACAAGCTGTGGAGCAGCATTATGGGACCCGGCCTGGCAGCCATTCACAGGCCCAGCCCGGCGACGTGTCAACAAGGTTAAATGCGCCCTTCCCTTATGTTTTTGTCCGGGCGGAATAATGACTGTGTCTCCCTTATCTGCTCTCCTCCTTCGTCTATTCGTTGTTCTGAACCATACCGGTTCAGCCTGCCCTCTCCGGCCGTGGATGAGAAATGCATGATGAAATAAAATACGAAAGTCGTGAACGGATTAAACCAATATGGCGCGCTGCGGGCACCGACACGCGCCGCCTTACGCTCAAACTGCTGCAGCGGCGCAGTAATAATTGCGCCAGCAGATGAATCAAAGGCCGGATCGGGAAGCGGCAGCAGCGGCAGCCCTTGGGGAAGTCCCGTGTTGGAGGTTTAATTGCGTCGCGTCGCCGCACCGTACCAGTACGGCAGTGCGGCCCTAGATAGGCATCGACAGCTCGATTCGATTGTGTCCGCTCCACAAAAGAAAAAAAAATACAAAACAAAATTATCGATGTAAATTTTTCCGCGTCGCGGCGGCGGTCGCAGCAGCAGCAGCAGCAGCAGCAGCAGCAGCTGCAGCTGCACACCACGCGGGGGTGGTGGACCCTTGCACAGGCACTCCCACAGGGAATAACGTATTTCTGAAAATTTGCCCGAAAACTGGGCGCTGATCGAGACTCTCGTCTCGAGACTCTCGTTCGCGGCGAAGACGCTCGTCCTCGACGACGACTCATTCCCGGCGCCGCGTAAAATAAATGATGCGTGATGCGATCGGGTTTGCATTTCGTGTTCGGGTGTTGTTGTCGAAGGCGCCACCACCCCATCAGAGTCCATCCCGGCCGGCAATAAAACAGGAGCGGAGGGGGCATAATTTATTCCTTCCTGACGCCGAGCCGGGCCTCGTAAAAAGGGTTTTAACTGCGCAAACCTAAATGAAATCTCAATGTGCTTTATTATTTTTGTTCGGCGTCGTTGCATGAGTGTGTGCAGCGCAGCACCGAGTACGGAGGTGGGAGAGAGCGTCTGCTCCTCCCTCCCTCTCTCTCCGACACTCACAGCAGCGACGAGCGCATTTCCAGCCATACGCAAAGGCACGCCTTGGATGGTTTTTCGAATAGAGATGCAATCGTTTAAGAGATCGTTTATAAAGCTCTTTTTCCAACGGGGGAAGGGGGGGGGGGAGACGCGTGACGGGGCACGTGGTATGAGAAACTAATCGATCACAAGGCAGAGGAGAGTCGCCGGCGACAGGGCCTGTCACATGCCGGCACTACCCCGCCCGAGGCGGGCGCGCGCGTCGGGGCTTGGGACGTGAAATATGGAAAGCCCATTCCCATTAGGCGCGCGAGATTCTATCTACGAAGATTTGCTGCGCGTGATTCAATTTCCGTAGCGTGTTGCGTGCCGTGCGGGCGTTAAATACGAGCGCAGCGAGCGCCGCCTTGTAGAAACACACCCGGACGCGGTCTCAGCCATCGCCGGCCGGCCGGCTCCTCCAGGAGTCCGAAACAGGAGCGACCGTTGTTATTCCGGCCCCCGAGAGATGCCCAGCTCAGCTCGGGTGCTCGCACAACACATAACGTACGGTATTGGCGGCGGTAGCGGCAGCTATATGGCATGCCGCAAGGGGGTGAGGCCGGTGAGGGTCAAACTCTAAAATGTGTCAGAATCTGAAAGGAGGAGGAGGAGGAGGCGAGCGGGCAGCGCCAACGAGATAATAAAACGTTGGCGCACGACCCTTCCCCCTCCCCCCTTTTCATTTTCATGGCCACAGTAATGCTAATCGTAAAGTTATCGGTAATCGAAGGTGTCCTGGCTCAGCGGCCGGCCGAGCCCTTAGAGGGCGAGGAGGGCTCCAAAGGGGCCGCAGAGTGCCGACACAAGTAGGCGGCATAACTCGCGGGCTTTACGATCATATTAGCGGCGCGGTGACAACCCGCCTGGAGCCCGGAGTCCGGATCCCCGGATCCCAGCTCGGCCAGCTCCGGGCGAATCCCTGTCAAATCCCGGGCGAATCCGCCCGGCCGCCCCCAGTGAAAACGTGTGCAGGCAGCTGTCACTCCCACTGGGGCAGTAGTGCGCCCCGGCCTCGGCCTTGGCCCTGACCGCGGGGGGCGGCCGGCGGGGGCGGCCGGCAGGGGCCTCCCAACAGGTGCCGTCCGGGGCCAGTGACAGCTGCCAGCACTTCAAGTCCGTTGATTGGTCGTCTGCCTCACTGCAGGCCTTCCAACCCATTCTGTGCTGCTCGCGCGCTAGGAGTAGAAGTCATAGTCAGTTGGTCGAACATGTCTCATCGCACCACGGTCCTGCGGCGGCGTACGCAAACGCCCCCTGCCTTTGTCCGGCCGCGGAGGTCGTGGGAGCTGAGAGCAACAGAGATATGCCCGGCCCTCAGTGCAGTATGGCAGCGGAGAAGGTTCTGCGGCCAGGAAGGTGGTGTCGAGACTGACCGTCGGGACTGACCCCCCCCCCTCTCCCCCCTCCCCCCCCCCCCACGAGAGAGGAGGCCGTGTCTAGCCGTCGTCTCAGGGAGGACGCGCCCGACCATCGCGCGGCGCAGTGCACCGACAGCTGCTAACCGGCGTGGGTCCGGGTGCAGCGCGCCGGCAAACTCACCTCTGACCCTGGGAGCAGCCGAGGGGTCGGGGAGGTGAGCTATCTCTGTAGGAGATCGGTGTTCACACACAGCAACGGCGTGGCTGCCCGCTGCGCACCGCCGCCACCGCCGCCGCCACCGCGCCGAAGCACCGCCCTCCGCGAACGCTAACGAAAACGTTTCCGTGGTTGCGCACGCCATCCAGAAGCACTTTGCTCTATCGTTCTGGGATTTTCACACAGGGCCGGGGGAGAAAATTAGCGACCGGAATGGAATACCCGAATATTTGCGCTGCTGCTAAAACAGCACGCGGCTAACACCCCCCCCCCCCCTGACCTAACCTCAACAACCCCACGACGTGACCCGCGGACCGTGAGAACCGCCATCTGTCGGCGGGCCACTGCCACTGAAACATTAATACCGACATGAAAACTTTTTAAAAGGCTGTGGCCCGTAAAGTGGAAGCCGCGTCGGGCCGTGTCGCGCGGGCCGTGTCGGGAGGAGTACAAGCCCGAGAACGCGGCCGGCAGTCCGGCTACTACGTGCAAACAGCCTGTCTCCTCCCCGCCGGTGAGATACCGATATAAAAATTCTTCCCACACGCATTTACGAGGTACCGGTGTGCGACGGCCGGCGAAATTCGGCTGTAAACCTCAGTCAAATAACGACAGCAGCGCCCTCTGCCCGTCCCAGCGCCAGCTCGATCCGACGCCACACTCGTTATGTTTGCATCAACTTACTGCTGAGTGGGGCGGCGCGGGGCGATAAAAATGCGACAAGAACAACAACGAAAAGAAGAGAGGGGAATTCGCGGGGAAAGCCAAGCATATCGCACCCGAGGGAGGGTGCGGACGAAGAGAACACGAAGAGAGACGGAGGGGAAGCGTCATATTGGAATTTTAACATCAGTAGTCGGTATCTCACCGACGTTCTCGGGGCGGGAGGAGATTCCACGCCTGATTCGGTACACAGTATGCAGACATACAATTAGCAGTCGGCAAACACACACACGCACACAGACACACACACACAACAGGGGGACTGTATCGGCTTGAACTGATACACGGCCCGAGGTAATCGCCAAGGGTCGCAAACGAACGGGAGCGGGCCGGGTTCACATGCCCCCCCCCCTCCCCCGCACCCGAGGGGCTTACAGGGGGTCGCCGGCTGAGTGCTGCAAACAGGTTTTGTTCTCTCATTTTTTCTTCTCTCTCTTTCGCCCTGATCCTCCCAAGCACCTTTAAATGCCGCAGGGATCCATACCGGCCGTCATGTCGGGGGGACGCCGCTATCTGGTCGGTATCAGGGCGCCCATGAGTCCATGAGGCGCACCGGCGCTGCCGTGGGGGCGCTAGCGGGGGCTGCCATGGGCTGCCATGGGCCGTGTTGTAGCAGGTGCTGGTGATCGGGGTGGAGCAGATTGGAGGCGGAGGAGGTGCAGCTAGCCGCAGCCCGCCCGGGGCACGGCTCCAGCAGCGGGCTCCAGAGGTTCCAGAGGCTCCAGCGGGCTCCAGAGGCTCCAGCAGCTCTGGTTCGGGTCGGGGCCCCGCTGGTCTCAGCCCCGCCGGCCGGCGCCCGAGAGATGTTATCCGGGGAGAAAACACGGCGTGTATTTGGAACGGTATGATTTGGTATGTAAATCAAATTACGGAATTTAGCGGCGGCGGCGGCATGTTACGCGGCGGTGTCGTACACGGCTTGAGCCGCAGCCCCGGTCCGGCCCGGTCATCCCGGCCCGGCCCGGCCCCTGTCGGAAGGAGCGATACAGCACGAAAAGGAGTAACAAGAAATCCCTCTGCTCTCGCTGGCGCTGGCCTCGGCTGGCCTGGCTATCCCGGCCGGCCATCTCTCACCGCCGCTGCTGCGGTGGCGGGTGCATTCTGGGGGTCCGGGCGGCGGCCGCACGACGACGTCCACCTCTGACGAGTCCGGGGCCTCGGCGGCGTCCATGTGTTCCCCTGCTATGACGGAGGCCCGGGCGGCGGCCGCACGACGACGTCCACCTCTGACGAGTCCGGGGCCTCGGCGGCGTCCATGTGTTCCCCTGCTATGACGGAGGCCCGGGCGGCGGCCGCACGACGACGTCCACCTCTGACGAGTCCGGGGCCTCGGCGGCGTCCATGTGTTCCCCTGCTATGACGGAGGCCCGGGCGGCGGCCGCACGACGACGTCCACCTCTGACGAGTCCGGGGCCTCGGCGGCGTCCATGTGTTCCCCTGCTCTGACGGAGGCCCGGGCGGCGGCCGCACGACGACGTCCACCTCTGACGAGTCCGGGGCCTCGGCGGCGTCCATGTGTTCCCCCGCACCGACGGAGGCCCGATGACGACCTGGCGGCGGCCTCATAGCGATGCCAAAGCGTTTTGCCGAAGATTGACGCCGCCGTCCGGATGGACCTGGGCTGGGCTCGGGCGGTCTGCAGCCGGCCGGTAATGCCTGCCCCCGGGCGGCCCCCGCCCTGCTCCTCCGTGTGCGACGCGAGGGCGTGGCGGGGGGCGTTTAGCGTGCGCAGAGGTGCGGCCGATGCGGCCTGCCGTGCGGGATGGCGCCAGTCTAGGTGTACATAGCGCCAGCCCGACCCATGCATGTGCATGCGGCACCTGCAAGGAAAGAACAACTCCGTTTTAGAGGGTACATTCACGCTCAAAATTCACACTAACTTTACAAAAAAAAATCATATTCACATGTTAAAGAAAAAGAAAACTCTGAAGCTCAATAATACAGCGTTCACGGAAAAAAATATGAAAAAAAGTTCAATTCAGTTCATTGAGTGCAATTTTGCGAAACACTCCTCTCCCCTAAAGCACCCGTCTGCAGCGGGCACTATCATGTTTTTGCGTGACGCGCCTCCGTCGTGCGCTGCCAGCAGACGAAGGCCGATAACGGCCAGGGATCATGTCCGGAGTATGAGAAACTTGCGCGGGGTCTGAGCGCACACACGGTGGCGGCGGGGTGGCCGGAATCGGACCGGCGGCGGTCCATTCGTCCGGCTCGGACAGTTCGGTTCGGACGCCCGCCCCGGCACGGCGGAGCGCCGCGGAGCTCACTGACTGACTTGCGGCCACTCCGCTGGGCGAACGCCATCAATCTCAGACATAACCTCATCATCACCGCCTTTCATTCCGACCGTTCGCATTTATTATTTTCCGTTTACTTTTTCTCCTTCTTCTTCTTCTTGCTCGAGCTGTGCGCGCACTCATTTGTTTGGTGGTCATTAGCGTTGGGGGCGCCACCGCCCGCTACCACCACCGCCACCGCAGCGCCGGTCTGCGCATGCGCTTAGCGCGAGCAGCCTATCAAGTAATTATCGTTCGGATATTAATAAGCGATTCCATTTGGGCGTTCAGGGCGGGGCGTGCATCTCCATCCCATGCAGCGTACGGCCCAATAAAAGCGGCAACATCTCGCAGACCGAAGGCGGCAGGAGAGAGAGAACAGAGCGCGGCGGACACAGGAACATAGCTAGAACTGCCAGGGACGACATTCCGGTCCGGGGGAGCGACTCCCGCATGCGTTCTTAGCGCAGTCATCGGATGACCGTTTGGGTGGGCGTGATGGGGTGAAGTGTGAGGTATGTGCTGCTACAGCCCATCAATGTTCTGCCCCTCTCTCTTTCTCTCCCCCCCCTCTCTCTCCCCTCCCGCTTCTTCTCTGAATGGGCATAAGCCCGGCGGCTGCACGAGATGAACAGGGCCTGCGTATTGTCTCTCTCACCTGGTACATATCGTTGGTTCCGAACGAGGTCAAATAAAAGACTGAACCTCGCTGAACTCCGACCTCATCTATACAGAGCATTCAGTGTGTGGACGCAAATCTCTTGCCGCACGGTAAGTGGTGGTGGCGAGTGAAACAACATGGGCACGGTGGTGTCGGAGTGTTATTGAAGCGTCAGCTGGCTGGGGCGTGATGGAAACACAGTGGTTCCTCCGAGGAGTGCGTGCGTGCTGCGTGCGTGCTGCGTGCGTGCTGCGTGCGCGTGAAGCGGCGGCCGAGCGGAAGGGAGATTTACAACAGAAACTTGTACTCGTAAGGATCACGGAAGAGGAGAAATACTGAGGCGTGCGGAGCGCGGGCACGGGGCCAGACTGGACCAGCCGCCCGGGCCAGTCCGCCTCTCGTGGTCTTCACTTATTACTCTGCGGAGAAAACAAGAGATCATATAAGCGGGGAAGAACAACCGGAGCAACCCCGCATTTCTTCTCTGACCACACTATCGTCTTTTTCGTTTTCTGGAGAATATTCTTCTCTGTTTTCCCGTGTTGGTAGCGAGTAATTAGAAAATCTCCAACAACTGGGCCAGTAAGTCGGCTGGCTGCGTGGCGTGCGCTGCTCGCGTGCCAGTACGTCACGAGCGGGACTGGCGCGAGGGTGAGGGTCATATCGCTCCATCTCTCTCGGCGGGGGCGCTGGGGCGCTGGGTCGCTGCGGAGGACGGAGACAGAGGTACAGCGTAGTGTTCGGAGGCGGCCCGTTATGCTGATGAGCGCCGCTGCTCTGCCCCCCCCCCCTCCCTCCACCCCATCTCTTTCTCTCTCTCTGCTGCTGCTCATTGATTTTCCTGCACAGATAATCCAGTTCATCGTTTTCGTGACGGGTGATTTAGGGAACGCGGCCCGGCGTGGCGAGCGATACGGCTCTCGGCCCGGACCAGCAGCGGTGGCCCTCTGGAGCCTCTGGAGCCTCTGGAGCCTCTGGAGCCTCGGTAGCACCATAAGGTCCCGCGGGCACGGAGCGGTGGGTGTGCTGCAGACGGAATTTATAGCGCAGCCGGGCTACCTGATAATTTGAATTTCCAAACAGAGTGACCTCCGGCCACACCGGGTACACACACACACACACACACACACACACACACACACACACACACACACACACACACACACACACACACACAAGGGTCCTCTCTCCGCACAAATTACAACGATACATTGAGGGATGTGTAGAACACGCCTCGCGAAATTCCGCGAGGAAAGTGGAGCACGAGCTATATCTGGAAGACTGTCAAAATAAATGTCAGATTATTTTGAGACACTTTTACCAGTGTAGATTTCGTTTCGTGGCCGAGTTCTCCAGGGGCCGGTCCGGGCTGGGTACCGCGGTGCCGCGGTCTTGTGTGCTCGGAGACCTAAACGCATCGCGTGTCAGAGGCTCGGGGGGCTCCGCGCCGGCTCCGGGCTCCGATCGATGATTCCATATTGGAGAGGCGCCGAACGGAGCGGTATGGGTCCTTAATGGTACACTGGGTCCCGCTGGGCACCGCCGGGCCCCCCGCCGCTGCGCATGCAACAGAGACATCAACGAGGGCCGATAAGCGATCCTTACGCTACCGCGGCGACGTATATCCATTTCCCAAAACCGTTTCCCAAACTATAGAAATCGCACGATTTTATTTTAATGACTACAGAGGTTCCATTCAATTCCTTTGATTTTAGAGTATTGATTCTGTGTGTTAAGATATCTATCTTAACACACAAATGTTGTGTTGACAACAAATCCACGGTTAATTTGATTTTTTGGGGAGAGCAAACCGTTGCTACTTGAATCCACGAAGTGTACATGAAAAATAAATGATAACGGTGAATAGGTGAAATGTTTTGGAAATGGCCGCGCTGCACCTGAGAGGGCATCACGTAGCACCCTGGTGCCCCCGGTGCCCCGCCGCCACCACCCACGCACGTAATTTTCAGGTCGTTTCCCGCTCCGATATGGGCTCCAAAACAGAGGCAGCCTCCCGCGGCCACCGGGTATCGTCCGGGCCCCGTTTTCATCGCGGCCACGAATATCGTACATAATGCTGCGCTCTCCTGCCGGGACGGAAGCTTTAATATACATCGTGTGTGTGTGTGTGTGTGTGTGTGTGTGCGTGCGTGCGTGTGAGTGGTCTTCTTCGCTGCTGCGCGGACGTGTCGATGAGGGCAGTCTTGGAGGACCCTCTGCCGCGTGCCTAGGCGAGATTATTAAGTCGATACGCCACGCTATACGCCGCCAGGCTGATAGGGCACTGCCGGCACTGCCCACTGGTCACGATTCGGGCTACCACCACCGGCCGTGCGCCTCGGCATGCCCCGGAATACATACAAGGGGAAAAATACTCCACGAAATGCACCACCGAACGTCAGCAGCAGGAGCTGCACCACCACATGTGCGCCACGCCCCGCCCCGCCCCGTGTGTGAGGCCCGTGTCCGGCGGGTATAGAATGTGGAGTACACGCGTCACAGGCCAGGCCGCACAAGTCGCAGAGGCGGGAGCGTGGTGGAGTGCCCCAGGCAAGGCGCCTGCTGGGTAGGCCACCACGACTCCTGTATGTACGCGCGTTGTGCGGGCTGGCCTACCCTGGCATTCGCAGGCGCTCCCGCTCGATGAACGACGCCATCATAGCTGCCGCGCGTGCTATCAGAGGTTGGTTAGGCCCGACCTTGTAACGGGGCTCGAGATAAGGCGTGCACTGCCCCGGAGCCCCCGCGGCCCCCGCAGCCCCCGGAGGCCCTCGAGAAGAGTGGATTGGAAAGGCAGCAGCGGGGCTGACGTCCGGCAGCCACCGTGTTGGGGGCTGCATGCGCGCGGGGATATCGCTCCGTCCTCCACGCTCTCGTGCGGTGAAGCCGTATCGAGAGGGAGTGGGAGTGAGACAGGGAGAGAGAGGGGGGATATGATGCATCCGAACGCGTCCCTGCGGTGGTGCTGGTTGGGCAGCACCCGCGGGGCGTAAGGCCCAGGCCGACCAGCCCCACCCACTAACTCACTGACACGTCTACACACACATACACACACACACACACACACACACACACACACACACCGCTCTCAACAAGAATACCCGTGAGTTATGGAGTAAGTGCCCGGTTCTGGTCCGTTCCCGACGCCTCCCGTACACACACACACACACACACACACACACACCTATCTATATATATATTTCCGATCACGATCAGTACTCTCCCGGTAGGACTTGATTGCTACACTGTCGTTGTTGTATTGTTCGCAGCGGACTGCGCGCGGGCAACTGTGGTCAAAACGTGAAAAACGCGCGCATCAAAAGTGACATTTTTTTTTTTTCCTCGCCTTGATCCGTTTTCTTCTTCGTCTCACTCTTTCGGCGGGTCGTAAAATAGTTGGACATCTCTATCTCTCTCTCTCTCTCTCTCTCTCTCTCTCTCTCTCTCTCTCTCTCTCTCTCTCTCTCTCTCTCTCTCTCTCTCTCTCTCTCTCTCTCTCTCTCTCTCTCTCTCTCTCTCTCTCTCCCCTGCACCGACCGCACCGTCACCGTGCGTCGTAAAGGTGTCGTCGTTGTGCCTTACGAGATCCGGTGGAGGACCTTTCGAGGACGACTCGCCCCGTCTTTTTTATACGCGCATGTGTCGGCGTTTTGTTTGCCGGCTATACAATGTTGGGCAGCGCCAATCGGCAACGCGGCAAACGCACACACACAATATAACGTCGATGCAGTGATCACAGTTATTAATTGTTTCCCTGGCGGTGTAGTGGCGGTACTGCACGATGCGCGCCAGTCGTGCCAACCCCGCGAGGCGCATTATAATGTGCGTGCTGCCGGCGCTGCCAACCTCAGCCACGCGCGCGGCCGTCTTCTAATCGGCTCAGCAGGTACTGCACCGAGAGATTCCTCCGCCTTTTGCTCTTCATCCAGCAAGAAACCTGTTTCCACTTTGGCGTCGGGGAAAATAAAGCAAACTCTTAACAGTTTTAGATTATTTTTTTTAGTACTGAAAGGCTGTATTGCACCGCAGTGTGTATACGCGGGTTCAAGGCAAAATACATTTTTTTCTCATCCTTGTGGTTTTAATAATATGGTTTCCTCGAGATTTCCCCGTGTGCATTTGATCTCATTGGGCGTAAGGAACGTGATCTTGTGTTTTGAACAGCCTTATCCCTGCCAAACCCTCTGCCGTGCACAGCAAGCTTGTGGCCGTCCTCTCCTAATCCTCGCGGGGCGCAAATGATAAATCGGGGCCGAGAAATCCTCCTAGAGGCCACGGCAGGGATCGGTTTCATGCATTGAACGCGAAAACGGGTGGCGAGATGAGGCTTTACAGGAAAGTGTCGCGTTACCCGCCAGAGCGAGTGCTGCCTGAGAAGAGAGAGCCACCTGGGTGGGGAATGCGACCGGAGGCACCACCGGCAAGTAGGCTGCTCAGCTGCGTCTCAATATCACCTCGCCGCCGCAAAGATACGGGATTTTTCGACCGACGACATATTCTGTGGAATGAACTCCCGTTTTTTCGTGTTTTTTTTTTCTCGGTTTGCAGGGTCGCCCTGCAGGAGCACACATAGTGCGCCCGCCTTGTGTCGAGGTGTCGGTGAGTATGGATGTGCACGGGCATTTATCCCGGTCGCTAAGTCATACTTATACGCAGATTACATGGCTTGATCGCCGCGCGCAAGCATCCCTCCCTGTAATGCAGGCGTTACCGACTGTTCCTGGCGCGCCACTGATGCTCTGCTGCTGCTGCTGAAGCAAAGACACACACACACACACACACACACACACACACACACACACACACACACAGCGCTGCCGCAAGAAAACTTACTCGCGTCCAAAAATGTTTTTATTTTCCTTCCTGGCGCTTCTTCTGTGCCAATTCAGATAATGGCTGTGCGTTTCCAAGACTTCCTTCTAGAGCGTTCAAGTGTGTGTGTGTGTGTGTGTGTGTGTGTGTCTGCGTGTGTGCGAGAGTGCTGTTCTTGAACTGCTCTACTGCAGTGCAAGTCTAATGGTATACAATACCGTTTATAGCGCGAACTATACACATCCGCGCTCGCACGCACACACATACACACACGCGGCGCACACGTTGCGGGCAGTAAAACAGTCCGGCCCATAACGACATAACGCGTCCTCAATGGCAGGAGCAGCGCCTTGCTCGTGATGCATTGCGAGCGAATGGGTGTGTTGCGGTTAGGGGTCTCTCTGGGCGGGGCCCAGTGGGGCCCGGGCGGCGCGGGGCCCCGGCGGAGCCCAGAAGGGGCACGGTCATGATGTTGTATCGGCGTCGCCGCACATTTGTACGGAGCAGTGCACCGCCTGCACCATTCATCGCTACGGGAACACACTCTGCAACGCCGCACGTCGTCGCGTAAAGCGAGCACTGTGTGTGTGTGTGTGTGTGAGAGAGAGAGAGAGAGAGAGAGCGAGGATCTTCTATGTACTACCTACTACTATTGCAGAGAGCAGTAGTTATGTCGGGTACATTTTGCACGGAAGAGCTTTGCACAGCTCCGCTGCACTCGCAGAGCTGTGCGCCCGCCCTGCCGTGCCGTGCCGTGCCGTGCAGAGCTCCCGCGAAGATGTCGCCGTCATCTCGCCATGTAACTCTTCAAAGCCGCACGCATACACAAACACACACACACACACACACACACACACACACACACACACACTATTAGAGAAAACCAAAAATAAAACAGCAACAACAACAACCCAAAAAAAAAAAAAACAGGCGTGCCACACCAATGCTGGTGTCCCCCGGGTCCGGGTGAGGTCCCGGTGGGATCCCCTTGGCGGGGCGGTATATGGGTTATGACGAGACGTTTGGTGTGCGTTACGTGTCGTAAATACGTTATTCGAACGCTGCGGTCTAATTTCTTGTCACGGCCTCCTCTTTGATTTATCAGCTCCTCATTTCCGACGACGGCGGCAGCTTGCTCTGTAATTTTGTCAGCCTGCCGCGCGCGCCTGTGTGTGAGTGTAAGAGAGAGGGAGGGAGGGAGGGAGAGAGAGAGAGAGAGAGAGAGAGAGAGAGAGAGAGAGAGAGAGAGAGAGAGAGAGAGAGAGAGAGAGAGAGAGAGAGAGAGAGAGAGAGACGGACAGACAGACAGACAGACAGACCGACCGACAGACAGAGAAAGAGAGAGATGTCGTGTGATCTACTGAACCGCCAGTCGCGTCCCTCTGGGAGGGCTCGCGCGTTCAAGTCTCCGAGTCGCGTCTTCGCGCACGGTCCTCCCCGGGGGAGGCCGGTTTTTAGAGCTCGTTAGCGCCCCCTCACGAGAGCGCCGCACTGCGCCGCTCCGCGGGCCGGGCGCTCGGCTGCGAGCGGAGCGGACGACGGATTAGCCGGCCCTCTCAGACCGCCGAGGGAAAATGACACACGAAGTGCGGCGGACGCGACGGACCGACAATTTTTGTCGTCCCGGCGGCGGCGGCGGCGGACGGCGGGACGGACGGGGTGTACGGCATGGGGCTAACTAAGGTAGCGCAGAAGCATTATCGGCCGCCTGAGTAATTGCATGCATTTCCTGCTCTTTCTCTCTCTCTCTCTCTCTCTCTCTCTCTCTCTCTCTCTCTCTCTCTCTCTCTCTCTCTCTCTCTCTCTCTCTCTCTCTCTCTCTCTCTCTCTCTCTCTCTCACACACACACACACACACATACACACACACACACAGGGGTCCGGTCGAGGCACACCGTACCGTGGAGGCATAGCGGCCTGCAATCATCCTTGAGGGTTAAATGAAGCATAGCTACCGACTAAGACACTAGCACCAACACACACTTTTTCTCCCTCCTCCCGGCTCTCGGCTCTCGCGCAGCTCCTTGCTTTATTTTCTTCAGCTCTTGCCGGCCCGGCCGCGCCTCGCCGAGAGCGCCTGTCAGCGTAGGCAGGCCCGCTGTGCGGTGGGGCGTGGCGTGGCTGCCTACCCCACCAGGCGCCTGTGGTCCAGAGGGTAGGCAGGCCCGCTGTGCAGTGGGGCGTGGCGTGGCTGCCTACCCCGCCAGGCGCCTGTGGTCCAGAGGGTAGGCAGGCCCGCTGTGCAGTGGGGCGTGGCGTGGCTGCCTACCCCGCCAGGCGCCTGTGGTCCAGAGGGTAGGCAAGCCCACTGTGCAGCCGTGCGCGAAGGGGCTGCCTACCCACCAGGGGCTCCGGTCTGGATGGGTACAGTAAATGCGCGCAATCTCGATGAAATTCCCCCCAGCAGCAGCAGCAGCCGCACCTGTCGCAGCCGGTAGCCGACGCAGAGCCGGACGGGCCCCTCGCGTGGCTCCGCGCCTCCTCTCGCTAACTGCCTGTCTCCCTTGCACTTGACCTCACAGCGCGGCCGGAGCACCGGTCAGTCGGACTGGCAGAGACTAATCTGCGATCATGCCCGCTGCTGCCCGCCCCTCGGCCCCTCGGCCCCTCGGCCCCTCGGCCCCTCGGCCCCTCGGCCCCTCGGCCCCTCAGCCCCGCCCACCCACGGCAGCTTCCAGTCAGGCTGCGCCGGTCGTGCGCTCTTGAAATGCTCCTGGGCTGGGTTAGCTCCTGTGCGAGATGCACACTTTTCATCAACACGTGGTACTCTAGGCTTTATTAAAGTATAATACGCGTTTCGTGCGGAACTTAGTCCTATGTGCTGGAATATCTGATGGGTTAGCTGGGATGTCTGGAGTTGGGTAAATGCGAGTTAAATAAACCACGCCGGATAAACAACCATATGCAGGTCAAAAATAATATTAAAACTCAGTGTTTTCTTGTATTTTCGCATTGTCCTTTTTTTTTCACCCTACGCAGGGTAACGGAGCCCTATGTCGCAGCGGGGGCAGTGGCCAGCGGTACCGCCGCCACCACGCGTGCCTGCTGCACTCATCTGATCGACGGCTCCTCGCGCGCACTCTGCGGTGGGGCGTGGCGTGGCGCGGCGCCGGGTCGCGCGACCAGGGGTACGACTTGGCTGCTCCCCCGTCGGCACTCGCCGGGACGCGTGTCGCTTCAAACTTATGCCGCTTACCCTGGCCGCTAACCCGCGCTGTATTCTTAGAAAATAATGCTTGTTTCAAGCATATTCCCTGTGCTTGTCGGACTTTCTTGGATCAAGCATCCGCATTCGGGCCGTAGCACAGAAAAAATGATTGAAACAAGCATTCTTCTTTTAGAGCTTACCCGCGCCACTTACCCGGGCCATATGCTCGCACCGCTGACCCGCCGCTTCCCACCGCCAACCCGCGCCGCTTACCCGCGCTACTTACCCGCGCCACCCATCCAGGCCGCTCACCCAGGCCACTTACCCGCTGCTAACCCGCGCCGCTCACCCGCGTCGCTTACCTGTGCCCCTTACCCGCGCTGCTTATCCACGGCTTACCCGGGCGCGTGTCCGGTGGTACTGCCTCCCACCTCCGCGGCCGCAGCGGCCCCAGCGGCCGCGGGCCCCACCGGTGTTCCGGTTCTGCTATCCGCATCCTGGCCTCATCTCGTGCCGCGGCCGCCACACACACCTGCCCTGTCCAGATGCTCCGCTTACCCTATTCCGAACCGGGCGATCGTAATTCTTATTTATGTATTAAAGCGTGTGCGGCCAGCGATACCGCAATCGCACGCCGCCAGGCCCCGCCGCGATGCGTGTGGGAGGGGAAAACCGCGCCTCCAATGGCGTGTCCGATCCATTGATTCCATCAGACAGACGCGCGTGCCGCCAGCGCTGACGCTCGCACACTCTGACCGAATTTGTTTGATTTCCGCAGAGAAAACTTTGTCGAGTGTAGCTTTCCGGTAGCGTATTCCTTCGGAAACACGGCCAACGGGTGCGGGAAACAGAGGGGTCATGAGTGTGTGTGTGTGTGTGTGTGTGTGTGTGTGTGTGTTACTGAGTAGGCGGGTGGTAGCCAGGCGTGGCCAGGGGTCAGCGGGCGCGAGTCGGAGCAGCGGACAGGATAATTGACTTTCCAGATAGCCACGACCGCTAAGCACAGGCATATCCCCCGAGCTGGAAAGGAGCTGGGAGGGCTCCCGGTCCCGAGCTACCGGCCCGGCAGCCAACAACTCTTTAATTCCCCAATCCTCATCTGCAAGCAGAGAGCTGGGCCGGACAATAGAGGTGAAGATAATTGCCGCAAGCCTCGCAGTGCCCCGCAGTGCTCCGGGTCGGGCTGGGCTAAGCCTCTCCTTCGGAGGCCAGGCTGTGCCCCCGGCCCGGTCGGCCCGGCTAGAGCCGATAAGTGCTCCTATTAATCGGCCGAGCAAGTGTGGCCACTACCGCTTCACGCGGTTATAGCCCAGCGGCTACTGTTAGGAAAAAAATTACCATCGCATCCGCGGTCCTGCAAGGCCCGGCGCTACGCGCGGCAAGGGCGAGATCGATATCGGTAGAGGTGGCAGCAGCAGCAGCAGCAGCAGCAGCAGCAGCAGCAGCAGCAGCAGCAGCAGCAGCAGCAGCAGCAGCAGCAGCAGCAGCAGCACAGGCCCCACGCATGGCATGCCTATAGTAATGGTGGACGGTAGTAAATTTCCTCATCGTGTCGGTAACGAAAAAGCAATTTCTCCTAGGTTCCCGTCAGTGGTCGGGCTGCCTGGCCACTCGATGGCCGCGTCGTCATCCCGTCAGGGCGGCGACGTCGGCCGGACGACAGCAGCAGCAGCAGCAGCAGCAGCAGCAGCAGCAGCAGCAGCAGCAGCAGCAGCAGCAGCAGCAGCAGGCAGCAGCAGCAGCAGCAGCAGCAGCAGCAGCAGCAGCAGCAGCAGCAGACAGCAGCAGCAGCAGCAGCAGCAGCAGGCCGTTGGGGCCGTCGAGGCGGTGACTGCGCCCAGAGCATGTGCTGCGCTAGCAGCCCCTGCGCGCCACGCGCAGCCACGCGCAGCCACGCCAGGCCGTGTATGCAAATCGGCGTACGAGATCTCGTCGTAGTTTCATACCGTTACTATAACTATTCGGTCCGGTCGCGTTTGACACTCTGCCAGCGCCGGCCGGAGCCCCCGGAGCCGCCGGAGCTGACCGGCCGCACGGAGGCCCCCGACGACGGCCGCGTACCTCGGCGGGGCGGCGGCCCACTTGCGTGCTCCTCACCCTGCGTCCGCCTTGCGTCCGCTACCGTGAGCAACCAGACCGGCGAGCTAATAGCGGACAGAGAAAAGTGCGGAGCGGAGCCCAGCGCCGCGACGCGCCGGCCGGGGATGCCTGGTTGACAAAACTGCCAGGACGTAAACAAACATTAGTGCGGTGCCACACAGGCAGGCGGCTACCCGGCCGCCCCCAGCTCAGCTCCGTCCGGTCCAAGATGATGATCGACGTGCTTATTTACTACGGTGCACTCAAAGAAAAGGAAAAAAAGGGGGAAAAGATTCGGATCTGTGTAAACGCGTCTTAAGATTTTCAGCGGATTTTTCGCTTGCGATCGGCGAAAGACTTTGACTGAGTCAGCAAATTTTTCACTGGATCAGTGAAAAAATCCGGATAGGCATATTTAAAGAACAATAATTTTTTCCGTGTTGCTGCCGAGGGACGAAAGAAACGACGATTAAAATGATGATGGTAAATAGGAGAGGCATGTTCGGCCATTTGCAAACTGGACGAGGAGAGAAAATGGATTGAGCAGAGCGAGTAGTGTCACGCCACATCGCAAGCTCGGACAGAGTATGTCTCAAGCTGGGGCCTGTACGCTGTTGATTACGAAGTCCAACCCGCCGGAATACAGGAGGATCGGCATGGATCTCTGGACCCGTGCTACTCCCGCCGAGTGCCATGCTGAGGTCGTTGGCCCGCCGGGCAGAGATCTCCTCCAGTTAAACACGGCGGCGGGCAAACGCCAACCAACAAACAGCGCGGCTATTAATGAAAGCAGTGAGAACACGACGAGTTCGCCGCGCCGCCCCGCGCCCCATTGTGCGCGCAGAGACTTTCGCTGGCGGTGCGAACGCCCCGCCCCACCCCATCCCGCGCCGCGCCGCGCCGCCCCGCCCCGCCCCACCCCATCCCACGCCGCCCCGCCCCGCGCCGCCCCACGCTGCGGGATGCGCCGCCTCGACCTTCGCTTGTTTTGCAGGAAAGTAAGAGTGAGAATGCTCCTCAATAGCAATTATGATATTATTCCACAGGCCGCCTGTCGTAACCAGAAAGAAAACTGTTTCGATGCGACGGCGGGGGCATTGCTCGTCGCGGCCGCCCCGCTCACACACACACACACACACACACACACACACCGCGCGCGCACCCGCCTATAAGCAGCCCACTGTCTCTTTCTCTCTCCTTCCCGAGGTGCCACCGACCACAGAGTAGGTGTAGTAGTTCAATGAACGCGGCTCGGTCGCAGTGTTAGCACGAAATGGACGGACAGTTACAGGCGCGTACGCAGGATTTCGGCTTAGGGGGGGTCACGTCGCGCTTTTTGCCTACTTACAGGCTGAATGCCATGTGGGTTGCCTACCTTCCGGGCGGCGGGGGGTCACGACCCCTTGACCCCCCCCCCCCTAAATACGCGCCTGGACAGTTATCAAAACATCTCGCAATTATTATTTTTTTTTCATTCGACATTTTTCGAATAATATCGCAATCGACACCGACGGTGTAAAATGTCCAAACAGAAATTTTGTAAGATCAAGAATTAATTTGGTAAGCAAATTTTTCAGTATGGATCTCTTTACCACCCCTTGATTTTCACTGCTGTAACTTTGAAGAAATAAGAATAAAAAATAATCAGTAGCAGTGCGTTCTATTCTTCCTCACAGCGCCCACCATTTCACTCCGGGTGCATCGCCCTCGTGCTGTAAGGCGTGTGTGTGTGTGTGTGTGTGTGTGACGCTATGAGGCGTGCCGTGCGCCGGGTGTGTTCAACGTGAGAAAGACGGGCGCCTCTTCTTCTCGTCGTGTGTTTCACTTTCGGAGGAGAAAAACAAGTGAGAAGGCCGCGCGCGCGAGTGGGAATGAAAGTGTGGAGGGGGCGCGGGGGTGGTGGCTTTGACCGCTGCTGCACCTGAAAACAACAACAACAACTAGCTAGAGCGCCCTCAGCAAAAACAAGACCAGAGCAGCATCCGGACACAAAAAGTGCCACCGTGCAACACCTTTCGCAGGCCGGCCGCCGGCGCTCGCTCTCGGCAATAAACGAGAAGCGGGAGGAGAGGGAGAGGGGAGGGTTGGGGCGGGAGGAGGAGGAGGGGGAGGGGAGTCCCGGCGGCAGTCCCGCGGGACCTTGAGCACCTGCAGCAGGTTTCCTTGTTCTGAACGATTCCGATACACACCCGGTGAGAAAGACAGAGAAAGGCGCAACGCAACGGCGAAACATATTTGACGCATTGCAAATTTTTCATAAATGGACACATTTGCAGGGCTCATAGTTGTCCCAGCGCTGAAGTGACAGCCGTAGGTCACAGAGCAGTGGTGTAGTGCCACGGTCTGCGGGGCCCGTCCAGCATCCGAGCGCAGCGAGCTGCCTACCCCCGCGTCTGCAGGCGCTCGCCGGGCACCCGTCTGCAGTGTATGGCACGACTCAAAGGTCGCTCTCCCTCCCTCCCTCCCATCCTCTCCTTCTCTGTCTCTTTCTGCCAGTCTGTCTGTCTGTCTGTCTGTCTGTCTGTCTGTCTGCCTCTCTCTCTCTCTCTCTCTCTCTCTCTCTCTCTCTCTCTCTCTCTCTCTCTCTCTCTCTCTCTCTCTCTCTCTCTCTCTCTCTCTCTCTCTCTCTCTCTCTCTCTCTCTCTCTCTCTCTCTCTCTCTCTCTCTCTTGTCATACACTCTATCGTACCCCTGTTTTTTTTTTAGGTAGAAAAATGGAGTGCAACATAACGAGAGTTTGGGAGGCATAGAAACAAAGGCAGAGTACTAGAGTCGTCTGCTGCGTGTCTCAGGAAGAAGTTTCGGAGGGACCCAGCCAGAGGGACCCGGAGGGACATTGTGTTGAGAAGGGCCCCTCATTAGCAGGGCCCCTGACCGCGCCGCCGTGATGACACGCCGCGTCACCCACTCAGAGAGTCTCCACAAAATGTGTGTTTCATACCGTTTGCTGGTCGCCGCCGGCCCCTCGAGAGCCTCTCGCGTGGCGCGGCAGCCTGACCCCTGACCTCCTCCTGTATAAGCAGACACGCTGGCTAGTTGCTCTGATTTCTGATTTATCTGCATTTCCTGCGACGGATGAGCGTCTCGGAGCGGACTTCGCGACGACCCATGCGCGGCGCGCAGCGGCGGCGGCGACCACACCTAGCCGAGAGGGAAGCTCAGGGCGGGGGGGGGGGGGGGAGGACATGGATCAAGTTGGCCGCTCACTCCCCGCCTCCAACTCCATCACCGATCGAGAAAATGCAGCGCTGCCCCGGCCGCTCGCCGCTCGGCTTGAATTGGATGTCGAGCCGGGACATAAATAGTGCTTCGCGGTCGCGCCGGTCGCGCCAACGCGGTGGCGGGCCGCAGCGGGCTGGCCGCCTGGGCTGGCCGCCTGGGCTGGCCGCCTGGGCTGGCCGTCCGGGACCCCGAGGCTGAGAGGGGTGCGCGAGCAGGGATGAGAGGAAGTCCTAATCGATATGCAGGAGGACGTGTAGGGTAATGGCGACATGCGGAATGAGCCGCAGACCCTACCGGTGCGCCCTCTGCTGCCGCAGCAGCGGGGGACTTGGGAAGCAACGAACACCCGTGCTGCTCGTTCCCGAACCCGAACATACATACACACGCATACATACGCACGCACACACACACACACACACACGATGTGCGCGTCCACCCGCTGTCCAGCGGCCCGCCCACGTGAGGCGGGGGCCGAAAATGTACTCCAAACACACGAGTCATGAGCGCCGACCTCTGCCGCCCCGCAGACGGTAGCGTGCGTGCCGGCCCGGCCCGGTGGGCCCCCCAGCGCCCTGAGGGCAGGATGACGGCGGAAAAGGGAGAGAGCGAGAGGGGGCGGGGCCTGGCGGGGCCCCGTGCGGGGCTCGCAGCCAATCACGAGCCTCGGCGGCCGTGCGGCGCACCAACCACAGTCCGCGGACGGAGTGGGGGGGACTGCGGGGCCCGCGCACGCTGAGCACGCTCGGCGGCAGGCCCCCCGCGGTATCCCCTCGCGGAGCACAGCGCCCTCTGCGGGGGCCCCCGCAGCCCCCGCCGGCCGGCGCACGGTAGCAGCTACCTCACTCACTCGCTCACCAGCACAGTCTCGCCCCGTCTCTCTCGCACACCACGGTGACGTTCCTTACCGTGTAGCAAGCATACGGGCAATTCCCGCCCTCTCTCCAGGAATTCCCTCGCTCTTTCCACGTCGCGGTCTAGGCGGTGGCGGCGGCACGGTTAGATGGGTCCAGGGGTGGGCTGGGGGCTGGTCGGGTACCCTGCATTGATTTGCGGTCGGCGGGTCGGCGGGAGATCGGAAGGGAAAGCAAACGCACGGCGTTCTGTCGTACGCAGGGGAAGGCGGCCGCAATCCCAACAAGTCCGTGTGGTCTACCCATAACAGTTATCCTGCCGTTCCCTCCCTGACGAACACGCTTATATGCTGTTGATTTTCATGTCGCCGCAGATTATTCCGAAACAAAAAACGCAGGCCCCGTTTCTCGGAGGTTGCCGTTTTCCCGGAGCGGCGCGCGCGGCCTCTGCAAAGGCGAATGCTTCCCGTCGTGGCGTGGTGGGCACCTACCGAAATTTCCGAGCGCGGCGGCCGGGCTGCGCGGTGCGGTGCGGCTGCGGTGCGGCGGCGGCTGGGCCGGGGAAGGCCGCCGCCGGCAGCAAGCGAGTCCTTTTCGTCTTTGTGTCGCAAATAAGGACTATATATTCTCTGGCCGCATGCATACGTAGCGCACGTCGGCCCTTTTGTGCACATCAAGGGTCGACTGGCCGGCGGGGAGGGGAGTGGCCCCGGGGGCAGGGGGGCGGGCGAGAGGGGGCGAAGGGCCGTCAGCAGGGAATGCGCTACTGTGCCGCACTCCGGCGCAGGGCAGGGCAGGGCTCACGGCACAGCGTCTGGCCGGCAGGGCAGGCTGGGCTTTAGCCGGGCCCAGCCGGCTCCACTTCTTTTTGTGCGTCGTCTTTGTTTCAGAAGTCTTCTTCGGCGTGGCGGAGCGCGGCGGCGGCGGCGTGCCTCCCGCCGTCCCGGGGGAGGGGGGCGGCGGCAGGGGGATTTATTCTGAATGTAGATAAGTATTAATGATTTGGGTATTTATGCCCTTTTGTTCGCGGTCCGGCGTCTGATGTGCGCAGCAGAGAGTGGGGGAAGGGGAGCGTCAGTGTCCTCAGACGGAGCTTCTGATTGCTCTGGTATACCCGCCGCGCCGCCGTACACGGGGACTTTGTTCGTGCGTGCGTGTTCGTGTGCGTGTGCGTGCGTGGCTGCGTGCCATCCGGCCGCACTGAGTCACGCGACGTGGAGCAGACCTTCCGTCCGTCAACGCCGCCGCCATCGAGGACGCCGTCAGCGAGTCAGCGGGAGAACGCCGTCGGACACCGCATATACTGTCACAAGCGTAAACCTAGTTTGGTCAGTACAAGCAGAAGCGGGGCGCCTGCTGGGTCGGCAACCACGACTCTTGCGCACACGCGTGTCGTGCGGGCTGGCACCCTCTCAGGCGCTGAGCCTCGCGATGACTGTAGGACTGCAGACGACTGAGGTCCTACCGTTCTGCCGCCGGTACGGAGCTGAGCTGCCGGTGTTACGCGACGCCAGCCGCCGAGGCAGGGCCGAGGCAGGGCCGAGACAGAGCCGCCATTGCAGGCCAGCCGGCCGGGGCCGGCCGGGGCCGCCGCACGACTGCAGGACAAGATTCGGCCGCAGAGGGCTGCAGGTCTGGCTGGAGGAGCCGGAGGAGCAGTACATGCAGGGCGTGGGGCAGGTAAGGGTGGGGTGCCGCGCACGGCCCCACCTGCTACTGAATGGTGCATTAGCGAGGGTGGTGCAGACACCTGCTACCGCACACACACGCACACACACACACACATACACACACACACACACACATACACACACACACACATACACACACACACACACACAGACAACGTCTAATTATCATCGGGAGCACTATCTTTCCAATTCCTCTGCAGACGGCACAGCCCCGGGCGGTATATCGCCCTTGCACTCAGTGGACGTGCTGGAATCACTGTTGTACTCAGCTTGGCGCTGAGGGCCCGTGGCTTCACGCGGGGCGACGCACTTTAAAAAAAAATCGATGTACGGAGGCAAACCCATTTTTTTTGAAAAATGATCTTAAATAAGAAAAGTCGATACAAATATGAGTGGCACGAAATGTTAACAATTCGACCGAGCGCGTTGCGTGTTTTCCGGACGGCCTCCGCCTTTGTGTGGACGCGCAGCTGACAGGACGGTTTGCATGGCCCTCGCGGTAGCGGGTCTGAGGACGGGCATAAGGTCCGCACGAGGCCCCCTCCGGACCCCCGGACCCCGCCGGTCCCCGCAGGCCCCACGCTGAATAAAACATTATCGGTCGGGGTCCAACGCTCCCGGCGCGGGGGTCACAGACGACAGTCGGCTGCCCTTCCCTCTGCGCCGCCGCCGCCGCCGCCGCCGCCGCCGCTCGCCGACAACGCCAAACTCCCCGGCGGCGGCCCGATCCGCGCAGTTCGTGGAACAAAAAAAAATATTTCGGACAGTCGTCGTCGGTGCACTTGGATGTTGAACGCCGGCTGTTTGGTGGCTTACGGACGGCCCCCGGGATAAAAGGGCTCCGAGAGGCGCAGGCCGGGCCGGGCCCAGGCAGGTGTGCGGTGGCCGACCGCGGCCGGCGATGCGGTGCCCAGACCATTATGCACCGATCGTGTCTCCGTGAGTGAGGGCGCGTAAGGGCCGCGCCACTGGGCCGCGCCGCGGGAGCCGCGCGCTGCTGAGGGCGGCGGAGGGCGGGGTGCCCGTCGGCAGGAGCTCCCCGGCCGGCCCGCCGACACGGCGACGTATTGTCCGGCGGTCACCATCCGTCGCGGCCGTCCACGTTTAGCTCACCGCCAACAACAAGGCGCGCGGGACGGACGGCGGGGCCTGGCGGGGCCTCCGTGAGAAGAGCGAGGCCCGCGACAGAGGTGGTGACGTCGTCCGCGGGGCCTGTTAGTTGTCCGTGTGCGCGACGCGCACCGCGCCGCAGGCCGCGCTGTAACGTACAACACCAGTGGACCCCAAAACGTCGTACCGCTGAAGACGGCCGAACGCGATACGCGCGCGCGCGCCGCACGGCTCCTTTTGTGAGCTGAGCTGGACTTCCAACGGACGCGGCGGCGCATCGGTTTGCAACGACGACGGCGACGTGGGTGGAGAACGGAGGGTGGGAGGGCCAACCGCTGCGAGGGTGCCATGCTGCACCTGTCCGGGGGCGTCGCGGGCACGTGGCGGGCTAATGTGGCGGACAGGTGCGCGCGCCGTGCAGCCCAGCCCAGCCGTGCCGTGCCCTGCCGTGCCCTGCCGTGCCGTGCCGTGCAGTGCCGCGCCCTGCCGTGCCCCGCCGCGCCAGAGATGCCCGTTGATAAGTTTTGGTGAGGTATGGCTGGCATTACCATAAGCGCGCCGTGTAGGTGTCCATGTCGGTGAAGGTCAGGCACTTGTTCATCTCCGGGCCGGCTGCTCGTGCGGGGGCTCGGCTCGGTGGGGTTACCCGGCATCACCTGCTCGTTTCCACATTTATTCCCCCCACTAAAAGGACAGCGCCGGCCGGGGAATATTTCTCCGCTTCACTATTTAGGGGGAAAATGAGGATGACATGAGCGGCGCGGCACGGCACGGCACGGCACGGCACGGCACGGCACGGCACGGCACGGCACGGCACGGCACGGCACGGCACGGCACGGCACGGCACGGCACGGCACGGCACGGCACGCCGGGTGCGGAGGCGGCCGCAGCTGGCTGCATCGGTCGGAGGTGACAAACGGCGTGGCGGCGGGTGGGTGCGGCGTGCCGGCGGCGTGCCGACGCTGCCCACGCCAGGCTATGCGGCCCGGCCGCTTCCTCCCGGCCAGCAGTGGTCCGTCATTGCTGAAGCCGGGGTGTCCGAGTATCGACATCATTTATCGGCCGCCCGATACGTTCCCGATGACTTTATCTCAGCCGCCGGTAGTGGCCGACTACTGCCCAGGAGCACACGCACCAACGGCCACCCCCCGCCGCGGACTCTGCGTCCATCTCTGATCCCCAATCTGAGGATGACGACTTCCTCTCGTCCCAGCGACGTGCCGAGTGCTCCTCTCCCTGCTTGCGTCTGCATCCCTGCCTCGATGATTAGAAGATAATCAATACGAAACAACAGCACAAAAAGCAATAAAAAAACAAAAAAAAAAACACAGAGATAAGAAAAATGTGAATTTTTGCTAACTGCGAAAGTGTGAAATAATTTTCATCCACGACAAAGTAATGCATCTTTTGTTGACGATGACGTGAGGTCATCGAGAGAGGTCGGGCCCAGGCCGAGCCCCTGTGTGCCGCCGGCTGAGGGCGCTGCAACGACCATATACGGTGCGCGCGTATGCAAACGCGGCCCTCGGCAGCGTAATGCCCTCAAGGGCTAGCAGAGAGTAAGACAGAGACAGCGAGAGAGACTGAGGGAGGCAGAGAGAGGGGGGGGAGAGAGAGAGAGAGAGAGAGAGAGAGAGAGAGAGAGAGAGAGAGAGAGAGAGAGAGAGAGAGAGAGAGAGAGAGAGAGAGAGAGAGAGAGAGAGAGAGAGAGAGAGAGAGAGAGAGAGAGAGAGAGAGAGAGAGAGATATGCGAAGGGCGCTACGACGCGCGAGCGCCCTGCCTTTCGACCTGTCGCTTCGATGATGAGTTATTTTTAATGGTAAACGACGAACAGACAGATCGGCCCCTCTCCTCCCCCTCCTCCTCCCCCAGGGTCGCCTGCCTATCACCGTCGCTTTGGGTGATTGAAGACCCGATACCGTACGTGTGTGTGTGTGTGTGTGTATCGGCTCCTCATCTGCTCTCACAGTGGAACAGCAGTGGCACAGCGGTGGAACACCGCGGCGGCCATAGGACCCGCAGCGGCCAGCAGCGGCCAGCAGCGCGCGCGTTTTTTGTGGACATCATGTGCGTACGTCAGAAAAGTACCCCTCATCGTGTTCCTCCAATCAGTTTGTAGAGTCAATCAAGAGGTTTTCCGGGCCTTGCCTTGTGTGCGTGCGGTGCGCGTGAGATATCAATTGTGTGTGTGGCAGGGCTTGAGTGATGGAGGCCCGCGCAGCACGCGGCGTGCGGCCAGCGTCCTTCGCCGGGCGTGCGGCGGCGCGCACGAGCCGATCCGAAAACAACGAGGCTCCTACATTCGGCACATTATTCGTGTTAATGCACCACCAGTCACAAGATATTCTAGAACGATGTCGCATCCGAAAAGCTGCGAGCAACGGCCACATCGCGGGCCGTGGGGGGTCTCGCCTGACCGCGCCCCTGGCCACGCCCACGAAACTGTAACGGAAAATCGCGGCGGCCACGTCACACAATACGCGCACCTGTTGCCTTGTTCGTCCCTCTTTCTCTCTCTTTCTCTCTTCAAACCCTTAGAGGCCGTGCAGCGTGTGGGTGCGAGGAGGACGGAAGGCGCCCGTCCGCAGGTGCCGCGCTGTCCGGCTCGCCACGCACCGCGTGCGGACAGCGTCACGCTCTGGCTGCGTTGTCCGAACGAATTCATCACATACAAGGCGCTCACTGCCGGGGATGTGTTCACCACCACTGACCTACCCTCTGCGCCTACGCGGGCCCGCTGCCCTGGCCGAGACACACGTTAAGTTTGAACGGGATTCTCAGCTATTCCTAATCTGGATCGTGTTCAGCCTAAGCGCAGCCTACATCGGCCGGCTGATGCGCGAACTCCATTTCGGCCTCGGCGGCGGCGTCGTCGTCCGCACCAACGTCCGCCGCTGCTCCGGCGCAGAGGACATGATCCCTCGCATAAAATCCAGTGAGGTGTTTATTCGCCGCTGCCTCTCAACGAGGTAGCCGAGCTCGGCCGAGCGCGGTGGCAGCGCGGACCCGGCTGAGTGTCGCCCGATTGAAATCTAACTGGCAGTGAGGACGCTCGGCTTCTCCCCGCCGTGTGTGTGCCAGATGGAAGCAGTCCAGCTGGCCGTGCCGTGACGAATGTTGTGACGCCGCCTTTCTCACGCTTGGTGGTGTTGGTGGTGTTTGTGGTGGTGGTGGTAGTGCGCCCAATGAGATCAGGATGACGACGGATCCGGACAGAAAACTGTCGAAATGCCCCTCCAAACCCTACTCGGTTAGCGAGGGACTTTCTTTTGGCGTGAGTAAGAGAGAACATCGGGAGCCGCACGCCGCACTGCACCGCGCGGCCCGAACGAGCCCATAACGACCCGGTAGCGTCCGACCAGAGGCGAGCTCTACTGGCTGGCAGCCACCGGCAGCCACTCGCGGCCGCAGAGCAGAGGCGGCCGGCTCTGTTTGATCGCCGGCGGCGGCCGGAGTGAACACGTGCCGCCAATGGGAGGCTTATGGGCCCGGCCCGGCCCCCCAGCTAGGCTGACACTTCGGAGCTGCCCCCGAGTTGCCCACTTTAGTCACCCCACCTGCATTGTGGATGAAGCACACACAGGCTCTCACCTCTTCTCTAAATGGAAGTCCGTTTTGAGAGGTGAGATCTATGAGGGGACACTGTGCAGAGAAGAAAAACAATCACAGGCACCGTGTAGTATTTTCATGAATCGAACGCTCGCCGTCCTGCCCCGCCACGATATCACGGTAAAACGGGTTGAGAAGGAGATCGCTGCTCCTTCGACGAGACGAAAAACGAAACGGTGAGGGAAAAAAGGAAAATGAGGAGCGCGCAGCGCTTGAGTATGCGAAGAGCCACGGCCTGCCCCATGCAAGAGCACTCGGCTTGCCTTAAAACGTAATCAGCAGATAAGTACGGTCCGCGACACTGGACGCGCCGCCCCGGTCAGTAGTCAGGGCGCTGGGGGCGCGCTTGCCAACTGGCAGCAGTGCGCAGCAGTGGCCGGACCAGCGGACATCTTCACTGCCTGGCCGGGGGCCGGGCGCGAGCGGCCAGTGGAACCCACCCATGAGGGGTTCGGTCCCTGTCTCAAAAAAATTAGTAAAAAAAAATACAGTAAACTATAAAAAAAAAATCGAAGTCAGAAAAAGAACCAAAAAGTTGTTTAAAAAAAAAGTACAAAAAAAATTCAGCAGTCGACCCCACCCTCCTCCCCGATGAGGACCGTGACCAGCCCGAGCGCCAGCCCCTCTGTCGACGAGGTGACGTTACGTACTTCGTGGCTGGCCCCGGCTGTGTGTGTGTGTGTGTGTGTGTGTGTGTGTGTGTGTGTGTGTGTGTGTGTGTGTGTGTGTGTGTGCCATGGGACTGCGCCGCAGTGCGCGCACCGAGTAGGCATCCAACTGCCTCCCTATCGGCAGCACACCGGCCGGGCCTCTACTCTGCCGTGCCGTCGGCGCGGTCGCAAGATGACCATAAAACCCCGACATGTTTATCGGAGCACCTGTGGGAGAGAGAGGGAGGAAGGGGAGAGAGAGGGGGAGAGAGAGAGAGAGACAGAGAGACAGAGAGCGAGAGAGCGAGAGAGAGATGCCTCGCGAAAGGCCTGGCCAAAGTACTTGACAACTAACTCTCTGCACCACTCTGGATACTCCGGGCCGGACGATGCCGGCCCCGGCGGCTCGGCGCTTGCGGGCGATGAACGGCATGATTAGGGCGAAGCAATGCGTAGCAATGCCGCGCAGAGCAGCAGCGGCAGCCAGCATCAACCGGAACATGTGTCTCTATTGGCAGGGCGGGACGGGACAGTCAGCTCTGCGCATGCGCAGCAGGGCTGCCAACAGATTGAAAACGCGCCCCGCCGCGTCATCGTGGCGTTTACCGAACGGCAGTCTATTTGGACGCAGCGCCAATATGTGCGGGCAGAGCAGCAGCAGCTCGACGTATCGCGCGGCTTCCTTCGGCTTTATTTTCGATTTCTCTTTCCTTTTTTTCCACCTCGTTTTCGCGCTGGCATGACCACGACTTCGGCTTGCGATAGAAACGCAACGGTGACTGCCAGAAAAGAACAGGTCTGACATTGCGTTTTAGATTCGTTTGCCTTTTTTTTTTGTAACTTTTTTGTAAAATTCAAGGATAGCTAAGATTATGAGTTTTCATTCATTCATTCATTCATTCATTCATTCATTCATTCATTCATTCATTCATTCATTCATTCATTCATTCATTCATTCATTCATTCATTCATTCATTCATTCATTCATTCATTTGTTCGTTCATTCATTCATTCGCTGACTATGATAGCCCCCGCTATATTCAAATACTCCCCGATGACTTTACCACAAACTGCGGCGTTATGAATGCGTAACTCGATACAGACAGCCAGCCCGGCCAGATGATCCTAGCCCCGCGGAGGGCCGCCGCGCCGTCCGCCGCTCACTCCCTACTATAATGTCGATCCCTCCATCAATAGCAGCAGACGCGCGAGGCTCACCACCTCGACAAGGGGCCCTCCGGCCCTCTGTAACTAACTCGGATCGCACTTAGGCCCTCGATAAACAAACAAGGGCACTGGGTGAAAAACCGCAGGCGAAACCGCACGCCGAGTGCCGAGCGCCGGCCGGCCGGGTCTGGTGCGGTGCGCTGCGCTGCGCCCGGTCCTGCACTCCACTCCGGCCGGACCCACGCGGCTGCAGGTGCTGTGCAGGTGTACCTTAGGTGCACCCGTGTTGGACCGCGTAGGAAATGACCCCTCCTGCATGGGGGAGAGCGCGCCACGAAAGTGGAGCCGCCACAGTCTAGGAGGAGGGGAGAAAGGCTGCAAAGGATATGTGCGGTCCACTGAAGTATCAACACCAGGTTTCCCACGTGTCAGCCGTGCCAAGGTAAGAGTAGGCAAACCCGCAACGCACTAGCTCCGTCTCTTTCTGTCTCGACCAGGCGATTGAGACCGAAAGAGACGGAGCTAGTACGTTTGTGGGCTTGCCTACCTTTACCTGAGCACGGCTGACGTGGGTCACCTGGTATATCTATCATACCGGCAATAAAGGCGTGTAAGAAAAATTTGTGAAACAAAAATCACGAAGAGAACGTGAGGTGGTTTGGTTTCTTTCGGAAACTTGAACGCTGGGCTCGGCGGTGATCGTACTGCAGATACTCTGACGGCAGCCAGTTTTTTGCAGCGCACCACGACAATGAAGCGTTATCCTCTCATCGCCGGGTGCACCGCTCTGACCCTTCGGATCGCGCGCGTTTTGGGCTGTGAAACCGGTCCGCGATTATTGTCAGTTAATATCATTTCCAAACAGTAGCGCGCCCCGCCCGGCCCCGCGCCGCATTAGACACATCCGTGGGCCCTCTGATTGGAGCCGTGACTCGAATATGACTGCGTCCACGTATATCAGCAGCGTGGACGTGACGGCCGATGGCCAGAACTGATACCGTTCCCAGAAGCAGAGAAAGGGACAGAGAGAGAGAGAGAGAGAGAGAGAGAGAGAGAGAGAGAGAGCGTCGGAGAGGGGAGGGGGACCGAGAGAGACACACGGCGCAGCGCGGCACGGCCGCAGAGAACCCCCGCGTGGGCGTCGTCAGCCCGGAGGGTAGGCAGCGCGCCGCGCTCATCTGCTCGGCGGGCCGGCCTACCCCCGCAGGCGGCCGGCTGACTCCGGAGGCTGCCAATAGGACAGTTGTACCGGTGATTGCAGGGCAGAGATCGCCGCGCCACGACGCCCCGCCACCGCCACCGCCACCGCCTCTATCGCCCGGCTCATCTCTCCGCGCTGCACTGTGTGTGTGTTGTGCGATGGTTATCCGTCTGTCCCGGCCGTATCGAGGCGCTCCCAGCGCGGTGCAGTCGCAGGCGCTTGCTGCCGCGGGTGGTGTATAATTGCCGCAGATAAACCCTAGGAGGCGGCACTAGGACGTGTCCTGCACCCTCCCTCCGCCTGCGCTCCACAGCCTCCCCACGTATGTACTCTTTGGAGCGCGCAAATTCGAAATTCAAGAGTGGCGGAGTGATCCACTGCTGCCAGGGCTGCAATGCGTCGTGTACACGCCAGGGAGCGGGACGATCGAAATGCGCTTTTGATTGGTTCTCGCGCTACATGTAGGGGAGCAGCACAGCAGCGGTGCGCCAGGAGAGGGGCGCCGCTGCCGTCCGTCTGTCCGTCCGTCCGGAGGGATTTAATGCTGTTTCTATGCGCGGAGGCCGCAATCAACTCCTCGAACATGAAGAAGAAGAAGTCCAGCAGCTCGCTTTACATAGTCGTGTTCATTTGACACTACCGCAGAGCACTCTGCTTGCCAGCGTGTCCCTGCGCCAAGAGCTCTGTGGTGTGTGTGTGTGTGTGTGTGTGTGTGTGTGTGTGTGTGTGTGCGTGTATGTCCCCGAAGGCGCGCTCCGGAAGAAGTCCCCTCCGGAGGCACGCCTGCACGGCATGCCTGGGATGGTTTGGCAACCGCACTCGCCACTAGTATTGGGTCGACAAGAAGCTCAGGTTGCAGTGTGCGCATTTCGCTCCGCGGAGGCCCCCGAGAGGCCCCCGAGAGGCCCCCGAGAGGCCCCCGAGAGGCCCCCGAGAGGCACCCGAGAGGCCCCCGAGAGGCCCCCGAGAGGCCCCCGAGAGGCCCCCGAGAGGCCCCCGAGAGGCCCCCGAGAGGCCCCCGAGAGGCCCCCGAGAGGCCCCCGAGAGGCCCCCGAGAGGCCCCCGAGAGGCCCCCGCCCCAGCAGCACCTTCACGACCGGCCCCGCTGACAACTTTTTACATATCGAAGCGGATCCCCGCGTCACCGGCAGCCCAGCCCTGGCTTACTCAGCAGGACGATCGATACGGGACGTCTCAAGCGTATTTGGTGCGCATTCGCGGTTCCGTTAAAAGCGATTACAAGTCAGGGGGAAAGGAGGCTCTGCACTGTTTTCGAAATTGAAATACAGTGGTTACTGCAAAGAATAGTGATGCACTTCCCTACAGGACGAACTGGGCACGTTCTTGCAAAAATACCCGGTATTCAAATGGTCGGCGGCACCCAGTCAGTATGGTCAGAAAGCGGCCGCTAACTATATATACCAACCAACCAACCAATTCTGAACGCCAAATTTTGGCGTGCTATCGTGTTTGCCAATTTTTGGCGCGCAGTCTCTCACATTTCCATATGTTTTACCATACAGCTCGCCAAAATTTGTCAAGCAAGCTTGCCATAAACTGGCGAGCACGGGCACTTGCCGAAAATTGGCAGTCATGGTGGCGCTCGATTGGAAGCGGCCAAAAATTGGCGTTCAAACTGCACGCCACTATAGTGGCGCGTTTGCTTCCCACAGGATTTACAGTGAATTTGTATTGCAATTTTAAATTTAGTGTGATTTCAACAGATTTTGTTAGTGAAGTTGAAAATGACAAGTATGAAAATACTGTTGTTGGTTTTTTGCTTCTCGGTACGATCGGTGGCGATCTCGGACTGCATTCACCAGCCGGGCCGGGGGACCTCAAGTTCACAGATGAAGGCGATATAATCCCCATTCTGGAGCCGGCGAGCAACACTCATATCCGACATACGCAGCAATAATTACTCGCGCTGGATACGTCCAATTATAGCCCAATAACACGGCTGGGTATCGCGAATAACCACACGGAATCAGACGCGATAAGACGGACACGGCGGACGTCGTACCGCTGCAGTAGTATCACGTGATACGGAGGTGAGGGAAAATGACGTGCGACAGGGGTTACATCCCCTGCGGCTATGTTCAAATATCACGAAAGTAAAAAATTACAAGACTGTATTCCTGTTTCAATAGTAATAAAAAGAAATCGTAATTTTCCCGCCGGGATCGAACAGGGTCTTGTCATGGCGCGATGCTTTTAGGCGGCGGGGCGCGCGCTCGCCGGCCACGCTCTCGGTTGTCGCTGCCGGGGGCGGGGCGTGGCGGGGCGTGGCGGCGGGGCCGCAGCGCACGTGGCACTCCGAACGCCCCCCTCAGACGGGGCCCGCTGGGGCCCAGCACACGCCTTTTATCTGGGCTGAGTCAGCACCACACGGACAGCCCCGCATCCCCACACCCGCCTGCTTCCTGCATCTGGTGGCTTTAGTTCGGCAAAACGCCGCCGCGACGATTTCGGAAGCTTGTAGAGTGAGCCGAAGGAATGGGTGTGATATTGTCTGGAGCGGAGTCTTGGCGGAGCCGCCTCCGGCACCGCAACAACCAGCGTCGGAGAGCGAATAATTACACGGAAATAATACTACTCGTTGGGTCTTTTACAGGCAGCGAGATGTTAATTCCCGCAAAAGCCTCTCTAATAATGAGCCTGGCAAACAGGTAGCAGCAATAACAGGTGAGAAAGGACCGCTCCGCAGCCCTCATTACGGCGCTTTTTTCTCCCCTCCGGGAGCCCTTCCCTCCCTTTTCCGGGGCACATATGCCCCCCCACACACACTCGGGTAATGTGCTGCTGAGCTCCCGATTGATTGCCTTTAATTGTGGAGGGCGCAAATGGAGACTGAGCGAGAGAGGGGCAGCGCGATGTGTGTGTGGGGGGGTCGAGGAGCGAGGGGGTCGGACAGAGCGGCGGGGTCCGCGGGGGCAGGGCGAGCGAGAGAGACAGACAGGGAGCAAGCCTATCGGCATGGGCGGGCTGCTCCGACCCCAGGCCTAATTACGTATTGGCTTCTAAAACGAAGCTGTGTGCGTGTGAGTGTGTGTGTGTGTGTGTGTGTGTGCGCGCGCGCGCGCTTAAAGGCAGGCAAGTGTTGCCGCCCCCTTTTTGTGTGCAGTGCAATGGGGCCGTCCGTAAATGCCGGTCTCCCCGGACCTCTTCCCGGGTCTTCCTCTGGGTCGCCGCCACGGGTTCGGGAAGGTTTTGGGGACCCGCCCGGAGGCCCCGGAGGTCCCGGAGGCTCCAGAGGCGGGTAGTGCATCCCGGTGACGGGGAGAGTACGGGGGGTAAAAGTGCGACGTCACCGGACAGCAGAGGTCGAGGATGACCAGAACCGGGGCGGCAAAAGAAACACTACTAGTGTGATGCGTCGAGGCAACAAAAAAAAAAAATGATCTATTTCAAGCCACTATGTGTCTTAGTAGACTTTGTAAATAAAAAAGGGTGAACAGAAATAGCGCAGAAAAGACGTAACATCGGACAGCTGCCCACGGCGTAGTGTCCCTTCCCCGCGCCGATCCCTGTCCACTCGACTCCCAGACCCGGCAGCGCCCGGCAGCGCCCGGCAGCGCCCCCTCGGGGACCCTCTGGAAATTAATTGGACCTGTTCCAATCCCTGTTCAATCCGACACAAATTAATTGCGTCAAGGATAGGACGTCCGTCGTGTGCGATGCCGACCCCGGATAGGGGACGCGGCCCGGTGAGAAAGAGGACCAATCGCATCAATTTCGGGGCATCTCTTTGTTCAGGCGTAACGAAGAAGAGGGCCGAGAAACGAGCAGAAAGGCGACGAGGACTAAAGAAGAGCAGGGGGGGGGGTAAGCGGTGAAGAATGCGAAGGCGAGGGGCCCTACATACACTGATATAGTGACGGATCCAATTTCTGCGGTCGGCTCATGAGCTGTGCCTCAGTGTTAATAGGCTTATTGGATTCCCTCCGGCCTGGATTGAATTCGCGTGTGTTTTCTTTTGCAGCGAGCTACACACACATACCGGCGAGGGTTTTCCAGTGTGTGGTCAACTGTTTGCAATCTCAGCAGACCGAGTAACAACAACCCCACCACCCCGGAAAGAAGAATCGTATCTCGGTGTGCGTACCTGTTCTGGAGAGTGGCGGAGCATGAAGAAGGTGCACCCAGGAACCTCCTCTCTTTCGGCTATGACTGTACATACCGGTCTGCCGCTTTTTCACGAGACGGACGCTGGGCCGGTAGTGGCTGTTTGGGGGAGAGGGAGGAGGGGGATCAAGACGGAGGACCGCATTTCTCGGCCAAACTGCGAGTATCTGCCTCGCACCGCCTCGTCCCCGCCGCACCAGTTGTGTGTGTCTCTGTCACTCGTCTGCCGCACCCGCCGTCTTTCCGGGTAATTTCGGCGAGTTGCCGGAAGGGGCGCGTCGTTCGGTGCGTTATTCTTCAGCGCCGCGCCGTCTGTTGGCGGCGGCCAGAGGCGGCATAGCGCACGGTGGGAGTGTGGGACGAGGTGCGTAAATAGAGGTTTCCAATGATACTTTGGAAACGAAAGCTGAAGAACAAAAACTCTTCCAGGCCAGAAACTCTCAAGGGCAGGTATGAGAAACTTAGATGGCGTTTTGAGTGAATTTGGAGGTTAGTTCCCATATTTGGCGAGGCTCTTGTGCGTCGATATTTCTCATGCCTGATCTCGAGAGTTTCCGGTCTGGAAGGGTTTTTGCTCTTCAGCTTCCGATTCTGAGCCGTGTTGGAAACCTCTATTGAAGATTCCGAGACCCTAAAACTACCGGCTTTTCTTACTTCCGTTTCTCTTCAGGGCATTTCAGGGGCGCGCGTGGGGCCGCCGACGGCGACACGGCGAGGACGTCCACCCAGCGGCCACGGCCGGCGTATTGAGACCGCCGTCAACCGCAGACGGGGCACTGTCGACACGCCCCGTCAGGCGATATGCCGACCGCAGCGGCCTGCAGCAGTCCGGGCAGCAGTCCGTTTGTCCGCTTCGCCAGCAGCAGACGACGCACGCCGAGTAAACAAAACAAAGCGGGCCGCCGCCGCCCCGGTCCATTTTCTATTTTCCTGGAAAGAACGCACTCTGGCCGCGATCAGCGACGCCGTGCGGCCATTGTGTGGTTTTGGCAGCAGCGTCGACCCGCAAGGGCCGTACTATCGAGTGGCAGCCCACCGCAGCCCGCGGCCCGTGGTCCGTCTCGCGCGGCGCGGGGGGCGTGGCGGGGAGTGCGCGCCGCGTAGCAGCTGATGGACGGGGCCTCATGGGGCCGCACGGGGCCTCACGGGGCCCCACCGGGGGCACGGCCTGCTGGCCGAGGGCCTGACTGGAGTCCTCCCGGGTCCTCCGGGTCGTCGGCGAGGTGAGAGCAATTGATTGATTCTCTGGCCGCGCGCCCTCCGACCGGATCGTTATATACACTACCGCATGACGCGTGCGTGCCCGGCGGAGCCCGGCGGAGCCCGGCGCCGTGCGCTACCCCGTGGTCCAGCCGGCCGGCCGGCCCCGCGGCAGGCCGAAGTCGTTACGGCCCGGCCCGGTTCGACGTTGGTACGGTTTCGCACCGCGCCCCCCGGCGGTCCCCGGCCGAGTTGAGTCTGCTTGGCATACAATGCCCCCCGCCGAGCCGCCGCCACCGCCGCCGCAACTTATGCCGCCGCCAAAGTTTTGCTACCGGGCTTTGGCAAAATGGAGGAGCAAAGAAAGGGCTCGCGACAAACAGACCAAATAAGGGCTCTTAGAGGGGGCCGCCGTAACAAGCAGGGCCGGGCAGAGGGCTGTCGGGAGACGCACGTCGGGGGCCTGGCCCAGTTTGCAGCGACATCAACCTGATAGCAGCAGAATTCTTTCTTGCTATGCTGAAAACGCATTTTAGCTCGGACAATTGAAGACAGTATTGGTTGGCAGCAATGCTATATATACTGTCGATATATTGCTGTCCAGCCTTAGCCTGGTGGTCCAGACGAAAACTCGATTGCCGCCGCACTTCTTTTTGGGGCCCGCGGGGGGCGCGTTCGCAGAACACTCTCCGTCTCCCTCCCGCCGCCCCTCCGGCGCGCGAGTGCGAGTGAGACGGCCGGTGCCGTCGCCGCGGACGACCGCGTCGGCCTGATCACCGGACCTGAGCGACATTCGGCCGCTGCAGCGGCTGTTCCATCTTTGTTGTCGGGACGAGACAGGTCCCGGGAGGGGCGGCCGGGGCTCGTTTTCTTTGCTTTCGGCGGTACACTCTGGCCGGGAAGCGCAGCGCAGGGCCCTGTGCCTGTGTGCTCTGCGCGAGATCGATAGGATCGAAGAGCCTCCACGCCTGTCCGAGTCGATACAGTTCGGCGGGGCGTGCGTAGGCAGCGCCTTGGGCAGCGCCGCCACAGCCTGACTCGTGTAGCCGGGCAGAGGCTCCTCGGTGGCACACTCGTCATCGGAACACCGATTCGATCCCTCCCGCACGGCTGACCGCGTTGAACAGAACAGCGAACCCGACCCGCCTCATTGCCCACAGATCCCATTTCCGACGTCGTCCCCTGCTGACCTGCGTTTGGGCTACTCTGCGCGGGCCGTTTTGCGGTGATCTTTGCCGTTCTCCTCCGCGCCGCGCCGCGCCGGGCCGTCTGGCGTGAGCGTCGGCAGACACGTGAGCTGGATACGGCCGAAACTATGACCGGCACGCGGCCATCGGCGGCCCAACGGCGGCCCCCAAAAGGCACACACACGCTCACATATCGCAAGGTGAATTCCGCCGTCACCCGAGCCGACAAAAAGCGCCCCCGAGCCGCCACGCCGCCGAGCCCCGAAAGCCCGCCACTGCCCGGCCAGCGGCCCGGGGCCCCCGGCGGCCCCCCGCGGCCCCAGCATTCACCGGCGGGCACACACAGAAAACGGTAGCGCGGCAGGAGAGACAATCGCGTCGTCGCAGAAGGCGGCGAGCTGCTGCGGAGACCGCAGACAGGGGGAGGGGGGGGGGACCAAAAAATGCCCCGCGCACCCAAAAGTTTTTGGCCACAAGACAGCTGCCGTCAGACAACAATGCCTGCAGGCAGCGCCCGTCCCGGCCGGGCCAAAGCAGCAGCAGCAGCAAGCAGCAGCCCTGGCCGATCATTGTAATGAGGATCGCCTCGCCGCTTCGTTCGGCGGCACGGCCTGCCCAGTGCCCATGGCCTGCCTGCCCGTCGTCCGCCCGTCGTCAGCCCCACTCCGCGTCCATCTCTGATGTGGGCGGCTGCAGCGGCTCTCCTCCCTCCAAACCCAAACCCATACAGACCTCGCGAACGGCGACGTGGAACGGGCACCTTTCTCTGTGCTGCTCGAGGACTCTGGCTCGTCCAGTTCGCTTCCGGCGGAACACCCTTGCTTGCTCCCTAACCGCACCCGCGTGCCGCTCGAGTTCAGTGTGTCCTCTCCCAGAGTGACCGCCTCTCCCACCTCCCCCCGCCTCTCATTCTCTCTCTCTCTCTCTCTCTCTCTCTCTCTCTCTCTCTCTCTCTCTCTCTCTCTCTCTCTCTCTCTCTCTCTCTCTCTCTCTCTCTCTCTCTCTCTCTCTCTCTCTCTCTCTCTCTCTCTCTCTCTCTCTCTCTCTCTCTCTCTCTCTCTCTCTCTCTCTCTCTCTCTCTCTCTCTCTCTCTCTCTCTCTCTCTCTCTCTCTCTCTCTCTCTCTCCGTCGCACTGATTAAACCGAGGTGATGACTAATTCCCTGGAAGTGCTGATAAATAGGCGGTGTTGTCGCGAGAGAGGACCGGCCGGCGGCGGCTCCAGGGGGGACCAGGAGGGCCGCTCTGGGACCGGACGGGGGCCTTTACCCGGGCCAGCGCACCGGCCGGACTCGAGAGACAGGTGCACTGACGGTGGTATGTGGGGAATTAGTTTTTGGCTGCCTCTGGTTTGGCCCCTTTGCGTGCCCGTTTGTGAGAGGGACATTACGCGTGTGCGCTGTGTGTGTTTTGTGTGCGTGTATGTATTGCGTTTCTTTGACGGGGGAACGCCAGCCTCATTTCGGGGGTTGACCGCCGGGTGGGCCGCAGGCCGCGGGCGCGACTACTGTCCCTGCACGCAACCGCAATGCGAGCACCGCCGCCGCGGAGTTTTGTTGTGGGTATAACGGCAAAGACATAGTGGTAGTTGTGGTGGCGGACGACAGGAAATCAAAGTTTCGGGCGGAGAGCAGCTGCCCGTAGTCCAAAGCGGAGGGAAAACTTGAGGTAAATATTGATAGAAGCACTACTCTACAAAACATGGGAAATCTGTTTTTTTTTTTTCAGGGTTTTTGGGACGAAAAGAAAAAGAGCCCAGGCTGTTTTGCTAAAAGTAATTTTTTTCTTGTTATTGTTATTATTTGTTGTAAATTTTCTAGATACAGGCCTTTTACCATTAGCTGAAAGTCTATAATTTTCTTCCGTTTTCGTTCAAGGCCCGGTGTGAGGCAGAAGGACCGGCGTGAGCCGCGGCGAGGGCAGTGCGCAGTCCTCTGAGTCCTCACTTGCAGTCCTCTGAGGCCTCTCCTGCAGTCCTCTGAGTCCTCTCCTGCAGTCCTCTGAGTCCTCTCCTGCAGTCCTCTGAGTCCTCTCCTGCAGTCCTCTGAGTCCTCTCCTGCAGTCCTCTGAGTCCTCTCCTGCAGTCCTCTGAGTCCTCTCCTGCAGTCCTCTGAGTCCTCTCCTGCAGTCCTCTGAGTCCTCTCCTGCAGTCCTCTGAGTCCTCTCCTGCAGTCCTCTGAGTCCTCTCCTGCAGTCCTCTGAGTCCTCTCCTGCAGTCCCGCCGCCGGCCGGAGTCGCCGCCATCAGCAGAACGCCGACGCCGAACAAACGGGCCGCATTACCGGCCGATGGGGCGCCATCCCTCAGCGTATTGGCCGCGTATTTCGACACGTTTCGTTCGTTCCCACACGCGAACTAATTTCTCTCTGTTGACACTAACGAAGCAAAGCGCATCGGGTCTCGGGATCGACTCCTCGTGACCGCCGCCGCGCGCGCGCACAGCAGACGGCCTCATTTTTGTCTCTGTCGCGGGCAGAGAAGAAGAGGGCATTTATCGCCGACGCTAGGCCGCCGCGCCGCGCCCGGATGACTCCCCGGGCGCGTTCGGAAAGTATTGTGCGCCGATTAACATCAGCTGCATTCGTCAGTGTTCGAATCCCGGCTGCTCACACTTTTTTTTTTCGGCTATACCGTCCATTGGCGGGCTGCATTTTTATTTTTGTTTTTACGAGACGGTGGAATGTGACTGCTTTTCCGTGGGAAATGTATGCGTACAGCCTGCTGTCGCTTCGGTCGATATATCGACAAGTAGAGCAGGAGATTGCTGTGAATCGTGGCCAACATCTTCTGTCCTGTTGTTCGCTTCCGTCTTTTCCGTGGCAGCCGTATTTTTTGCGGTTCTTTGCCCCTGTTTGGTCACAGTATTTACTGGACTGTGATTTTTTTTGCCATCGCGTGTGTTTTGTGGTACGACTCGTATCCGTCAGCATGGTTCCGCTATACTAAGCACCCCTACCCCCCAAAAAAAAACTTTCGACAGTTTCGAAACATTCATTTACCGCAAGTCCATGTATGGAAAACTAAAAGTCCAATTTGGCTGAAAATTCCCCAATTGTGCGCCCGGGGCGATATACGCACTAGCATACGAGCGCAGAGCAGAGGGAGAGACGAAGACGAAACAACGCGGCCGGGCAGCCGAGGAGGCGGCGCACAGCCAGCCGGCCCGTTCCGTTTGGGCCCACTGCGGTGGGTAATTAACATTCAGCCCATGTGTGAAAGAGGTGATTGAAAAACGGTCATTGACGAACCGGAGCGTGGCGGGGCGGGCAGCTCCTTCTGACAAATAGTTGTTGTGCTGCGTGTGCGGCGCGGCATGCGCGTGTAAAGTGGTTCCCATTTTCACCGCATAGGGCTGCTTACGCCGCTGCTATGCATGAAGAGTCTCCCTCTCCGGAACGTGCGCTGAGAAATAACAACTGAGAATTTTCATATTCACACCGTCACCAAAAATGTTTTCAAAAACCGACAAAAAACGTAGCGCGATAGCCCCCTTTTCGTTCCGTCACTCCCAGCGTCATGTGACACCGGCCAGACGCGGGTAGTGTTCGAGTGCCCTTCTGTCTCGATTGATCGATCGTGTTCGATAGAGAGATACGCTTTGTGCAGCCGCCTTGACAAGCAGCCCGATCGGTGATGAGTCCGGCCGGCAGTCGTCAGAGTGCGCCGCGCTGCAGCAGGAGGCATGTGCGGGGGACCCGACGGACAGCGACGTGGGCGAGGCGGGCACTATAGGTGCGTGCTCCACAGTAAAAATAACTCTCAAGTTTGGTTGACACCCCTGTGAATTTAAATTGAGTAAGTTAAAACTTTCTTTATTTTTATTTTTTTAGGGCTTTGTGACTAAAATAACACTAAGGTTGAGTTTTTATTTTTCAGCTTCTGCTGCTCTCAAAATTGTCCGTTCGCCGAGAGGACAACGGACTCTGCGATATCAGACAACGCTTGCAGTGAAAGTGGCAGCAGCCAGTTGCATTCATTGCGTGCTCCTCATAATACTCCGCGACGCGCGGGGCACCTCGCGCCTGCGCACAAAGGGAGAGCCAGGAGTACGGCTCCCACCGAGTCCACACACGGTGGAGCCGTTGACCCCTCCGCGGGGAAGTAGTCGCGTGTCGAAGACCCCGGGGGGGGGGGGGGGGGTTCGCGATCACATCAGGTCTGTTGCCGCCCCCGTCCGGACCCGGTGTCGGCCCAGGTATGAATGGTGGGTGGGATTTGGCGGGCGCCCGCAGGTGCAGGGGAGGCTGAGCCACGCTGAGCAGGCGGGGGGCGTGGGGGGCGGCGCCCCATTAGCCTGGCCGGCGGCGGTGGCGGCGTCTCTGCCGCTCTATGCCTGAGCTTCCTGTCGGACGAGATGAGCCCTGCTGTCCTGTACGCAGTACCCGGGCCGGCGGATGACGAGAGAGACGACGGATAGCAGAGCTGCTGCAGCCCCTCCGTTATGACAACCCCGGGCAACACTGATGATGTGTGATGCTTGGCGTGGCGGACACACACGCACACACACACACACACACACACACACACACACACACACAGCGCGATGGCAGCGCATGGCCTCTCTGATAATTGCTTTAAATTATGGAGTGCCGGCGTGGCCCGGCTGCGTGCACAGGAGGGCCTAGCGACACTACCCGGGGTCCTGTGAGTGTGTGTGTGAGTGTCTGCGTGTGTGCGAGTGTCTGCGTGTGCGCGCGCGCTTTGCAGCATAAGCTTTGCATGCGAGGTCGGCGAAAGGGTGTCTCAACAAAATTTTATCGTACTGTGTATTGGTCAGTTATTTTGTATTTCTCCCAACAAGGGCTAATTTTAAAAAGTTCAAAAATTGAGTTTTTAAAAATTAGTCCAAAAATACTGTTCATTGGGTTTGGTGGAGAGGGTGTGGTTCCACGTCCACCAGACGTGGTGAAGTGCCTAGGGTCCATTCAGGACACCAGCCCTTCAGAGGAGAGGGAGGCGAGGTCTCGGGGGTGGGGTATCGTTGCCAAGTGTATAATTAACATGGCAGATTCCATCCATGCACGCGGTCCACCCTTATCCTTTCGGTCCCCGTCCTATAATTAACCCGATTTGCATATTTGGGCGGAGTGTGTATATTCCTTTTTATTTATCGAGGAACGAGATAATTATTACTCTTTTTGCTATCCCCGACACAGCAGAGCCCGGCCAGTGCCAAACGCAGCGTCAAAGGCTCAACTATCATCATTTGGGGCTGGGAACGGGGTGTCACGGGTGAAGGCTGCTTGTCGGGCCTAGGATCCACCAGGAATGCCGGGGGGGGGGGGGGGGGGGGGGAGTGTCACTGCGAGTCGCTCGCTCGTTGGCGCTGTCGGCCATAGAGACTGCAGGCGACGCTCGTCTTGCGGACGAGACGCGTGCATTTTGTTTTCACGCCTTCTCCCCCGATGAAAAAATAAAATTAAAATAAGTTGACTCCGTTTCTGGTGGGGAAAAAAAAGGAGGACACGTTGCCAAGAGTGTAACGGAATGCGAAGCTCCCTCGCAGGTAATTGAAAACCACTTATCACCGATGTTATTCTGTGTGTTTGTCCTGGTTTCACACACACACACACACACACACACACACACACACACACACACACACACACACTTCCAATCACCAGATAGGCATCACTCATCGTGCCCGCAGTAATGCATTTCGAATGCGATGCGCCGCGCCGCCGCGCGGTCCCCGCGGTGTTTCGCACCGACCGGCCCCGCCGGGCCCCGCCGCCGCATTTCGCCGTCAGAGCGTCCTCAGGCAGAAAAACATTGAAATGTGCAGAACGAACCCTCCAGGGTTTGGCTAAAGACTGTTCAGTATGCTAAGTTGGAGTACCCGAACCCACATCATGTGTGCCCGAGAGCAGCAGCAGCAGCAGCAGCAGCTTATTGGAGGGAGTCGGTATCCCGACGGTATCCAGATGTCATTACGATTGCTTTTCGGTAGCAACTCGTCATGATTGCTGGCTTTAGCAGGTGCAGCGCACAAGTCCAGGCGGCGCGGCGCCTCCCCAGCCCCCCGCGCCCCGCGGCCCAGGGACAAAAGACTGTAATCCGAAAACCCCCGGCTACGTACTGCAATGCCGCATTACCGCGGGATGCCCCACAGGCTGGCTGGTCCCTGCTATCGCGACGCGTCGTTGCATGCGGCAGAAGTGTACGACTGTTATTGTGTGCGGCGGCGACGACGTCTCGTTGGGTGAGAGAATTATGATGGGTGACGCCGGGCAGAAAGAAAAATTGTTGTGTCAAAATTATCAATAAAAAGTCAATCCGAAGGCGAGGACGAAATAACTTTGAATTTTTGTTGTGTGATCACTGGCAAACTTGTGTTTCTGCCACAAACGAATTTTCTACGATTTTTGAATTTGATTTTTTTGGTGCATCGGCTAAGTCTGCATTTGAAGTTTCAGTGGGCGCCACAAAATCACCCAAAATGGAGTTAACCTCGTCCTTGTGAAAAGTGATTTAGCAGCGATTACGAATGCTAGAAATCAAACCGCGCACGAGACCCGCTTCTCAGGACCCAAGGAGTGAAGTGCCTTGACGGCGTATCCGTCAGTTTTCCATCTCGGCACCACTGGCACCACCCAGCCGCCCGGGGCATGGTCACGTGGTCACGCACACCGGAAAAATATTTTCTGCCAAGAACCGCCGTGAGGGTCGCACCATGTCGCCGTCGACGTCTTCGTCGGGGAATCCGGGAGCAGACGGGACGGGTCCCCGCCTCGGGTCCCGTCCCGGAATGAGACACAATAAGAGGAGAAGGGCGGTAATTTCGGATCGGAGCCTCACGCACGGCTATCGACGGCGGCCCCGAAGGCTCCGAAGGCCCCCGCCGAAGACATCGCCGCCCCGGGCGATCGAGGGTGTAACACAGGAGCGAGCCGTGTCTCTGCATACAGCTAGTACTTAGATCACAATGGCGCCGGGCCCGCCAGGCCCAGCCAGGCCCGGCCCCGCCCCGGGCCTGCAGGGCGGGGCCGGTGGGCAGCAATGAAGAGGGTTAGGGTGACCGGTTTTGTACACGGGTCCCAACAGAAACCTTAAAATTACGTGTCTCGGCGTTACACGACCCTGGACAGCACAGCAAAGCACGGCCGTGTCGCAAACGCCGCCGGCGAAGGGTTGGTTTGTGCGTTGAAGTCTCCCGCTAGAGCCAAACAGACGTCTCCAGTCTCCTACCGGGATGAAGAGGGATTTGACCCACGGCTTGGGTCGGTTTAAAGAGGTGGGGCAGGACGTCACCGACCCGGCCGCCGCTCCGGCGCCCTGCACGGAGCGGCAGTCTCGGTACAAAATGACACGTCCAGGGGTAATGATAGCAGACCTCTATTTATTACACCAGGGGATTGTTTCCCCTCGTCGATGAATGGGCGAGTGCTGGCGCCACAAACCAATCATGTCATACGAGAGTCTCGTACCCAACCTTTCTTTGAAGAATTAAGGGAGTCCCGCTTTCGATTCCCTTGCATATCAAAGTCGAGGCCCCGATATCACTTTTCATTATTTTCCCCCCAGAAGGCCCAGCAGCGCCCGCGGGCGTTTCGCCGGCGCACGGAAGCGCCGCGAAGGATATTATTCTATCTGGACAACTCTCGCGATATAACTCAAAGCGAAACTCAATTTGGTGCGGCAGGAGAGGCTCTCGGTCTCGGCTTGCCCTCCCCCCCCCCCCCCCCCCGCGTCCGGAGCCCGCGCGGGTCCTGGGGGTCCTGCTGCAGGTCCTGTCCCCCATATATCATGCTCTTCATTAACGCAAGACCAGTAGCGAGGTGAGGTCCCGGGTGCTGAGCCACTAGTCGTCGTCGTACTACACACGGCGAGTGCTGCCATTTATACACAGCGTGGCACTGCGCTGTGCACTGCACTTCTGCACTACACCTAACCTCACCATCAGAAGTTAAAAGAAATCTCCGAATTGGTAGCAAATTTGAGCTGTAAGCGTCTCATACACCGAAAAATATTTCAGAAGGGAAGTCTGTATTTCTTTTTAAAATTTTTTTAAAGACCGTTGCGTTGTAACCTACCTCAAATAATTACCAAAAACTCTACCGTAAACGATTTTGACAAGTCCGCGCTTCGGGTTGGCTAACCCGTCCGTTGTGTGGCTCGGGGCGGCGGGGTATTGATGCGCTACCGCCGCTACCGCCGCTACCGCACCGCGTGTGCGCTGCTCCCGCGCTGCGGTGGGTGGCGGTGCTGGGCGCAGCAGCCGCCGCCGGGAGCGCAGCTAAAGCAGCCAAAGCCATCCCACAAACTATATACCCGGTAGCAACAGATTAGAAATTAAATGAACACAGCGCCGCATGTTAGTGACTTACAAGGGCCCGGGCAGCCGGCGGCCAGCCGATGGGCGGCCGATGGGCGGCGGCCAGCGTCACGTAGTCCCCTCGCGGCCATGCCAGGCTGTGCCCGCCGTGCGTGGTGCGCGGCGCGTCCAACGACCCGCGGTTAGTAACGAAATATGGAATCTAATTTGGACGTCGATCCATATTTTCATAACGGATTCATTCGTTATTTCGGTGTCTGGCCCCTACGCGTTCGACCGCAACGTGTCAGGGGAGCTTCTTTGCGCGGGAAACTGACGAAGATGGGATGAAAGTTGTGGAACCATTGCGGGGGAGGGGAGGTTGCTGCGTTTGGCGAGAGAGATTCCGTGCACTTGTTGAGCCGACGGTTTCCTGCCGCCTGCTGCGTGTGTGTGACGCGCACTGCCGCCTAATATCCCCGGGACGTTTGGGGTGCACTGATTGTTTTCGGAGAGGTCTGCCGCACCCTGCTCACACATATGCGCTGCCCAAAAGTATATCATTCCGAGGAGGGATTGCGGGGAAGCAACGCTGACGGCGTCGCAAAGTAAAGAAAATGGGAGTCTGTAAAAAAATAAAAGAATAAAGAGAGAGAGAGAGAGAGAGAGAGAGAGAGAGAGAGAGAGAGAGAGAGAGAGAGAGAGAGAGAGAGAGGTGAGGATGCTGTTCAGGACCACCATGCCCAGTAGCCGGGAGTATCGGTAGCACCCCGGGGCCATTGCGGCCTGACACGGCACCGCCCTGCCCTGCCCGGCCCTGGCGGCCCTGGCCAGCCTCCCGATGGGACCAATCCAGTGGTAATCAAGGAGGTCCTACCCTGGCAGGACTCCGAGGACCCCGGTGCCTCGGGCTCGGCCGTGTCTCTCTGGTCCCACGGATCGCCCTCTCAGGCAGTCCTCTCCGCTGATACTCGACTGGCCTTTGTGACCGAGCGTTATGACGCGCCTGCAGCCGCGCATAAAGTCTGCCGGGTGACTTCATAACAAGACTCGGATTTGAGTCCCCCCTTGTGCTCCCTGAGATAACATGCAATCCATTTCGCTCTCTGAGACAAAGAAGAAGAAGAAGAAGAAGAAGAAGAAGAAGGGAGAATCTCTTGCCTTATCTAATTTGTTGTCCGGACCTCTAATGAACGCAGCAAGCAGGCACACTGCAAGGGCACGCGTTCGCTCCTTCTCCTTTCTAATTTTCCTTCTCGTCTCTCTCTCTCTCTCTCTCTCTCTCTCTCTCTCGGCGGGTAGCGTCTGGCCCACCGCCAGCTCATACCGCCACTGAGCTATCAGTGCATTTGCAAATTGGCGACGCCGGTACGCGGTGGTGCGGAAGAGACGGAGCGAGAGAGAGAGAGAGAGAGAGAGAGAGAGAGAGAGAGAGAGAGAGAGAGAGAGAGAGAGAGAGAGAGAGAGAGAGAGAGAGAGAGAGAGAGAGAGAGAGAGAGAGAGAGAGAGAGAGAGAGAGAGAGAGAGAGAGAGAGAGAGAGAGAGAGAGATCAACGTCACCACCGCCAAGCTGAGCTGTTCAGAGGAGCCCAGCAGCACCATAACAGAACCCCAGCCGCAGTCAACATGATGCAGGTGACAGAGTGTCTCCATCGGGTTTCTACCTTTTTCCAGCGACCATGCGCGCTCTCGTGCAACAAAAATCATCCCCGAATTTTCCTCCGCAGTCGATTTTTCTCTTTAGAGATGCCAGGTTATCACACTGCCAGCTGCCAGTGCGGCGCGTTGTGTGCACCTCGGTGCACCTGCATCAAGAAGGGGTTCCGTTTCATCCACGCCTGTCACGAGCGTGCGGCCCGCTATTTGTACAGGGCAGCGGCTGTGTGTGTTTTAGTACATTACAGTGTCATCAAATCAGGGCAGGTTCAGTGCAGCCGTGTCTGTGGCCGGGCCGGGCTGCTCATTTGTGAGGAAGTCATTTGTGGCCGCGCCTCGGGGTGGCAGTGAGGTATGGCCTCATCAGGGATGGGATAGGATAGTGCGCTGGCGGCGCTGGCTCTCGGGCGGGGCGTGGCGGCGGCGGCCGGACCACCTTCCGGTCACAGGAGGACAGGGTGCTCAGACTCCGGCCGGAAAACGGTACCGGCCCGTGCGGGCCCACGGCGCGCAGTGGATTCTGCAGTGAAATTAGCCTCTGTGTCAGCGAGCTCACAACCTCGGAGCGGCGCGGTCGGCGGCAGCCGAGAATTTTGACGTAATGAGATTGTTTTGGGAATCGCAGTAGCCACAACACACACACCACACACCAACCCTATTCACGAGGGTGAAGCGAATCGGCGCGAAATTCGCGCCATGATTTATTGTTTGACAGGGAAGCAACAGGTAGTCGTGTAGCTGCAGGGAGAAGGATGTGTTGCCAGACATTAAGGCTATGGAAAACAACACATAACAGCGGCCGGACGCGCTGAAAACGAAAGTTTGTACAACTAATGCTCTCATATCCCACGCCCCGAAGGCGCCGGCGCACCGGCCGCAGGCTCGCGGCCTGGGTCGTCAGGGCGGGGCCGCTGGCCGCTGCCTCCCCGGCACATTACGTCAATGTAAGAGGTGTGCGGCAGGTGCTGCGAGCGTCAAAAACAGTCCGGGGAAAAAATGAATGCACGTGTACTACGACGATTTGCCGTGGGCTTTGGAAGCGCCACGAAAATCCCACGGCCTTGGAGCTGCGGCCCCAGCCCACCCACCCGGGGTGTGTTTTGATCAAACCCCCATCATCATCGCACCGCCAAATCCATAGCTCCTCCCCCATCAGCACACAAAACACACACCGGGAGCAGCGTGACCGACACGCCGGCACCCCGTGACGAACCCCCGGAGCCCTGTCGGAGCCTCCGGGGACCCCTGGTGCCGGAGCGGAGGCGGATACGGCGGACAGACCCCCGAATTTTGCACGGCGAAAATGAAAGTTTTTGCGTCCAAATAAGAGGCAGCAGCATCGCGATGGTTTCGGTGCGGTCTAATGAGTGTCGCGTCTCGGGGCATAACCGGCACGCTACGTGTTATTCACCGTGCTCTCCGGGTGGCTCGGCAGAACAAGTACTGGCCACACGGACGTTTTTAAATCTCTCTCTCTCTCTCTCTCTCTCTCTCTCTCTCTCTCTCTCTCTCTCTCTCTCTCTCTCTCTCTCTCTCTCTCTCTCTCTCTCTCTCTCTCTCTCTCTCTCTCTCTCTCTCTCTCTCTCTCTCTCTCTCTTTCTGCTCCTCTCTCCTTCTCTCTCTCGATCCCTCCCGAGCGATGCCCTGCTGGCCATGTCCCATATGCACGCAGTATGGAGGGCAACAACCGAAAAAGTCGTGGATTTATGACGAATTAATTGAATGTGTACTTACAGGGGCCACTGTATTTGGAGTGCGCCCATAAATTGCGCCGCGCCGCGCGCAGTCCCTGCGCCAAATGAAGGATGGCGGGGCAGCGCTGCAAGGGATCCGGAGGAGCCGGGGAGAGATACATCACTGAGAGTAGGCGCCACGCCGCGCCACGACCCTGGCCTCTGGGGCCTCTGCTCCCCCAGCCAGAGAGCGAGGCCCCGGCCCGCCCCGGTCCGGTCCGGCCTGGTCCGGCCTGGCCGCGGCGCCCGGCCTCTTATCCGCTCAAACTGGATCCAGTGCAGGGAAGAGCGCCGGCGGGACGACTAATTCATAAAAGAGGGAGCCCTGTAAATGGCGATGTCCTGTTTGCGATGCCAGTTTGTCTTGATTCAGTTTCAGGGAGCCGTGCGCGGCCAGGCGCGGCCATTATTCCGCGATCATTACAAAGGCGACTCTGACTTCTGCCCCGTTTATGACGGAGAGCAGCACAGTGTAGCAAGGCGGTGGTGCGCTCTCTTCTCCGGGGTGAATTTCCGGGGTGGGAATGGGAGTGGCCCGTGAAGGATGGTCAGGTTTTGATCGTGTTCGGCTCGGTCCGTGCGCCGCTGCGCCGCGGGAATGCCGCGGTGACGGATGGGGAACAAGGCCCGCCTCACCCCCACCCCACCAACCCCCTATCACGGCACGATTGAGACGCGCTCTGCCGGGGAATAGTGTCCCAAACGACAAATGACGGCCATTGTCAGAAACAAGGAAAAGTGCCGTCCTCGTACGGCGATGACGGCGATACCGAGGCGAGGTCCGAGGTCCTCTGTCCGCGCCGTGGGCGTGAGGCCAGCGGCTCCGAACCCGATGGAGACATTCTCGGCGAGAGGAAACTTTGAAGCGTTTGTTTAACAGATTTCGGATTCGTGAGCGACAGTGATCAACAGCTGATGTGGTGGTTTCAGTAGGCAGAGGAGAAGCTCCATCGGGGCCTTGCAAACACCACGTGACCTGTGGGAGGAGGGAGTCTGTCAAAAGACACGCTCCTACATTAAATGCATAGTTTAGCCATACCATGCAGGGGGAGGTGGTCAAGTTGTGGCCTATTATGAACCACGTGGTATTTGAACGTCACCAGTACCGGGGCAGGTGCTGTGGTCTCAGTGGCCAGGGGAGAGCTCCGTACCGCGGCACTCGTGGGAACTTTTTCGGCGGGGCCGCGCCGCGCGCACGCAGAGACGATGTTCCTGGGGGCGAAACTGGTCCACCGTCCGTCTCCGCTGACCTCTCCGCATCCTCTCACTCACACGTCGTCGTCCGCGCCAAAGAAAAATAATACATAAATCGGAGCGTGGATTATACAACTCGGATTTCTCCCCGATTCCCATGCTCCATATGTTGCATCCAAGTGAGCGACGCGCCTCAGATAACACAGACATTTGCCGCGGCGGGGCCGGCGGGCCGGGCTGGGCCTGGCCGGTACCTGGTGCTGACACGTGAAAGATGACCGCCGTCACTGGAAGCAGCGTCGCAGTGCGTCGCAGCAGATTATCTCGGTGACAGTCGGGGCTGGGCGGCGCTGCGTGATTATTGGAGGGTGAGGGTGGCCGACTAGAGAGCCGCCAAGGGAGCCGCAGCGTATGTGTGCGCGTGCTCAGGGGTGCCTATGCGTCACGTCATTTCCAGACGTCCCCGGCGTGTCGGCGCGGCGAGATCACCCCGTGGGAAGCTGGCGGCGGCGGCATGGCACCCACGGCACGGCGACGGCACGCCGACGGATCGGACCTGACCGCCGACGTGACCAAGTTTCTCATAAACCTCCGGTGACGTCACCGACAAGGGCGACGAGAAGAGTAAGAGTCGGGCCCGGCTTATCGGCGTCTCCTATCAAAGGGCCGCGTCCCCGAAGGGCCCAAGGGCCGGCAGGGACACCTGATAGCGCCGGGTCGGGGACCAAGCCGGGCCGGGCTGGGCCCCTCCGATCCCACACCGCCCAGAGGGGACATTAGATTTTTTCACGCAGGCCGACCCGGCGCGCGGGTGACGATGCGAGGCAAGGGTGGTGATGTTGATGACCAGGTGTAAACTAGCCGGGCCCAAAGTCTCCGTGCCGCCGCCCCCACGGCGCGGTGTCTTCTCATGGCGGCGCCTGACCGATAGGGGAAAAAGCTCGCGTGTGCACACCAAAAAATTCAACTCAAACTTATTTTAGATATTCACCTAAAAAAGCGCCCAGAATTCAAGAACAAAATTTTTCATCAATTTCCGAAGATCTCCTGAAATTTCAGCCTCCCCCCTCTAAAAATTCAATTAAAAGGATCACTAATTCGATACTTCAAAGACTTCACAACGGGCGCATGCACCTCCATTCACCTCCCCCGTCGCCGTCGCGCCTGACTCTCCGGCTGTCCACCGGCAGGCACAGCGGTAGACGGTAACAAGCCAGCCGAGTGCAATATCAGAGGTGGCATCGACACAGACACGGCGCGCCCTGACCCCCGGCGACTCGAGAACGGTAGTTGTCATCGACCGCTCTGACACGAGACAAACGACGCCGCGCGCAGCCGCCTCGTCACTAAATGAAGACTTTTTCGGATGAACTTTTGCAGGCACGCTATAAAGGCCCCATGGATGGATTTAAAACACTCGTGGGACCCAAACCGGTCCAGAGAAGAGCCGAAAAGGACCGTCAAAGTCAAGATTTTGTCCAAAATTACAGCACTTGGTTCGAAACCGTATAGACCTGAACACGCGGTTCAAATTAGGTCGAAATGGGTCCTAATTGGTAGCTGCAGGTCCCCTGAACCTGGAAAGCACGCACGATATGTACTTTTACACAATAAGGGGCCGCCTTCATCAATATTCCGCATTAGTGCCCGGGGAACTCGCCATATATATGAAGGATACGGCACTCTTAAATCCCGCGATGCCAATGTGATACATCGATAGTTTTGACCCAAAGGAAGGTTCTTGCCCGGAGAGGCATTTGAAATTTCCCTTAGGAAAAATTTTACAGCCCCTCAAAATTCCCATGCGCCTTACGGGAGGTCCGGGTAGGCAACCCGCAGTACACGGCCGCCGAATCCGCACTGTTTTCACAGAAGTGTCACTAAAATCGGGGTTTAAAATACCTGTAGACCTGTGCAATTTTTTAAAAATAGTGGTACAGGTCCTACCGAAGGATTTGAGCTGCAGAGGCAATCAATTAAGCCCCATAGATACCGTGGGGAAAGGTTTCAATTTTGTCATTTTTCCATACTGACCCTTGGCGCCTTAATGGTACAGTAGCTAAGGAATAAAAAAGCTCCCAACTCCTAAACGGTAAGAGATACCGCAAACTGGACGAAATTTGTGTCCAATGAGTGTTAATTCAGGGTGTTTTATTATAAAAATATATTTGTGTTCAAATTTTGACCTATTGAAAGTACGTGGGGGCCCAATTGGGCCCAAATTTTAGAAGCACTTCTGCACGGTTAAAAATCATTCGATTCAGCCGAATTTTTTTGGGAGGTGGTTTTTAGGGTAGTGGAACAACTTCAGATAGTGGGAAATGCAAGTTTCAAAACCAAACAACAGCGTGATCCCACTGAGACCGGCGAACGTTTTAGAGCACCGAGTCTTTTTGGGGGGCCGTCCATTATGTACATCCACGAATTTTATCAATTATGTGGCTAGTGTGCGCGAACACAAAATGGCGCCTGCTGGGTAGCAGCCACGACTTGTGCACGCACGCGTGTCCTGCGGGCTTGCCTACCCTGACACCCGCAGGCGCTCGGCGTCGCCGTTCGCGGTTTACTCGTGGGCTCTGGCTGTGCGCCGATTTTCCCGGCCCAATAAGACCGGTCGGGTCTCCGGCTGACACCGCTGCGGCGGACCGAGGCCGAGTGTCGCCGCAGGTGAGAGAGAGGCTGCGGACTGCACCTGGCTGCACGCATGCAACACGCACCGCCACCACACCTGCCAAACTGTGGTTTCGGGACACACGACAACGCCATCCGTTGGGCTGCATTCGCCAAGTTATGATATCCACGGCCGGCCGCAACTAGACGGGGAGCAGTTTTTTTTTCACCGATAGAATTGAAAAATTTCAGTGAAACTGACAATTATCATAAATCAATGTTTAGTCAGATCACCCCCCCTAAAATGTTCATTTCCAGGCGCAGCATCCGATAGCATGACTTTTTTAGAGGACTTCCAGGCTCAAATACTTGGCTTGCCCTATCTTAGAACACAGCCGACTGCCTTCGTGGCATCGCCGGCCCCACACCGGCCCTGCTGGCCTCTGCCCGGCTGATGCGCACAGATTCCGCGCATCGCGCGGCCCGGTGGCTGACGCGGTAGCAAGGACAAGGTGCCGGGCGGGGGTTAGGGAAGGGGAGGCCCCCGTCAGTCAGAGGGGGGGGGGGGGGCTGCAGCTGCCGGCGTGCCGATACCCATCGTATCGGTATCCGTATCGGTATCAACGAGCTCTAACGATGCGTGCGAGAGGGGGTCTCATGCGGTGGTTGGTACCCTGCAAGGCATTTTTAACCCACCGAGCGCGCGCGCGCGCGTGCAGAAAGCAAAGAAGTATACCGCGGCGGCACGACAGAGATGCATCGTTATATTGTGTTCGCCACGTGTGTGTGTGTGTGTGTGTGTGTGTGTGCTGCGCGTGCTGGTCGCTGGCGGTGTCCCTGCGGGGCAGATGCGGTGGTCAGTGAGGCATATGGACTCGTGCGTTCAAAAATCCTGCGCGCGTTCGAAAGAAGCAAAAACAAAAAATGTATAACTCAAGGAGGCGCGTGTGCACACTGAGATGCGCATGCCATGCCGCCTCATTATTCCGATTGCGCGCTCGCCGCAAACATGCACTCTGGCACGTCGTAAAAAGAGTCCGTTCAGTGTGCTGCGAGTCGTCGTCGTTTGCAAAAATCGGGCGCAGTAAACGACAAGGCGTGTATATATCATACCGCGGCGCGGTGCGCGTCGTCTCGCGATGCCGCGTTCGGAGTGTGTGACAGCGTGCGCTGATGATTCGTCGGCCTTAAACATGACGACCCCTACGCGGCCAGGGGATGGTCAGGGCCGGGCAGGGGGGGGGGGGATAACCTTGGAAACCAGCGACCGGGGTAAGCAACCTGTATAACAAACGCCTCAATGTAGGCAAACAGCGTGGCATATCCCCCTCCAAAACCCAAGTTGGCTACGCCCCTGGGGCCGGGGCTGGGGCACCGAGGGGACGGTCAGGGTAGGACACCGAGCAGAGAACGGTCAGAGCAGGGCACCGGCCAGGGCACCGGCCCGGCTGCTGCATCGCCGCAGGACTAATCGAGATAAACTGCCCGCGATCCGCAAAGAACGACCATTGAACGACGGTAACATCTCGCGCGGCTGGGCGAGTGAGAGAGGAAGAGAGAGAGAGAGAGAGAGAGAGAGAGAGAGAGAGAGAGAGAGAGAGAGAGAGAGAGAGAGAGAGAGAGAGAGAGAGAGAGAGAGAGAGAGAGAGAGAGAGAGAGAGAGAGAGAGAGAGAGAGAGAGAGAGAGAGAGAGAGAGAGAGAGAGAGAGAGAGAGAGAGAGAGAGAGAGATAGGATAGGCGTGCGGCGTGCTATAACGATCTAGCGGCGCGCCCGATCTGCCACCTCCTGCTGGCGCTGGCTGCATGGCCTGCAAAGCTCCGGCAAAGCCACAGCCAAGCACGCGCTCCGGCTCCCCTCGCCGTCGCGTCGTGGTGCTGCACCTCTAATCTGCGGGTCAGGAGCGCGCAGCCGCGGCAGGGAAGGCAGCGCACACAGCCGAGAGCGCGCGTGTCGGAGCGCCCGGAGGGTAGGCAGTCCCGCCGCGCGGCCGCGTCGTGCGGGCTGGCCTACCCCATCAGCCCGCAGGCGACGAGGTAGGCAGTCCCGCCGCGCAGCCGTGTCGGGCAGGCTGGCCTACGATGTCCCGCCACTGGGCCACGTTCCTGCCTCTCGTAACTCGTATGAGACTGAGGAGGCTGATAGAGTCACACGGAACAGTCGTTCCGAATCGGGTGCCGTCGGGCAAGCCGAGAGCAGTTAGTGGGGAGCACTATAAACCAGACGATCACACAGCGAGATGTCGGCGGCCGATGAGGGACGAGAGTTCTCCTTGTCACACTCGCCGGGGACGGGGGTGCAGGTGGGAGAGGGACGGAGGATATGCTGTAGCGCCATAAAGCCCTGCGCTCCCACAGTATGGCAGGTGTGTGTAAAGTCCACCGCGCTGCCTCCGGACGGTTCCTCCGGGCTGTGCCGGCTGTGCCTCCGGGCGGTGCCACTGCCCTCTCCGGCCGGACACTGAAGCTGGCCCTGATGCGAACCTTTTTCCCGTTTCCAGGGGGTTCCGCCGGGCCCGGCGATAAGATACGCCCTCGTAAAATCCAGATCGATCGCTCCGCTTGGCTCCGCGCGGCACCGCGCGGCTCGGCGATGAAGGTGTCAGCAATAAGAGCTGGCCGGCGCCGAACAGACAACCGGTATTTCTCGCCATTTCAGCCACTTATTCGCGGCTGTGTTTTAGAGCGACGCGGCCTTTATATTTCTGCGCGGTGTCTCTGTCTCGCTCCGCCACAATAATTAAGTTTACACGCGCATAAGTTTTAGAGCACGTCTCTATCTCTGCCCCCCCCCCTCTCTCTCTCTCTCTCTCTCTCTCTCTCTCTCTCTCTCTCTCTCTCTCTCTCTCTCTCTCTCTCTCTCTCTCTCTCTCTCTCTCTCTCTCTCTCTCTCTCTCTCTCTCTCTCTCTCTCTCTCTCTCTCTCTCTCTCTCTCTCTATCTCTCTCTCTAGTATGATGGACGAGCTGCAGGCCGGGTTTGGCTCGTGTCGTGCAGCCGCAGCACCGCTCCGGCGCGCACTTCGCTCGCGTGGCGCTGCGCTACGAGGCTGTGACGCCGCTGGGGACCGCTGCGGACTGATTCGCGTCTAATTGGGCGCGAAGCTGAGGCCTGTCGCGGTCCGGTCCCCCTGACTCGCCCCGTTTGGTGTGCGCGCCGAGAAAACGCTGGCTGGAAAATTTCCTGACGGATGGAAAATGAGAATGAACGAAATGCGCTATTTCGAGTGATGATAATAACGCCGGTGCCTGCGATAGTGAGCACGCTGCGTCGCCGCCTCTGCCGCAGATACCGCGTCCGCTCGCTATTTGCGATCGAACGCTAATTAATCACGTGATGCGCACCGCGACGGCAGGAAGTGCCCCCGCCACGCCCCGCCACGCCCCGCCACGCGACGCTCTGCGACAGAAACACACCCATCGATTCATCATCGGGCTGCCTGGCAAGAGCCGGGGCCGGCAGAGCAGCCAGCGGGGAACGCGCGAAAATATGTTCTTTGCTTATTTATGGGGGCTGAAGCTGCCGCTGGCCGGCGGATAACATTTATTGGAGCGAGAGAGAGGAGGGGGAGGGGAGGAAACAGCGTAAGGCGGGGTTTGGCGTAGGTCGTGTCGCCGTGGTCCGCATATTAGTGTCGACGCACCGCTGCGTAGAATTGTGAATCTATATTAAATTGGCTGGATTTTTTGGGAGATGCATAAAGTTCCTTTTTTTGTTGTGATTTTCGCCCTTTAAATTTTGGAGAAGTTTGATTCTGATTTTGAGGTGATTTCCACATCGCTGGAAAAGGAGTCACGATGGCAGCCTTTTGGGACCGGGACACACCGCAGCGAAGCCCTTGCCGGTCCTTGCCGTGCAGTACGGGCTGTATAAAGACGCATCCCCAATGCGCGGACACGGCTGCAACAGTGGCGGCCGCAGCAGCAGCAACAGCACAACAACAACAACAGCCTCAACAACGACGGCAGCTGCAGTAGAGTAACAAAATAATCGCAGGAAATATACACGACGCTCAAGAGCGAGGACACAGACTGGGGCGCGGTCTTTGCATTGCGTTTCGTGTGCAGCATGGGTATGCAGACGAGCAGTCGTATACGACGGTACAAGTCCACACACACATACACACACACACACACACACACATCTTGATTAACACATGAACGGCAGTGGTATAAGGAAAGGAGCAGGGGCCGGGGTTCGCGGGGGGGAGGAGAGAAGAGAGGAGAGAGAACAGCATGGGAAATGTGCGCGTAAGGTTCCCTCTGCACAGAATGGAAGCGTCATGCGTAGGGGGGGGGGGTTCGCATAATGCCCCAGTACTTAGGCCGCGGAGGAAGAAGGAGAAGAAGAAGCGGAGGAAAAAGGACGAAAGCGGCCGCATCGATTCGGACGGGCGATGACACGGAATGGCTGGGCGGGCTGCGGATAGCGTCGCCAAGTGGTGGGCCGGTTAAATATCGGCAGGAAGGAAGTCGGTACCGCCGGGCCGTGTGAGTCATTAGCATAGTACACGGCACTGCTAGGGCACTCGTCACCGGCGGCGCTGTGGCTGCTGCTGCTGCCGCTGCTGCTGCTGCTGCTGCTGCTGCCGCTGCAGCTGCTGCTCGGGATTAGCATGGTGCGAGGATCCGCCCTTGCGCTCACACATGCACCGAACGTATCCAAGATAAATGAAGCGATATAGAAAATGTGTGTGCCTCTTTGACCCGCTTATGTTCATTGACCTGCGCGCGTCACGGCCGAGTTGCGGGCTCGTATTCGCGCGCGCACACCCCGCGTGCACGTGTGTGGCATCACACGTAACAGGAGACACGGGCCGAATGGTCGCCCTAAATCATGGGGATGGCGTGAAATCAGAGCGACCAACCATTCCAGATGGGCGCGGGGACCACCGGCACGGCCGCTGCCGCTGCCGGCCGCCTCGGCCCGAGTCTCCCCGGCCCAGCGGACATTTCACACGCACGCTGCTCTCGCTCGTGCGCACACGTCGTGTCCGTGTACCACTCCGCAGGTGTGCGCCGAAATATTATCACTCGGACGAACGGTAAGGTGCCGGGCCGGCGGGGTCCGGCGGGGATCCGGGCAGCAGCGGCCCGCAGCCCGTGATGAATTGGCGGCCATTAGTATTCGAGGTGGACCGTGCGAGTCCGCCGTCGGTCCAGGACGGGGGTCACCGCGGTACCCGCCTGACCCCCGCCGGCCCCCGGGCGGGCGGGTCTCCCACCTGCCCACAGGTGGAGCAGGCTTCCCGCCCTCGCCTCCCGCCGGCGTCGCGACCCACCTCAACGGAGGTCATGTCAGTCAGGTCAGCCCGTCGGCGGCGCCGCTCCTCCCACAAATCTCCCTCCCCCTCCTCCCCGCTTTCGCCGGGGTGGGGAGGGGGGGGGGGAGGCAGCCGCCGGGTGATGAGGCGGTAAAGCTCCCGCCGAGGTTCCCGCCCCTCCCCGGGCGCAGCGCGGGGCGCGGCGGCGTACGAGTGTCGCTTTGCCGGCCGCGGAACACATCTTTTCCATTAGGATAGGGGGTCCAGACCGGTGCCGGAGCCCCAGGCCTCCGCCCGGCCCGGCCCGGCCCGGCCTCCGGGGTCAGCCGTCCTCTGCGTGCCCCGGCTCGCCACCGGCTCGGCCCCGGCGCCACACGGCAACGTGCACGCAAGCGATACGGTGCTCCGAAGCTCACGCGGTAGAATATCGGAGGATGCCCTGTGGCGGTGAAGGACTCCCTCCCGGCCCTCTTCGCCGACGCCGCTTTCCCCGCGCAGGGCGCCTCTGGCTTGGTCTCTGGACGCGCAAAAAGGTCGTGGGCGCGCTGCGTCCGCGCCATGTCCACCGCGCCAATTAGGCTGGAGATGAAAGCGTCCGACAGAACACGACGCCGCCGTGCCTCGGCCCTGCCCTGCCCTGCCCTGCCCTGCCCCGGCTGTTGCCCCCTCGAATGCATTTCGCTTATCGTGCCGCGGACTTACCGGACGATCCGTCTTGCGAGCGCTCGCACACGGGCAGAGGCCGCCGCTGCCGCCGCCGCAGTGAAACGGTAAAGCCACGCTGTTTTTATTTATTCTGCGCGTGTTATATGTGGACCGGTCAAAAATTTATCGCAGCCTCCCGCTGCGGCGGTGCGGGGCCCTCGGAACATGCGCACTTCGCAGGAAACGAGAAACAACGTGACTTCAGTTTTTCATGGGCTCACTACATTTTCGAAAGGAGTCCCTATCTCACAACGTTTGCGCTATCGGTCTGAATGCACACTTTTTTATTTTTTATTTTTTTTTAAATCATTTTTTTGCGGGGTGCCCTACGATCGCAGCACCTGCTTGCAGACCTGACGCCCGGGGCGGTGATGCACTGCGTGTCACGTGCCGTCTGCGACAGGTGCGCGGCCTGCTGCGACAGGGGGCGCCTCGGGCCGGGACCCCCAGGGGGACCCCCAGGGGGACCCCCAGGGACCGTCTGCGATCGGAGACTGCAGGCCCTCGCAGGCCCCCGGGCGCACCAATATCCGTCACGGAGGCGCTCAGCGCAAGCCAACAGTTTGACGCAACGGCTGGGAATAGGGTACTCCGGAGAAACTCAAAACGGAAGGAACAAGTCGTAACGAAGCGCATAGGGAAAGCACATTATCTCCAGCGTTCAGCTCGTTTGTTACGACGACTTCTAACTTCCGTTTCGGGCTTCTCCCGGGTACTCTATGAGGCGTGACATATGAAAGATTGTTCAGTACTGGGCCGGGGACTTTGTACAATACGAACAAGTGTAAGCAAGGTATGATCACTTCTCTACCTGCGCTGCCTTGACTCCCTCCCGATGACGACCGCCCCGTTTTCAAGAAGCCTGCATGTGCTACCGTAATCACATCCTCGCTCCCGCCGGGTCTTGCCGGGTCCTGCGACTTCTAGGAAGTGCGCACACACCTTGGCGTGCGCACGCAGCCGACAGCTCCCACGCACACACGGCGGCGGCGACGGTTATGGACAATTACGACTCCATACGGCCGAAAATCATGAGCCGGGCCCCCGAAGAAGGAGGCTAGCCGGCACTTCTAGGAATGGGTGTCGTGCGGGGGCCGGCGCCCCGGAGCCCTTAGGGCTGGGCCTTCCTGGGCCCTGCTGGGCCCTGTGAGGGGGTGGCCGGTGCTGCTCGCACGCCACTGGAGCCTACTGGAGCCCACTGGAGCCACTGGCTGCCGCGCCGGCCGCTCGGCCGGACCCTCGGAGGGCTCGTGCGGACGACTTGGGAAGCAGCGACGATTAGTGTTCACAGCCAGCAAGTGAGCACGGTAGTAGTGGTGGTGGTGGTGGTGGTGGTCGGCCTGGGCTTCTGGGAAGGTATCCGGACGGATCCTCAAACCCGGAGGAAAATTGCAAGACTATGTTTACTAAAAGAGCTACTGAATTTGAGCGTAGGAAAGATGTGGACGAAAACGGAGTTGTCCTCAGGAACAATCCTCCGGAGACGCGGCAGGGCCTCTGCCCTCGGGCGGCTCCCGTGCTACGCCATCACGCGACCTCACCTGATTTCCATATCAAATTCCCTTCATTTCTCGGTGATTATTTGCTCGGGGCGTGGAAAGGGCGGCGCGCTGGCGGCAGCAACAGGGGTGCCACCCCGGGAGGGAGGGGCCGCGGGCGGTGGCGGTCAGGACCGTCAAGGCGGCGGTGGAGCTCCCCGAAAAGAGGACTTTTTGTACTCCTCCCCGCGGTATGGGAAAACGGACACCGGCATGGACAGGGGGGCTGGACTCGAAAGTATGAGGTTGCGGTGTCTGCCGCCAGGGGGAGCGGCTGATCCAGACGATGATGATCGAAATGGCTCAGGCTACCGTCATTGGGCGTCATGGCTCCCGGGCATCAGAGGGGACCTCGTTTGCGTGCGTTTGCCGTCGGTGGGGCATTCCACGGGCAGGCGGCCGGGGCAGGCGGCCGGGGCAGGCCGGCTACTGTGCTACCCGCCCCCGCCGGGCCACGCAGGAAATGCCGGAGATACTAGACCGTGTGTGTTGTGTGTGTGTTGCCATAACTCATTCCACAGTTTGGGATAGACCCGTGCGTGGGGCCGCAGGGGATTTCTTGGCATCAAGCAGTTTCTACGAACGATGCGTCGCTTTTATCCGAATTATATTATTCTGCCAGCGCTGGGTAGCGGTCGCCGGGGTTATTATTGGCGGTGTTATTGCAGAAGTGGGTATGTGTGTGTTTGTGTGTGTGTGCCCCCGCTTCGTCCCCGGGAACTTGTCGAGCCTGCTGCAGAGCCGATGAAGCCGTTCCCCTTATCTGCCGACCCGGCGGGCCCCGGCGGGTCCCGGCATTGCCCCGGCTCTTCAAGTCCGAGTCGGATTCGAACTCGGAATAAGCGATCGACGGCAACTGGCCTGCTGCCGCCACGCCGCCGCCGCGCCGCTACCGTGCAAATCGAAGTGCCGCCGAGCCGGCCGCCGCCGCGCAGCGCATCATGCCTCGCTGTTCCTGCTGCTCCTGCTGCTCCTGCTGCTCCTGCTGCTCCTGCTGCTCCTGCTGCTCCTGCTGCTCCTGCTGCTCCTGCTGCTCCTGCTGCTCCTGCTGCCCCTGCTGCTCCTGCTGCTCCTGCTGCTGTGCTGCTCCTGCTACTCCTGCTGCTCCTGCTGCTCCTGCTGCTCCTGCTGCTCCCTGCTGCTCCTGCTGCTCCTGCTGCTCCTGCTGCTCCTGCTGCTCCTGCTGCTCCTGCTGCCCCTGCTGCTCCTGCTGCTCCTGCTGCTCCTGCTGCTCCTGCTGCTCCTGCTGCTCCTGCTGCTCCTGCTGCTCCTGCTGCTCCTGCTGCTCCTGCTGCTCCTGCTGCCCCTGCTGCTCCTGCTGCTCCTGCTGCTCCTGCTGCTCCTGCTGCTCCTGCTGCTCCTGCTGCTCCTGCTGCTCCTGCTGCCCCTGCTGCTCCTGCTGCTCCTGCTGCTCCTGCTGCCCCTGCTGCTCCTGCTGCTCCTGCTGCTCCTGCTGCCCCTGCTGCCCCTGCTGCTCCTGCACCGAAAAAAAAATAGTATAAAATTTAGAAGACGATTCTTCTACTGCGATTCCTCTCAGAAATCAACTACGACCTAGTCGCGCACTCTATAAGCAAGAATACTTTTAATTTTCAGCGAAGTCGCGCTTCCTCTACCTCGTCCCTCTCAGATTTCGAGGATTCCCGACTTGTTTGTAGAATAAATTCCTCTACTTCGGTTCCTCTCAGATCGGAAGTTCGCCTCCGCTCGTCGAATATATTCTCTGTCCACACCTCGCGGTTAGAGGAATAACCGTCCCATGGATAGAGGAAGAGTCCTCTGAGAGCTGGATGAAAATATCCTCTTTTATGAAAACTTTCACAAGTAGAGGAAACGCCTCTTTCTGCTAGAGGATGAATTTTGATACCATATATTAGAGGAATTCCGACTTCTCACAAGCGGAATCCGCTAGTAAATGTTAGATTACTTTTTTTTTCGGTGTGCTGCTCCTGCTCGTCCACCGGCAGCCCCTCGGCCAGCCCCACTCGCATTTGGCTGTTCGGCACATTACCGTCGTCGGGAGAGGCGGTCGTTCGGCGCTCCGACTCTGACGAGATCATTGCGGGCGGCGCTGGCGGGGCGGCGGCCGTGTAGAGCCAGTCTCCGTGTGACCGGCCGCCGGCCCCGCCGGCCCCGCCACCGCCGATACCACCGAAATTCTGGCGCGAATTATATTGCGAAGGGCGGCACCCAAATTAAGGCACATCGAGAAGATACCACCTTGCGTGTTCCCCGCCGCCGGCCGCCGCCGGCCGCAGCCCTGGGCCCGGGTCCCATCCACTAATTGGGCCAGCCGTCCCCCCGCCTTCCCCTTCCTGGTGTTATGGGGACGTTCCGTGAGGTCCCCGTCGGGCCCCAGTCGGGTTGTCGCCTCTTCTTGTTCCACCTGCACCGGGACCAGGGATTCACACGCACGCACTAGGGTCCCCCTCCGAAAATTTCCAGCAAAAATTGAGGCATTTCAACAGGACATTGAAAAACAAAAGGAAGGAATGAGAAGTACAACGCGTGGTGAGGTCGCCAGGACGCGCAATCTTCATCCTCCTGGGCGAATCGCACGGCTTTATTTTGCTGTTGGGAATGGCGACGTCAGGCGCAAGACAGGAATAACTTTTTGTCCCTGTGATAGCAAACCATGAACTTTACGTTTCTCGCAGAACAAAAAGAGGGCAGGCTGAGGGGTCTGGCGGCGTATATGCCTGCGAATGTGTGTGTGTGTGTGTGTGTGTGTGTGAATCTTTGTGTCTGTGTCGCAAATAAACAAAGACGTTCGTTAGCGCCCGGTATACCCACCCGACGCCGTTTGAGCCGACCGCGGGGCGCAGCAGCAGCCGGCAGCAGCCACAGCAGCGGCAGCCAGTGGCAGCAGATATATATGCACGCAATAAAGACCTTTCTAATGGCGATAATTAACTGAAGCCTGAAAAAATAAGCCTTTATTGCGCGCGGCACCGGTAAAATCCATTATGTACCTTCCCCGTATCGTCCTGCGCGGTCCTGATCGGAACCGTGTCGGTGTAATGGAGGGGGCGGAGGGCGGCGCGGCGCGGGGGTGCCGGTGGCGGCGGTGAGTGGGCGGTGTGGTGGTCAGCGAGTCCCGCCCTGCCGGATCATTACTCTCCCGGTGGCAATAAGGCAAACATTGCAGCAGCGTTTGTGTGGTCGCTATATGGACTGCCCGCGGCCAAGGGAGGCGACCGAGTGCGCTGCTCCGCCCGTGTGTGCGAGAGAGACGACCGCCAGTCTCTCTGCGCAGAAAGTCTGAGAGCATGATGGGGTGGTCCTGTGACCCAACAGCATAGGGACTCCCCGTGAGGACCGCGCGTACCGATTGGTCCATCCTGAAGAGGAAGCTGCGCTGCACGCCGTGTTATATGAATCAGGTCCGCGATGCCTATCGCCCCATCGGCCGAGCCGGCCCTCAGCTGCCCTCGGCTGCCCTCAGCTGCCCTCGGCTGCCCTCGGCTGCCCTCAGCTGCCCTCGGCTGCCCTCGCCTGCCCTCGGCTGCCCTCGGCTGCCCTCGGCTGCCCTCGGCTGCCCTCGGCTGCCCTCGGCTGCCCTCAGCCCGTCTCGTTTTAATGTTCCGTACGGCGGACGCGCTCTTATTGTAATTTTTCTGTTATGCCGTTCACGTTTTATAAGGGCAACTTTTGTTCCTCTCGTCTTGTTTCCTTGATCGGAACCTGTTTTAGACTTTGGTAATCACCATTAAGGTTTTCCTCGGGAGCAGATACAATTTAAACGCAGTGGCGTTAGCCGCCGCACGACGCGCGCGGGGGCACTGGAGGAGTGGGGGGGGGGGGGAGAGCTTCTGCCCCGCACAGGCCGCCTCGTAACAAGTTTCCAGAGGGGATGGGCCCGATGCAGGAGGGCTCATGAACGGTAGCGGCATATCGAATGAATGTGAGAGATGTATAGTGCCACCGCTCCGGGCGTACACGGCCTCACCGATTACCTTCCGTCAGGGGGATTTACTCTCGTCAGATTGCCATTTTCGCCCATCCGTCGTCCCCACAGTACTCGTCTTCTATTTAAACCGCCGAAATGCGTTAATTAACAACAGCCCCGAGGCTGGTCCCCCCGCGCGAATCGGAAAGGCGCCGGAGCGGCCATTTCCCCGCAATATTGGACACAAACATATTGCGAGCGGGGGCCAGCGCGGCGTGCCATTAATTTGCATGTGCATTGATTGGGAGAAACAGTAGCAGAGTAATAATTCAGGGGCCCGCTGCTGCGACCGGCCGGCCGCGCCCGCAGCCGCGCAAAGTGTGAAAAATCTGCCGGCGTCGGGGCCGGCTGTGTTTTATCTTCTGGCGGCGCAATTTCTCATCGAGAGGGACAAAATCACGGCCAGATTATGGGCCGATACACGACACCGAGCCGATGGGATATTAATCGGCTCCGGGCTTGTTAATTAAAAGAAATCTGGCGGAGAAAAGGGAGGAATTTGCTCGACAGTATAGGGGTCGAGACGATGTGGTGCTGCTCAAGGTGCTGCTATCAAGTCAGAGATCGACGGGATACAGCGTGGTGACAAGGTGGTGCCGTATGCCAGAGGTTTCCGTCAGGGGGCGCCGTCAGCTTTCCGTGCCAGAGGGTGGACCGGTAACCCTGCAGTGGGTAGGTATCTCTGAATGATTTGAGTCCGCGACGGAAAAAAAAATACTAGTGGTCGCAACAAATTTTTTAGTTGATTTCCAGACAAGCAGTAAATTTTAGTTCTCAGAACTAAAATTTGGTTGCGGGAACTTCTTTTTAGTTCCACCAACGCAACGTTAGTTGCTCGAACGAAGAGTCTCGTTGCAGTAGCAAGAAGCAGAAAAAAATCGGTTTCGTGCCCGCAACGCACGTCTTTGTTGGTGCAACTAAAAAATAGTTCCCCTACCAAATTTTAGTTCTCGGAAACAAAATTTACTGCTATGGAAATTAACTTTTAAAAAAAGTTGCGACCACTAACCTTTTATCTCCGTGGTGCACCTGCGGTGTTAGGGAATCGTGTTACCTTTCCCCGAGGTGCGCTCAACTCCCGTATCATCGGGCGTTTCTCTGATTAGGTTTCTTTCGGAAGCCTGTGAACACACACACACACACACACACACACACACACACACACACACACACACACACACACACACACACACACACACACGTGCTGATCCAGTTTGCCGGCGCGCGTGAAATCCAGATTCTGATGACGACAGTGATGGTATCGTGCACGGCCCGCACAGCCCGCACAGCCCGCACAGCCCCAATATGCGGTCCGGTTAGTGGTCCTGGTTTCGGGCCGCACCTAATCAGTTTCTCGGGCGATATCGGCCCGGGTGATGAGTTATGAGAGAAGCGCTCGCATGGCGGAGGGCCGGGGCCAGCACCCGCCGTATCAGCCGCGGGGCCCACGGCCGCGCGGCCCCAGCGCCACACCACACCCGACCGAAATTAAATCATGTTATTCTTTCCTGATTGGTATGTGGTAGTGGCGCGCGGTGGCAGCAGCGGTGGTCGTCGGGGCGATGATGTGAACGGAATGAAATTTCTGGGCGGCCATAACGGGCCGCACGGAGCCCATATCGCGTCTAGCCCCCCCGCTCCCATTCATCCGTGCCGAATGTGTCGAGAGGCGGCCGAGTGTTTTCGACGTGACACCGGCCTGATAATTAGGCTCAATCAGCGGCTGAATTACAGCGGGGCGTCCTTTTTGGCGAGCCCTTATCTCCCGGAGTGCGCGGCGCCGAGGCTGCCGGGCGCCGCTACCGCCGGACCCTCATATCCTCTTAACGAGGCCCGCCGCCGGGCCGGGCTGTGCCGGGCCGGGGAGGGGATAATATTTGCATGCCGGTTCGGGTCCTTACCGATAGCCCCGCTATTATGAGCGGGGCCCCCTTTGAATCAGCCCGGCCGCCCGGCGAGGATCGGGGGGGGGGGGGAGGGGGGGGGCTCCAGGGGGCTCCGGGGGGCTCCGGCGGGGCGGACGGACGCGTGCATTTGCGTCTGCAGGTCCTGTTGACTCACGGTGGGAGTGGTCCTGGCCCGGGCTGCTGATTACAGACTGCGGGTACGGCACATTGTCTGCTGCACACGCATTGCAGGGCGTATTAGTCACCTAACCAGGTCCCAAAGGCGGGACGGAGGGCGGAGGCCCCGGCCGGCAGGCTCGCAGGCGCCACCGAAGGGTCTGTCTGTCAAGTCGGCCAGGACCGCAAGTCTTTACGAGCCGAGATCCAGATCGCGTCGCTCTGGACCAGGAAGGGACCGCCAAAAGGCCGCCGGTCGGGACGGCCGGACCGGCGTGATAACACAGTGATAACAGAGGGCCCTAATCGACACCGACGTTCCACCCCCGAATGATACACCGCACACCTGTATTGAGATTTAAAAAAAAATTATCTGGGGGTATGCTCATGTGCGATTGCGGCTGTTGCCAAGTCCGTTCGCTGTTTTGGGGTGTCTATAGGGCGGTATCTGATCGCTTTCGCCTAACTTTGCTCTAGGTCGAGGGTGGTAAGTTAATGATCGCTTCCTCTTCTTCTGTAACGCCAAATCCAAGACATGTTTGATGAGCGGCCCGCTTCTTCATGCGGCAGCGTCTCTGAAGAGCTGCCCTGGGACTGCCGGTGACCTGCAAGCAAGGCCCCCCTGGACCAAACGCTACGAGTCGTTAAAAGCCCCCGCAGATTGTCCGTCCCGCCGTAAAGTCCAGGCCGCTGCGGTGCGTCTTCAGTGGCCCTGCCGCCCGGCCCGGCCCCGGCCCCAGCGGCCAGCCTCCCCGCGCCTCCCCCGAGGAGGTCCGCACAACGGGGGACCGGGATAGGGGTTGGCGGCGCCACCGAACGCCGCTGCTGCCTCCATTCGTCTGCCGTTTTATGTGGACGAGATCGAGGGAACGACCGCCGAGTGGATCGTCGTCGGCCGGGCCGATTCGTCCCCCGTGGACCCCCGATGGCCCGATGGGCATCGGCAGATCGGTATCGCAGAAGTGGCCGTGCCATGCGCCTGCGTGCGGCCTGCAGGAGGGGGAGGCCGCGGGGCCCGGGGGCCCCCGACGACCGCCGGCCGCTTCTACTACCTCTGGACCCGAGTGATTATATGGGGCATGTGGCGCAGGGGCGGAGGACCCTGGACCTTGTCACTGACGGGGTGCCCGGCCTGGGGGCGGCCGGCGGTCGGCCTGGCCTGTGCCCAGCCTGTGCCCCCAGACGGTCGACTGCTCTCTCTCTGTTTCGGCGCAAACTTCCGCTACTGGTTTATCACCGAACGGTAGGCGCAGGGGGCTCCTGTGCGGTAGGTCAGTGGGCGCTACCTCCGTCCGTTCTGATAAGATGGGGGCGATATGGCGTGTCACCAGGTCGTTTACGCCGAAATTAACGAGGGGGGAACGGGAGGGGGCGATGGGAGATAGTAACGCGCTGGGCCCCACACGAGAATGGAAACAGAAGAGCTGAGAGTTTCTGAAGGGTTTCAGGATTTCGTCGCGGCCATTTATAGTAAATCCTCACGCTACCTCCTACTGCTTGGACTGAACTGCTTGGCAGTTCCTAGGCGTCTCAGGCGAAGGGGTTAAATGAAAGTATGAATGGCTGGACTCCCCGGACAGAGCCGTCCGTAGTAATCGTAGCCGGCGCCTATGCTTTTGTCGTGTTTATAAATGCGCTGAGGTGCAGGAACCCCCAGGTAGAGCAGCATCCCACACAATGCGTCTGCACCTCACCTAATGAAGGTGGTAGTAGGTGGTTGACAAGACCGCCTCTGGGCGGGCCAGGTGGACCCAGCGAGGGCCGGGCCGGATGTCAGCAGCTTGCGTACTTTTTAATTGCCATCTCCCTGCGGCGGCCCTGTAGAGGGCACCAGTATGAGAAACATGCCTCCCTAGCGCCACGTCGGGCGGACGAATCTCCTCTCACTGCCCTGCGTTCAAGTCTCCGTCCCCAAGGCGGCCGTTCCGTCTCCGCCATCCCGTCCCATCCTGGCCCTGTGGTACCCCAGTCCACTCCGCTGTTTTGCACCACAGTCCGCTGCCCCGGCCCCCGGCCACTCGCCGGACCATGACGACGCCGTAAAACTGCAAGAAAGGGGCTGTTATGTTCGCATACGTGTCGCATAAACCTGCCGATTGCGGCCGATGGGACACAGCAGCGCGGTGAAACGTCGGAGACGCCGACACTGCTTTTCGTCTTTCGCGATTTTTCTTCTCCTTGTGTTTTTGCGAATTTTATTTTACGGTAAGGTTGTTCACAGCGCCGCCCCAAACAGCCGGCTTGGGCTGCAACAAACGCGTACGGTTCGGCCGCACAGCCTACAGCAGGGGTGAAACGCTCTCTGTGAAGCGATGCGCCCCACCCCGGGTCCACAGCGAGCCGTGTACGACAGTCACCGACCATCACAAAAAATGCCAAAGAACTAATAAAACCGCAAACAATAGGACCATGGACGGGGGAAGATAAGTAAATTTGTTGTTAGAATAAGTAGCTGCCACAGAGATTCTACGAAGATTTGTATTTTTAAAACTTTGTTGAATGTGCACTGCAGGTATGCCGACACGCACATAGTAATTTCACATATTTAACCATTTCCGTTCAATTTTCACCAACATTTAAGCTGTGCATTAGAGCTATAATTACTTTCTTACTATGCCTCTAGCCTTTTGCGAAATAGCAGCAAAACATGCCAGACGCCAAACAAACCTAAAACACGTATGTGAACTTAAACATTTAAACTTTCACTGTAACCCTTGCTGCCTAGCCAAGTATTCTAATGCACACTTCTATCCTTTCTCTATCGACTATGACCTTCGGTTTTTCAAGATAAATTCTGTTGTATGAGCCTTTTGCGCGTCCACTGCAAGTTTCATAGCATTCAGTACACTTATTCAGTCACAATAAATCATTTTCCAAACAACAACAACAACAACAACAACAAAAACAAAAACAACACGGCTTGCCTCAACATCGTTACGCAAGCCGCTACTGCGCGGTATGCGAAATCGCGGTGACTACGCCGGCGATCTCTACGAAGCCGCGTTCTGCCCAAAGGGATATGAGTTTCTCCGCGGCAGAAAAGCCCCTCGCTCGTTCCCTCAATTTCTCATCATGACCCCAGCCGCGTGCGTATCGCTCGCAGGCGATGCCCGTTACCGTACAGCCCGTCCCGTCCTGGGCGGTGTCCGCGCCGCCGCTGAGGTGGCCGTCGTTGTCCGGCGATGGACGGCCGATAGACGGCCGCGATGGACCGTCTCCGGGTCCGGGCCGGGCCGGCGGGCCCCGCCTGATGAAGTCCACGCCTTGCAGTGGCAGCCCGGAGGGCTATTAGTCCCGGCTACTTTGATTGAGACTAGCTACCGGTACCAGCGGCTACCAGCGGCCTCCTGTCATTAATACGCCTTGCTCGGAAGAGCTACTGTGCGCGGCGCGCGGCGAAGCAGGAGGACGACGGTCCGATATTTATAATCGATATACTGAGGAGAGAGGCGGGAGATGGGGGGGGGGGGGGGGGGGGCGCTCATTGGTAAGCATCTATCTGCCCTCGAGCGAGGAGAAAGAGAAAGGGTGTCCCGAAAGAGCGACATCATTCACATTTCAGATCAAATTTTACAAATTTAATGCGAGTCGATAATTTGGGTTGTTTATTGGTGCGAAAGTTATTGTGAATCACAACCACCTCGAAAAGGTCTTGGAAATGTCCTCAAAACGTTGGAGAGGGATGGGTGTGGCCGCGAGTGCGTCCCCCGTGGGCGGAGCGGAAGCGGCGGGGCGGGGCGGGGCGAGGCGGGGCGGGATGGGGCGGGCGGCACTCACGGGAGGCGTAAGTGCGGTAGCGCCCGAAACTAAAGCGATCAGGCGTACGGCCGGGAGGACGGGGCAGGACGGGGCAACGGGGAAACCAGGGGAACGAATCGGCCAGCGCCGTCACGAGAGTGGAGGGAGGAGTAACATGGTAGCACAAGATGTATTTGCGTTGGTGGTATAGCTATACAGCGACATGCTATCGGACACATCACCCTACTCCCTCCTCTCTTTCTCTCTCCCTCTCGCGCGCGTTCGTGCATCCCTGTCTCCTCCTTACAACAGCAGCAGCACAAGCCGGGAGCCGCGGGCTGCATACGAGAACATGCATCGTATCCCAATGAGCAGTTATTCGGATCCTGCGTCGTGTAGATCGATGTGATCGTGTGTGTGTGTGTGTGTGTGTGTGTGTGTGTGTGAGTGCTCTGGAACGACTCCCTCCAGTCAGCGCGGATGGTAAGAGAAATGCCTCCGCCTCCCCAGAGATACCACGCGCGTTCGCGCAGGCATATGTCCCCCCCCCTCTCTCTCTCTCTCTCTCTCTCTCTCTCTCTCTCTCTCTCTCTCTCTCTCTCTCTCTCTCTCTCTCTCTCTCTCTCTCTCTCTCTTAGCAGTCCATATCGACATGGCAGCAGGGAGAATGAGTGGGATGGCGCAAAAAAAACTTCGCATGCGCGTCGTCGTGGTTTTGTCTTGCTCATTGCTGGCGTGGAGCGTTCGTACCGGATATCGTTGGGCGCCACCCACCGGTGCTAGGCCTGACTGTACGCACCCATACCGCCAGGGGGTGGCGTGCGTGCGTGCGTGCGTGCGTGCGTGCGTGCCGAGCCCGCCATTAACCACTGATGCCGGCCTCGTCGTTACGGCTGCACCGCCACTGCACCACCAGACGGAGGCAGCAGAATGAGGCAGGAAAAGGGAGGAAGTCCCTAAATGTGAGAATAATAAGCACGAACTTGAGCCCCCGCACGGAGCGGCGGCAAGGCGTCAGCGGCGTCAGTGGCGTGTGTTCTGTCCTGTAACAAAAACTGCCCCCCGCTGCCGTCTCATTGCCCCGCTGCGCCACGCCCCCGCCGGCCACCGCCGTACGCCCGTCCCTCTCCAAGGCCCCCGCTGTGCCGCCCTGACCTCCGCCGCCCGCCCCGCCTGCCGCCGCTCTGTCCTGTTGTCGCCGCAGTGAATGGGTCGCCGTCGCGGTGCCCGGGGGTACCCGGGGGTACCCGGGGGTGGGGTAACAGGAGGGGAGGGGGGGGCGCCGCGACGGCGGCGGCGGCCGGGCGCCACGGTCCGCCTTCCCTCCCCTCCCCGTCCGCAGAGGCCGGCAGCCGGCCGTTCAGCAGTGAGCGCCGCAAGTTCAAGGGAGGCGTTGAGCCCCACGTCTGTTTAACTTTTTATCGGGTCATTCCCGTCGTGCGTCCAGGCAGCCCGTCGGGGCCCGGCGGAGCCCAGCGGAGCCCAGCGGAGCCCGGCGGAGCCCGGCGGAGCCCGGCGGAGCCCGCCGGCTGTTTGTCTGGCCGCGACAAAAAGCTCTGCTCCGGCGACTCCGGCGGCAGGTGGCGGCGAGGCGACTGCCGTGCTGTATACTCTCTGCGCTGCTCTCATATTCTCATATCGATACCGGTTCCCACACTGCTCCGCCGTGCACTTCCCTGTCACTCCCGCGCATGCGCGCGGCAGGCGGCAGGCGCACACGCCGTGTTCATAGCCCCGCGGTAACGTCGTGTCCGCCTGCTATAAACGTGCACCGGCCACCAATTTTGCATTTTTCTGCAGACTTGTTGCGCGTCATCTTGTCGCTCGCTTCTTCTCCTTCCTTCTCCCGCTTCGGTCCCGGCTTCGGCCCCCATCCGTCTCGCTCCCTCTCCCTCAAGGAGAACAACAGATACGGAGAGCGCCGGCGCGCAGTCATTTGGACGTGCAGGACGTATACCGACCGCAAAACAGCCGCTAATTAGTCAGCGACACGCGAACAGACGTCCGTGTGAGAACGGCGCACAGGCCACACAGGGTGACCTGTTTCAGATATGGAATTCAGAAGGCCTCGCCGAGCCGCAGCGCGCTGCAGACGGCGCGCGCTCACAGATCTGCCCCGATCCGCCCGTCCGCGGTCCGGGGGTTTGTGTCCAGAGCTGGAAGTGACGATCGGGCTGCTGGACTGCTGCCGCGCGGTGCGTCGCCCCAGTCAGAAAATAGACATCTATTAGATTTTCTAGACCATCTAATGTATATCTACGATGTCTATGTTGGGCTATATCTACAGTTAGACACACAGAGACATCTTTTTATCATCTTTGCATCCTCTATTACGTCTAAGTCTACTGGTAGATTTAAGTTAGACATTAAAAGATCTGCTGGTATCCGTGCTAGATCTATAGATATCTTTCAGACACCTAAAAGGCTTAGATTGTATTAGACCAAAATTGGTTGGAAAGTCATGCGTTCAAAATGTGTTTTGAAAGCCAGGCATAAACATATCAAAAGATGACGGTGACCAAATTTTGACTCCCACATACTTACTCCCTGCGGGACTTAGAGAAACTTGCGACGCATGGTTCGGACGCTTCCATCGTAGAAAGTGGAGGCCACGACGGCCCTTCGTTCCCCAGAGAAGCACATAGCATAACGGATAAGGCGCCAGGATAGTAAGCTAAAGAATATTGGTTCTAATACCCATTCTTTAACTTTTTTAAATTTCCTTTTCTTCATTATATCATGACATAGATTGTCCGGCTACTAAAGGAATTGCATTTTGAGGTCAAAATTTGGTCAAATTTGGAATCTAAATGAAGTCTATTCACCTTAGATTATTAGACGTCTATCTTTCGTGTAAATGGTCGTCACTTAGACGTCTACTAGACATAGATCTTAGCCCAATCCTAGACGTCTTTTGGTCGAACAATAGACATCTAATAGATGTCTATTAGATGTCTTTTTTCCGACTGGGGCGTCGGGTTACAAACGTCGTAATTGGAACTGCTACCTACTCGATGTTGATATCTATATCGCAGTTCGCACTGCGCCTCGTCGACATTCCTGGCATTCTCCAAACCGCCGCAGCGCCATTGCGCGCATCAGTGCGCCGGCGATGCTAATCCACGCCCCGATCGGTTTGACTTACGCGCCGCCTATTTTCTTGAAATCGCCGCCTCCTTTCGCGACTCCGGACTAAACTTGCGCGCACTGACGGCGGGCAACCCGCCCAACCGGCCCCCGGCTGCCCCCGGCCTCCCCCGGCTGCCCCCGGCCTGTCTTCTCACACGCACCCCGAATGGGCTAGATCTCGCCTAAGTGGCAGCGGCAGTTAGTTGGTGGGGCCTAAACGCGTCCGCTCTATATAGCTGTTCGCGTTTACAAGGGAGGAATTCTACACCGTTAGCGTGGCGTGGCGCGCGTCGCAGCGCCGTTACTAGTTTCCAGCCGAGTTGGCAGCGGCCCTGAAACGTGCAGAAGCGAGCGAGCGCGCGCGCCAGCCACGCGCCAGCCAACCACCAGCCAACTTCCAGCCACGCGCCAGCCACGCGCCAAGTCCGCTCGCCGCGTGGTGAAAACTGTCCAGTGGCATCTTCGCTATGGACGCCCCGTGTCCTGTTGGTGAGCTGGCCGCCCGGACACTGTGCGCGCGTGCAGGCATTTCACAAAATTCCTTCAAAATTAAAAATGTTAAAAGCACTGGAATTTGCCGACAGCGTGTATAGCCCATCGTAGGAATAATATGCATGGATAACTCCTTAATTCTCCGTTAGTTTCAGGAAAAATTACAAAAATAAAAGGAACGATCGACTCCTTCCTGGTACTTCCCTCTGTACCCGGCCGTGGCCGAGTGGTCTGGCGGCGTGTGAGACTGGCTGCGCGGTTTTCGGGATGCCACGACGCCGAGCGCTGATTGGTTTGCAATTAGCAGGAAACAGACGCACATTTTTGCTGAGGGCCTTCAGGTCTCCGCCGGGTCCCCACACGCGATTCGGTCCTCATCCTTATTATGAGAGGGAGATATGGCAGCTCTCGGCCGGCACATGTGCGGTACCCCTCACCTTCGTTCTCTCGGCAAAGGAGAGGCAGGAAAAGGAGAGGAAGAGAGAGAAAAAAAAATGAACGGCGGAAATTAGCGTTGCCGGTCGTCCCTCTCGGCGCTCACTTTATAATTGCATCGTAAAAGCATCGGGCAAACACATGATGTTGCTGGAGGATGCACGCGATGGGCCCCATGCTGTCACTGCGCGACATTCCGTAGGAAAGACTCCGGCCAGCTTCCATGGATGAGCGGCGAATGGTGTTACACAATCACTCGACCCTGCCCCCGATTTCATTGTGAGATGAATGGAAGAGGTGTGTAACCACGGTGGTGTACCCCTTTATGTATTCATTGAGTCGTGTTGGCGGAGCAGGGGCCTGGCGCAGCGGACGGCACCCATTGACCGACCGGTAAAGTCTCGGCGAAGGGCTTTCCGTGTTTCATTGAGACCTCCGCCCCGAACACGACAACCGAATCCGGGGCGAGCGGCATACTGCTCACGCGAACACGGGGTAATTATGCCTGACCTTGCCGGTAGCGGCGCACACACACACACACACACACACACACACACACACACACACAGCCTACCTGAAACCGTAGACGCCCTGTTCCCCGGCCGCATGATCAGGAAATACGCGAGGAACAACACGGCGTGGTCAGAACAGCAGCAAAGGTTTCGGTGCAGCTCCGGCCAGTACTTGTCGTTTTACACTTCTCGCTTCGTGGCCGGGTGATGACTGCCATCGGAAGAGAGTAGACGCGTGTGTCGCCCTTTTTTTCAAACTGCAATGGAAAGGAGCGGTACGGTATGGCGCCTGTGGAGGTTGGCTCCCCCCATCACACCGTCATTATGTCTCTGTTGGCAGGCTGCGGCGCGCTAAAGCAACGCGCGCACTTTATTAAATAATGACAATAATCGTCAATAGCGCACACACGACGGGAGGGAGGACCCTTTCACGGTAAGCCAACGAGCCAAATGACGGACATTACTTGCCTCAAAACAGCAAAAGGAATTGAGGGTTCGAGAGGTATTTCTTTTCATTTTGTAACTACTGCAGGCGGCTAGGGAGTTTGGTGCGGGCACTTCTTCCAGCCCGTGGCCAGCATGGCATGCATGCTGCCCCTAGCCCTGCTTTCGTCGAAATCACCTGGATCCTACTCTAATCCGTGCCAGTTGAATTGATTTCGGGGTGCCGCGGTAAACTTTTTGACGTTGACCACGTGGCATTCGGAGACGGCGTCTAATTCCTATAACCCTACCCGCGCTGCCCGCCGCTCTCGAGGGCACCGATGGCGGCGGAGTTTCCACCAGAAGAGGTCCCAAACTAAATGTCATTTAATATGGGGGCGCCGGCCGGACCTGCCGGCCTATTGTGCCGCTGCTCATTATACAAGTTTATTTTATAACCGTCAATTTCCATGCGCCGGCCGCGGCCCCTCCGGCCCCCTCCGGCCCCCCTGCGCCTCACCCTGTCGAATTTGGAGCAGCGAGATTACAGTGCGCTCCGCTCTCTAGGGGCCGTTCCGGGCCGCTCTCGCACCGGCACCCTCCCGCCCATAAGACACCGGCAATTTTGAACATTCCCGCGCGCTCAGCGCCCGCTAGAGTGGCTGTGGCGGGACGTACGCGGGGGGATCGGACTGTTCGGACGGGAGAGCTCCGATCCGAAGGGAAATGCCTGCCAGATGAGTATGGTACCCGATGGCCGAGCGGCGCCGAGCGGCGAGATTGGGCGTCCCCGCAGCTCGTGTGTCTGCAGAGGAGGAGGGGGCACTTACCTATCGGACTGTAAAGTGTCATTTAATTTTTGTAATTTCGGGTTGATTTTGAGGGGCGCGCTCCGGGTCAGCAGCAACAGCAGCAGCAGCAGCAGCAGCGCGCTGGCGCCGGGCCGAGAGGGTTGTTGCTCTGCTATGCCTCGTGGGGCTATTATGTCCAATTTGAGCCACCAACCAACAATTTGGTGATCCTCACGACGGTACCGGAGGGATGAGCTCGTAATGCATCATTGTCTGTTATTACGTAATGGCGATGTGGTATTGTCCGAGGGGCTAGATAAGGGCGGCGCAAAGAGGCCCCCTAGGCGCCCCCAACAGAGCCCCCCCCCCCCCCCCCCCCCAACTCCCTCTCCCCCTTTTCTTTCTATGCTTGCAGAAAGTCATGCGCGTTGCCTGCCGTCTGTTTTTTCCGCGATCGAAAATAAAACAGACGCAAACGAAAATGTACGGAATCCTGACGTCATTGTGCTTCTGTGCCGCAGCCTGTAATCTGCCTACTACGTAGAACAAACTCCGAACCCAACGCGGGGTTGTTATAATTTACTTGTTTTCTTTTTGGCCGTTCAGAATTTTTTCTGAGTGTGAATGTGTGTGTGTGTGTGTGTGTGTGTGTGTGTGTGTGTCCGCAATCGCTATATCCATGCGAGCTGAATAGGCCCCATAATCGTTCGTTACTACCGCGCCGATCGATATAAACCGAGGTCGATGATAAAGCAAGGTTATACAAAGTACCAACGACCCGTTCGTAGAGTTTTATGCTTTTCCTCTCCGGTGATGTCTGCAGCAGTAGTAGCAGCAGCAGCAGCAGCAGAAGTGGCGGCCAGTAGTACACAAAGTCACCACCGCACGAGCAGCACCGGATCAGAGCGCCGGGTCTTTTGCGGATGTTGGCCGCCGCTCTCAAGTTATATAGTCCGCAGCGTCGGTTTTCGGGCCGACACATCGTTTTCCGCCGCTTTCCTCTCCTCTCTGAGAGCGCGCCGCCACCGCCGCCCCTCCTGCTCCGACACGTCCTCCTTGACGACGAGCCGGATGGGATGCATGCTCCGTAATGACGGATCGCACGAGACCGGAGCGGCGGCGGACGGCGGCGGCGGCCTCTGCTCGGTACGTCACGATACGATACCATCCCCGGGCCGGCGCCAGCAGCGCCGCCACCCCGGCAGCGGTGCAGGGCTGGCAGGGCTGGCAGGACCCACCAAGGGCTCCGCCAGATGAATGGAAGTGGATCAGGGCGCGCCCTCCCCTCCCCTCCCCGCCCCGCCCCCCGGCAGCCGGTGCCGGCGGTGCAGTGGTGCGGTGTGAGTGCACCAGACAAATTGATGATAACTGCGAAATAATTGCGGTCCTGAGAGGAGGTGACGGTGCAGGAGACCTGGGGGCCGGCTGGTCGGGGACCCGGACCGACCGCACCGCACCGCACCGCACGAGCCGACTGTCTGCCACAAGTTCTGCATCCGTTTTCTGCAAGATGCGCGCGCGCGCGCTTGTGGACACGGGGACTGCCATGCCTAGGAAACGCGCCTGCCCCCATTCCAGGTGCGGGAAATAAGGCACGAAATGACCATGAAAAATTCATAGCTGCGCGCAGCCTGATTTTCACCCGGCCGCCGAGGGCCTGGCGGGATGGCCCAGGGCGCGGAGCCGTGCGGGGCGGGGCGGGGCGGGGTTGGGCGGGGTGGGGCGGGGGCTCGCAGCGGCTTATAACTCCTCCCTGCCCTTCCCCGCCCTAATGCTCCCTTAAACACCTTTTAAGAATAGAGACCGCGTGGCCGGCCCGGCCTATGGCGAGTATCCTGTTCCGCTACTCCTTCCAGATTATACCCGTGGTGGAGAGGCGTGCGGCACGGCGGCCACGGCACGGCGGCCGCGAGTGGTTGTCAAGTCTGTCCGCTCCGGTCCCCTCCGGTCCCCGCACCGACGAGCCAGTCCCGATCCGTCAAGTGTTTGTCAACGGCGCGGAGAGCATTTCAATCGGCAAGGCTGTGCAGCGCCGCCGCCGACACGAAAATCCCTCATACCGCAAAAGAGGCGCACGCAAAGGGTTCCTGGCTAATGGACGGACCCATACGCCGCCGCCGCCGCTTAATTTCATTCATGGGATTTTGATCGGGGCCGCACCGCAGCGTGCAAGCAGGTAGGGCAGCCCGGTGTAACAACATCCGGGGCATTATAGCGCCATTAACGCTGCAGCGCTTTGTATATTTTGATTTCGGCCTCGCGGCGCTCTCGTCGTCGTCCCCTCTGGCGGATGGCACCGCTCGCCCTGGTGCCCGGGGTGCCGGAGGCCGTCGTCGTGCTGCTGGCCGTGCCGGTGCCGCCCGATGGCTGGCCCGCCTGATCGGTATGCCTCCCTCGTAAATCTGACAGTGGTGTGAGCGGGCCGCGCTCGTCCATCCCGCGTCACCATAAAGCATGCACCGGAGCTCGGACCGGCATATGTGATGGGCCAGTGCTGCTGCTGCCGCTGCCGCTGCTGCTGCTCCGAATGTGGAAATTGATAACGATAATTGCCGTGTGTGGGGCGATAAGGGCTCGAGCGCCGTCTCGTCATGACGGACGCAGCTGAATGGGCGCCTCGTGACCAGTGAATGACAGATTCCTCCGTGACACTGCACTTCCCCGCCGAGCCGAGCCGAGCGGAGCGGAGCCGAGCCGGGACCCCAGAGTTAGTATGAATGGGCCGGCCGCGGCGCCTAGCGCGCTTCGCGGGGTCCCGTCGACCGGTCAGCTGTCAACCCAAATACTACGAAACTTCCACGATCTCTCTGCTGACGAGTTGTTTCACAAAGTTTGATGACGTTTGCATACGTGGAGCATTAAAATCATATTTCTGACGGCGAAGTGCTCAAAAGCTGTACTACTAGTAAGCGACGAAAATTGTCCGAAGGGAACAAAAAAAAGGGGGGGGGGGACAAAAAAACACTGCAAGCTGCAATGATGATGGTTAAATCCCCGTGCCAAGCCGACGCTGCTGTGTCATCCTGGAGTGGCGGGCCATTGTGTGGCGCGTGCCGGACAGATCTGGTCAGATCCGGGGCTCTGGAGAACCGCTGGAGAGCCGCTGGAGAGCCGCTGAAGAGCCGCTGGAGCCGCGCGTCTCCAGTCCGAGACTCTCCCGCAGGCTGATCGTCGATTGGTTGGATAAGAGAGAAGCTCTATTCGGATGACCAGAGACGCGTGGACCGGACCATTAGACACGAAATTAACACGCTTCCAGAACACATCAACGGTATCCTCTCCGTGGGCCTCATCTTTCGTGCCACCGGGACCTGCCATGTTTGTTATACATTCTGCACGTTTGGACAAAGGGGAAAGAGGAAAAGTTTAGAGCGCCCCCTTGTCCCGAAAATGGCCCCATACATTCGTCTGTTTATGGACCCTTACATCGCATAAACAGGTGAAATTGTCTCATCAAGTTGCGTAAATACTCGCTATCAGAAGCGACCGCGCGCCACCGGTGAGCGGACTTTACATTGTAATTTAACGACTGCCGCGGCGGAGGGGAGCAAATAAATTATTTTCGAACCCCCGTCTTTCTGTATGTTCGCCTCAGTGGAATCTTTGGAAGGCGCAATCACTGTACCTGACTTGTTCGTGCTCTATCCTAACAGAGTCGTTCCCAGGCCGGTTTTGAATAAAGTCGCTATGGCTCCCAAAACAAGTTCCCGATATTTTGTTATTCTTTTTCTTTTTCAAATCGGTGATCTGACCAATGGATCGATACGTTGGGAGTGTGCGGTGTGTGGGGGTGGCGGAGATCCGGCCATCGATCAAACCCCCGGCCGAGGCGGGTAATTCAAACTCGTCCGTGATATTGTCCGGAGACGTTTCTGATCGATGGCCGGGCCCTCCAAACTATACTCATGCATTTGTGGGGCGCCCTGTAAACTTGTCGTGATAACGGCGTATCAAACCCGGGAATATACTCCTCCGAGTGGCTGAGAAGTGTCTCGTATCTAGACGCACTCTTAGGTGACGGACGCGAGTTCCCGTAGAGTTCTGACTGCCTCTGCACCCCCCCCCCTCTCTCTCTCTCTCTCTCTCTCTCTCTCTCTCTCTCTCTCTCTCTCTCTCTCTCTCTCTCTCTCTCCCTCCCTCCATCCACCACTGCGCAAGCTGCCAGATCACATTTCAATGAGCCCCCGAGTCCCTCGCTCAATCAGGCGCGAACATTCCAGTCTGAAGGGTTACCGGACCGGGCCGAGACGGTGACACCGGCGGAGGCGAGGCGTGTCCCGGAGGCACCCGGAGGCTCGGACCCGGCCCGGGCATTGGGGTCCCTGTCACCGACGTCATCCAGTGCTCTACTGGATAGATCAATAAGTATCTCACGTATCTCTTTGAAGCCGGGCCTCTTCATCTGGGATGCAGGGAGAGAGAGAGAGAGAGAGAGAGAGAGAGAGAGAGAGAGAGAGAGAGAGAGAGAGAGAGAGAGAGAGAGAGAGAGAGAGAGAGAGAGAGACAGACAGACAGACAGACAGACAGACAGACAGACAGACAGACAGACAGAGAGGCAAACACTAAACCATTCAAACTGGCTCAAAGAGTTGCCCCAGCATTGACGACGAGTTGGTCCTGTGATTTTTCACGACCGTCGGCCCGGCTGCTAGGAGCGCGCCGCTATCCACACAGCGCGGGTCCGCGGCGGCGTCTTCCCACCAATCAGGACCTTTAGTACTATTGAGGGCTTTTAGAGGAGGGCTGCGCGGTAGCACCGCAGCACCGCGGATGTGCGGCGGCCTAGATGGTGATGGAAAACCAATATATAATGTAGGAGGGCCAGGGCCCTGTTACACTTTTCCGGTCGCTGGGCGGGCCGACCGCGCAAGGATGGGAATGCCAACATCAGACATCATCAAAAAATATCGCAGCTGGAGGGCCGTTCAGGGATGAGGAACCACGATAGTTGGGAATTCGAACGCGAAAACTTCCGCGCGGGGAGGTGGTGCGGTGGGACCGTCTGTGGGAATCGAACCCACCACGACTGCAGTGTCTCAGGGAGACTGGAGCCCGCTCCAGCGACAGTTTGCTCCAGACCACCCTCCGACACCCTCTGCTGCAAAGGGATGCATTCGACGAAAGGTCGCGTGGTTATTTGTGGACGCCCCCTAGGAGCAACAGTAGCAGCCGGGCAGGCGTCCCTGCTAGCGAAAGCCACGGGGGTCGGTTTGATGTCGCGCGGCGCACGGGGCCCCCGCCAGGCCCCCGCCGAACACGCTGTGCTCCCCATAAAGACGTCTGAAAAATTAATCGCCCTGTGTTCCGTCGGGTCCATCAGCCCCCAGCTTCAGCAAAGTCCGACCGTCATTAACGCAATGGAGTGATATGGACACCTGGGGCTGCGGGGGCCGGCAGGGGGCGGCGGGGGGCGGCGGGGGCTCCGTGCGCCGTTTAAACCCCCGTACATCGCTGCTCGGGCGGCGACGACCGCGCCGCGGGGCGCGCGGGACATCGGGGAAGGAACCATTAAAGAGACCCGTAAAACGCGCTCCAAGATACAACTACTGTTTGTCAGTAGCCGAGCAGTGCACGGGGCCGTGAGGCGGAGGGGGGGGGGGTCGGGGGGGGGGGGGGCTGGTTTGATATCAGCGCCCATCCATCTGAAGCCGGCAGGGGTGGAAAACGTGAAAGCGCTACACGGTAAAGCGCGAAAACGCAGAGACGGCGGCACTGGATAAACATAATTTCTCCACCGGTTCACACGCCAGTCCGCACCAGAATCTCTCCTCCCCGGCCCGGCCCGGCGTGTCACACGCTCCCTCCGCTCGTAGATGACGTGTGCGGCACTAAAGTGTTGTCCCCGAATCGGAGCGTTGCATCGCGTTTCAGAGGAACGCACCCACGAGACGACGCGGCGACGCGCCGCTTTCCCACACGCTGCGTGCCATAAATCTGGGCGCATCGCCCGCCTCCCTTTGGGCTGTGTCACATCGGGCACCCGATGGTACCCGCGGCGGCTGGGGGTTATTTACAACATTGTAAAGACAGTGGTGATCGCTGCTCACCGCCGGCCCCGGCCCCGGCCCCGGCCCCGGCCCCGGCCCCGGCCCCGGCCCCGGCCCCGGCCCCGGCCACCGCTGCGCCGCTGCTTGTCTGCCTGCCCCTGTGACCGCGGGGGACACGGTGGCAGCCGTCAACCCGCGCGGAGGGGGCCTGGACAGTGTAACTGAGATCTCAGGCCCTTACTGCTCTCCAGGGCCGGTGAAAAGCCAAGTTTGCCGCAATGCGCTGAAACAAGCAAACGAAAAGAAGCGAAACAAAGAGTGGAAAACTGGGCTGACGGCGGCAGTGTGGTAGCGAGCCCCTGTCATGCGCTTCGAATACCTGATGAGCGTGTTCCATAGCGACCGGTGGCGGTGGTGGCCGGTCGTGGACAGCGAGATGGAAACCGCCCACCCTCGACGACCAGAGAGAGGAGGTCCAACGAGACCGCGCCGAGGACAGCGAATTAAAACAGTACGGAACGGATCGAAAATCGTTTTAGAAGTCTGTGGCCGCCGGGCTCCGCCGGGATCCGCTGCCGGTGGCCGCTATCGCACGCTAATTCACCCGATCCGCGGGGCATATTTCGCGTCATTGCCTATCAATGGTGCGGCCATTAAAAATTAAGCGGCCTGGTGACCTCGGCGAGCGCCTCCGACAGGAACAGCCGTACGATAATGGAGTATTATTAAGATAGTTTGGCCCCCGTGACGTGAGGTCCAGCCAACCGCCGGGGTGGGGCGGGGGGATGTGTTGTGGGTTTTGTGGGGCCTCGCTCAGCGCCGCTCGCCCCCCCCCCCCCCTCCCCCAGGGACTTGCAGTGATGTCGATGCGTTAGACGAATGGTGGTAGTATGCATTATTGATGCGATGCAAATGCCGTGTTCGGCCATCTCTCTCTTTATCTCTCTCTCTCTCTCTCTCTCTCTCTCTCTCTCTCTCTCTCTCTCTCTCTCTCTCTCTCTCTCTCTCTCTCTGCCTACAGGGGAACCTCGGAAGGCGTTTCGGCCGTTTTCGGCTACCAGGATACGCATACAGCATAAGCGGGTCGGCAGAGACCCGATTGAAATTCACGCTTTATCTTACAGAATCTGCCGCAAGGCGGTTATGTTTCTCGTAGTACTCTCCGCAGCGGTTTCTGCTGCGAGTATGAGAAATCGTCGTTAACGCATATCTGCCGGCGCTGCGTGCGCTGCGTGCGCCGTGCATGCGTTGGATGACACCCGCGAGACGTTAAGTCACTCTCCCTGCGGGAGATTTCTCACACAATCCTGTTTAGTGCGGAAAAGGGAAACACGGCACGGTAATTGGAAGCAGCACAATGGCCTCGGCACGCATCACTCGCCCCGCATGCAGCGCACACATAGGCTGGACATTGTTGCCTTAAGTGTGAGAGAGACGCGCCGGGTCCTGAAAGAGAGAGTGTTATTAAGAATGACTCCATTGTTGGCTTTGTAATTGTGGGCGGTCATGCCACCCGCTCTGCCGCGCCGCCGGGGTGAAAATGGTGGCGGCGGGCGGGTCACCTCCGGCTGACCCCCGTGCAGCCCAGCGCAGCCCAGCGCAGCTCAGCGCAGCCCAGCGCAGCCCAGCGCAGCCCAGCGCATCCCAGTGCAGCCCAGCGCAGCCCAGTGCAGCCCAGCGCAGCCCAGCGCAGCCCAGCGCAGCCCAGCGCAGCCCAGCGCAGCCCAGCGCAGCCCAGCGCAGCCCAGCGCATCCCAGTGCAGCCCAGCGCAGCCCAGTGCAGCCCAGCGCAGCCCAGTGCAGCCCAGCGCAGCCCAGTGCAGCCCAGCGTGGCCTAGCGCAGCCCAGCGCAGCCCAGCGCAGCCCAGCGCAGCCCAGCGCAGCCCAGTGCAGCCCAGTGCAGCCCAGCGTGGCCTAGCGCAGCCCAGCGCAGCCCAGCGCAGCCCAGTGCAGCCCAGTGCAGCCCAGTGCAGCCCAACGCAGCCCAGTGCAGCCCAGTGCAGCCCAGCGTGGCCTAGCGCAGCCCAGCGCAGCCCAGCGCAGCCCAGCGCGGCCTAGCGCAGCCCGAGCGCAGCCCAGCGCAGCCCAGCGCAGCCCAGCGCAGCCCAGCGCAGCCCAGCGCAGCCCAGCGCAGCCCAGCGCAGCCCAGCGCAGCCCAGCGCAGCCCAGTGCAGCCCAGCGCAGCCCAGCGCAGCCCAGCGCAGCCCAGCGCAGCCCAGCGCAGCCCAGCGCAGCCCAGCGCAGCCCAGCGCAGCCCCAGTGCATCCCCAGCCGGCGCGGCCGAGCGCCTGCGAACACCGGGGTAGGCCAGCCCGCACCACACGCCTGCATGCACAGGTCGGGGTTGCCTACCTACAAGGCGCCATCTGTTCGCCATGTAAAGCATTGACACCCGGCTGGGAGACGTATCACTGACTCTGCGGTTATAATGGCACAGCGTTTCGCAATCATGTCATAATCATTGTTATTACTCCTATTATTATCTCTTACTGGTGAGGCCCAGCCCCGTCCCAAACTGACTTTACTTCAAAATACTTTGTCAACTTGTTTTATCGCGTTCCTCGGTTCTCCGTAACGTCATCCCCTGTTCTTCCTCCTCTCTTCTTCCGCGTCTCCAGCCACACGTGAGGCAGTACGCCGCAAGGTTAACGAGCGGCGCCGGTGTCGTGTCGTGCGCATGCGTGAAAAGTGAAATATGGGAAAATTTGAGAGTGCTTTCCCACGCGCCGAGGCGCCAACGGCGCTAGCGCTGCCGAGGCGCGCGGGGCCGGTGGTGCGAGCCGGGGTCAGGGCTGAGCCGAGCGAGGAGCAGCCATGTCCTCCCCCGTCAGCCCTACACGCCTAGCTTGTGCACATGCACGGGCCCCGTTTCACTTTCGTCCAACAAAAATAATTAATTAAGTGAGCGAGATCCTCCCGGGAAAAGAAGCTTTGTGCATCGGCGCGCCACGACAAGCGTGGATTGTGTAATAAATTATAATATTGCAAACACGAACACGCAGCACGAGCACCAAAGTGTAACAAGATCCCCCGATGGCACGACGCCGCCTGCGCCTACGCGCGCGCCGGGCTCGCGACAAAGCGTTGGCAAACGACTCGGGCGCCACAAATAACGACGCTACCGGAACGTCATGTAGATATTTCCCGCTCGGGGATGAATGAATTAATAATTAATTAAGATGCCGGGCTGGGGGTGGCGCCCCCCGCGGGGGCTGCTGGCGCCGGGGTGTGGCGTGACGGGGGGCGCGGACCACGACCGCAGAATAGGACGTGCGACTTGAATCCCAAACAGGAGGAGGAGAGCATCCCGATGGCAGCCGACGGCAGCCCTGGCAGCCGATGGCATTAACACGCGTATCTAACGAGGCATCTCGCGCCGCCGCTCGCGTCCGGACTGTCGATCGGGTTCGGGCGAGCGGACGTGCCGGCCGGGGCCGAGGGGAGGGTCTGCGGGTACGGCTTCGACACATATGGACCACAGGAGGGCGGCTCAAATCTAAAATGCCCGAAAAAGATTAAGCAATACTTATTTTTCCCAAGCCGATGGACACGAATGAAATTTCTAAAGTTTTCAAAGAAATTTCTTACACATTTTTTGATAGACACTTTTTACTCTTCAAAGGATTTTTTAATAGAATTTTTTTTACAGAAATTTGTCGTAAAAATTACTTATAGAAATCGTCGTTCACACAAATTTTTTATTTATTATTCTTCAAAATCGATTGATGAGAAATTTCTCCCCCGCTACATCGGGCCGCCTCCACCGCCGCCGCATGTATCCGTGCCGCTCCAGCCGCCATTCATCTCGCGGCGAAGCGCAGCGCCACAAAGGTGCTCAACCAATCGCCGAGGCATCCGTTCCAGCAGCAGCGGTGGCGGCAGCAGTGCAGCGCAGCCATTCCAGCAGAACCAAACTGCAGCAGCCCATTGCCAACGCGGCGAGGTTAATTGCAATAAGCAGAGTGGAGCGCCCCGCCGGCACGACACGGGCCGTGTGGAGTGTGTCCCGGGCGGACGGGGCGACGCTGTTATTCATCACGAGGGCGCCCCAGCACGCTCGCAGCACGCGCCGGCCGGGTAGGCAGCACGCGTGCGTAGCGTTTGTCGTGTGAAAAATTTCACAGCAGCATGCGCTGCGCATCGTATCCTCACGAAAAACTGGAACGTAAATTTTGCGCAGACAAAAGGTTTTCTGCGGCGCCAAATTGGCGGTTCGGATGCGCGCCGTCCGCTCGCATGTATCCCGTGGGCAGAGAGGGAGGCACAAGCAAGGGGTAAACACATTTGATTTTTTCCGTACGAAGATTATAATCGGGCAAGATTATTTGGGATTATAAAGATTATTTGGGATTATTAAGATTTTGAAAACTAGGAAGGATTGTTGCGATTATCAAGGATTACCAGGGATTATCAAAGATTAACAGGGATTATTAAGGATTATAAGGGTTATTTCAGAGATTAGGGGCCATTCACATGTTACGTCGCCATGATTTTGGCCACAGAGGACCCCCCCTCCCCCACGTGATCACGTGCTAACCTAACCTTGCCATGCGGCAGTGACTAGAACTCTACGTAATATGTGAATGGCCCCTCGAAGAATTCCTAGATTTTTCGTGATTACTCGAGATTATATGGGATTATTGGAGATTATCGTTATCGGCAGTTACAAGGATTATGAAAGATTATGGGAATACTTGAATCGTCCCGAGTGTACGAAGATTATTTTTTAGGGCACAAGCCGCGGCGCATAACAGCGCGCCGCGTTGGCAGTGAAGGGAAGGGAGAACGTCCCGAAGTATTTTCTAGCGCCATAACAGCGCGCGCTGAGTCCCAGTAGAGCCACCTCCTAATTACAGCCCGGCTGCCTTTCCCTTCCCTGCGCAGGCGCCGCGGCCGACACCCCATAGGCCGCCCCGCCACAGCAGGCTCCACCGCCATAGGCACCACCGGCCCGGCGAGTGACATAAAAATGGGAATAGACACGTGAATGAGAGGAGATAAAAATGGGCGTAAAATGAACTAAATGGCTGCTTGGAAACAATCAGCACTAGCGGAGAGGCGCTGCAGAACCGGGAGCTTGCTGCCCGGCCCGGCTCGGCCCGGCACGGCCCAGCCTCGGCCGGTGTGCGTAATGACTGGTCCGGCACCATCACCAGTGCAGTGGCGTAGCCAGGCGTTAGCAGCGCAGCCTCTCTGATCGGAAAAGAAAGACGTCGAGGTCGAGCCGCGCGATCCGGACTGGGCCCGGCCTTTTTATGAGAGTCGGGAACGAGCGTGGCGACAGCGTGCCGCCGGTCTTGGAGTGCCCCAGGTAGTGCGGGGTGGGCCGTGTGGGGGCCGCGGGGGCCGCGGGGGCCGCGGCTGCGGTGAGTGACCGGCTCCGCTAATCGTGCGGCTACCGGGATACCCACGACCCCCCCCCCCTCAAAGTCTATGTGCACACTTACCTGGAGTCAGGGTACTCACACCCCTGGAGTCAGAATGCACACACCCCTGGCGTCAAGGTGCACCACCCACCTCTATTCCGGCGCTGCACGCGCCCCTGGAGTCAGGGTGCACACACCCCTCCAGTCCGGATGCACACTCCTCTAGGACACCTAAACACACACACACACACACACACACACACACACACACACACACCGCTAAGGTCGGGGTGAACTGCACACACTCCTCTGGATTCTAGGTGCACACCCACCCATTGCTGACGGGGAGCCTTCAGTACAGAATCACCTGCCCGGCTCGCTACGTTTTGCTGTCGCCCGGCGTGCCGATCGATCTCAGGTCGTCTGTCTTGTGTCCGCGGTCTGTCCACAGTGTGTCCGTGGTGTGTCCGCTCGCCTCCCCGGTGCAGTGCAGGGCAGTGCAGGGCAGTGCAGGGCAGTGCTGGGGCGGGGCGGAAGCACTTGTCGGGGGTAATCAGCATGTCTACGGAGACAGGACGGGACCAGGACGGGACGGGACGACGCCACCAACTTACGCGCGGAAAACGGCTCGGTGGGGGAATGCAGGGGAGAAAGCCGATGGCACTGGCGCCGGGCCGGGCCGGAGCACCGCCGCAGAGGGATAGGTGGGGCGAGATAGAGCAGAGAAACGGGTGCACGCGCTGCCGGCTCTCCGGGCTCCGGGCTCCGGGCTCCGGGCCGCTCGGGTGAAAAGCAACGCTTGACAGACGAGCGCGGGGCGTTTGTCAATGCAGGGAGACCTAATTCGAGAGCGGGGCGCAGGTGGTGATATGTCAGTACCGGCGTCCGGCGTGCCCCTCGGGGACAGCGGCCGCAAACGGGGCGGACAGCACGGCGCCCGCAGCTGCCGGCTGCCCCGCGTCTCCTCGTGGAGCTTTCCTCCTGAACCCCTGGAAAAGTGATGGCGAAAAGGGTCATGGAGGGGGACCAGCTCATCACGGCCCCGGAGGGGAGGATTTTGATCGTGGCCGCGTGACTCGAATGCTAATAACAAGCGACTGATTGCATCGGGAGCAAGGCGGCCCCGGCTCGGCGCGGCGCGCGGGGCCGTGTCCGAACACGGCGTCTCCCCTCTCTGTCGTCGACGCGGCCCCCGCCGTGGGCCGGAGAGAGAAGGACGTATTGGCAGCCCGCAGCGCGCGCCCAGGCAGGCGGGCAGGCGCAAGCACCGGGCGAGAGGCGTTTTCAATTTGGCCTTAAGTACCCACACCTCTTACCACTTGCTACTGACAGGGCCCAGCTGGCCGCTCCACACACATACCTCTCTAGCTGGTTACCGCTCCTCTGTCGCTGCGTCTCTTAAGTGTACTCCCCCGAAGTATACACTTGATTTTCCTGCGTGCAGAAGAATGCCAACGCGCGAAGGGCGTCCGGGCACCCGGGTGCACGTCAGCACCTCGTGCACACGCCGCGGCACGACAAGGCACGACACGGTGCAATCACCGTCCCCGCCTCACCGCGCCCCGCCACGCCCCACCAGACTTGTGAGGAGCTTGTCGGACAGGCCAGGGCATATCCCATGTGGCCCGAGGCGCTGCCGAGAGACTCGGGATCGGATCTCGGGGAGCTCCTGGTCTCCTCTGTCAGGGAAGTGCACCGGCCGAACGGCCGAACGCTCCGGGGCACACGAGCCCCGCTACCCCCCTCATCCGGAGGCATGGCTGCTCGCTCGGCAGCGTGGACCGGCGTGCCAATGTCCTCTCCCCCCCCCCCCTCTCTCTCTCTCTCTCTCTCTCTCTCTCTCTCTCTCTCTCTCTCTCTCTCTCTCTCTCTCTCTCTCTCTCTCTCTCTCTCTCTCTCTCTCTCTCTCTCTCTCTCTCCCCGTGACGCTGACAAGCCTGCCGCCAAGACGATACCACGGCACAGCCCCTAGGCAAGGGCAGCCGAACACGCCCCCCGAAGTACGCAGACACACACACACACACACACACACACACACACACACACACACACACACACACACACACACACACAGGTGAGACCCAGGCCACGCGACCGCGTCGGCCGACCGGTCGTGGCACCGGGCGGCTGCCAGGGGCTGCCAGGGCTCCCGCGGCCGCGCCGCCGCGGGGGCTACTGTCCGCTACCGTCGTCGGCTACCGGGCAGCCACACGACAGCCAAGGGCCACTGTCGTGGCCGCCTGATGCCGCCCGTGGCCACCCCACCCCGTCGTACGCCCGGGTGGCAGAAAACTGCGAATTATCTGAGCACTGGAAGGACGGTCAGGACCTCGGCAAAAGCGTGAAAAATTTCGCGGATCCTCCTGAGGGTGAACTGAGTTTTTCATAGACTTACGTGGAGTGTTTCGGACCCCTGGACGCGTGGGGCCGCGGGGCGCAGCCGGTCGCGTGTTCGAGGACGGCCCGGACGGGTCCTGCTCCTAGGCGCTGCGGCGGCCGGCGGTAGCCGCGTGCGTATAGCGTGATCTGGAAGACACCTGCTGGTCACGCACAATTAGAGGGGTCCATCGCGCCCTGGCCGTGTGTGTGTGTGTGTGCGCGCGCGCTGCCATTTGAATAATCTCCGCGCTACTGCCCCGCGTGCGTGGCGCGGTGGCGCGGACAGGGCAGGACGGCTGCCGCTGCTACTACTTGGCGGGGCATGGCGTGAAGCGTCGTCCGAACCGAACGCTCCTGTTGGGCGGCGCCGTGCGGGACAAGAGACCTTCCGGGGGGCGGCGGGGGGACGGCGGGGGGACCGGAGGCGCACCGCCGCGGGCCATTCCTACCACGCAAGGGTGCGGAGCAGGGAGACGCGGTGGTGTCGAAACCATTAAATTCCCAAAGTGATTCGGATCGCGTCGCTGTGGGACCGGGACGGGACGGAATGGCCGCCGGCGGCAGCGAAAAGCGTTTCGGTGGTGACTTGACGCCGGACGGCCGGCGTTTGGTTCCCACCGGACAGGCAGCGGCAGCGGCAGCGGCAGCGGCAGCGGCAGCGGCAGCGGCAGCGGCAGCCGTATGGCCCGTGGCGTGTTTGAACGGGCCGCATGCCGCTCTTAAACTGCCGGGGTGCGAACGGGGATGTGGATGTAGACGTGAGTGCAGGCAGGGCGGACCGAGTCAGATGAGATCCCGTATCGGAGTCCGGTCCCGTCCCGTCCCGTAACTCATCGGGAAGTAAACTAAACGACCCTGTTCGCGCGGGAGTCTGCGGACACAATTAAAACCCGCGCCTCGCCGCGGATTAGAGAACCTCACGATCCAAAAACGTTGCTATTTTTGACTGAAATTGGTCCATTTCCTTTTTTTCCGTGGCGTTGTCTGCTGACGGTGACCGTGCGTGTCTGCGGTGCGTGTCGTCGCGGCCATAGGCGGTCGGCGGCGGTCACCGGCAGCCAGGGAGGCCCCCGATGATGCCGCGGAGCAGCCCGGAGGAGCCGAGCGCAGCCAGCAGCATCCTTTGGCCCGCGGCAGAACTGGATCATGCAGCCCGCGCGCATCCGTCCGGACAAAACACGGCCGTAATTAAAGAGTCTCCAATCGCACGCAGCCCGCAGCAGCAGCGGAGGCCACAGGCGAGCTGCGGAGCGCCGCCTGGGCGTGCGAGCGTGTGCCGGCCACGCTCCTCCGAGCCCGGCAGCCCGGCAGCCCGCGCGGACCGCGCCCGGTGTGGTCTCATTACGTAAAACGAATGTAGTGCAGGTCCTCACGACAACGAGCCGCAGCAGCCGCCGCCGGCTGGTACTTGAACCCGCGCGACCTTGTCCGCCCGGCTTATGACGGACGTGGTAGGATTAGAGGCGTCGTCGCGTCGCGGACTTGATCGCAGGGGTCGTCGTGGACACCGTCGTCGTGTACGTGGGCTCTCTGCAGTCAGCCTGAGCAGGGAGAGGGCGCGCGGGTCCGGTCGCGGTAATAGATATGTTCCACGTTTTCCGCCCGGCGAGGCAGGGCGCGGAGTGGAGTGGACCACACAGCGGCGCCGCCTTGCAATAATTACAGCGCCCAAAGGACTACACGGCGCGACGCATGCGACGACGCCTATTCCCAGCCACTTAGCGACATGGGACGGACGAGACGGCGGCGCGGCGACGCTCTCGTTTCCGTTTTCAGGGAGGGCGACGACGAAAAAGTCACAGCCGCGTCGACGTTTTCTAGCTTTTGTGTTGAGCGGCGCGCCGCTGCGCGGCCGCGTGTGAAACCATGGTGAAACCGAGCCTCTGGAGACGCGATCGGCAGGTGCTTGGTGGCTGCCCGCTGCTCAGGGGAGGCCCGCTGCTCAGGGGAGGCCCGCTGCTCAGGGGAGGCCCGCTGCTCAGGGGAGGCCCGCGGTCCGCGGCAGGGAAGTCCGGCCGGCATAAGGAAACACCGCGCCTCACTGCCAGCTTTGGCGAGAAACATGGCCATCGCGGGTTTGAGATCTCACGTTACGCGAGAAATTCGATGAACACGAGGGGCTCTGCTTCTTTGCTTGGCACACACACACACACACACACACACACACACACACACACACACACACACACACTTATGATCGGATCAGTCCCAGCCGAAGCCACACATAGCCTCGCTATCCTCGCCATTCTCGTTCGGACCGCAGCGATACGTCGCACGTCATGTGTCTGATTCGCGGATCCAAAGAGAGAAAATGGCAAGGGGGGAAAAAGTGACCCATCGGGTGTGTTTTATACGCAAGTGTTGTGTGTGTGTGTGTGTGTGTGTGTGTGTGTGTGTGTGTGTTCTGATATACGTACTGCCCGCGGCCAGTCCGACCACCACGTCCACAGCGAGTGGGAAAACGTCCCCGTAAGTGCTGCGTGTACATCGAGTACGCGACAGACTTGACTCACTTCATTAGAGCACGGTGCGCGGTGTATCATCTGCATGAGGAAATGCACTCAAACTGGCGCTCCCCAATTTTAAGGTGTGCTCTTTGTTGGCGCTGGCGCGTGGCCCTCTCCTGCTGTGCGCGCGCGTGTGTGTGTGTCTACGTGTGCGCCTAATGACACTCGTCCCATGCATCATGGCCCCAAACACACGCATTCACATCCACATTGCGGTACCGGCCGAACTGCAATCAGTGCGCGCCGAGCAGTGCGCAGCGCCCCGCCGCTCCCCGCACAGCACAGCTGCCGCCGCCGCACTTTGCATTCCCCTCGTTGTTCCTGTGCTCCGGCGCTGACAGCCACTTAGGGCGCGGTCACTCCGCGGCGCTCGAGCGCGGGGTGCCGCGGGCAGGCGGCCGACGGCGGCCCCGGGGGCCCCGGGGGCTGCGCAGGTCGCCGTCGTGGCCGCCGTGACCGCCTGTGATGGATGCGGCGCGCAGCTGCACACATGCCCTGCCTGCCCTGCCCGGCCCCGGGTCCGTGACGGACGGCCCGCTCGCGGACTTGCACTGGTTGTTCGCCAATTTCGCGCGCGCAGGCCCCGCGGGCTGTCTGCGTACGCGCCGGGCGCGATTTTTCATACCCTTTCCTTCTGACGCTGTTGGAAATTTATTAATTTCGCGCCATTTCCTATAAGGTGGGAGCTGCGCGCGCTTTGACGCCGGACGGGGACTGTCGAAAAGAGATTGACTAGAGCAGAGCTGGAAAAAAGGTTAGGTGGCACTTCTGGTTCTGTTCTCTTTTTATTGGCGAGACTTTTACCGCTCGCGCCACGCCGCCGTCGCCGCACCTGTCCCACTGCTGTCTGTGGAACGACTCCAGCAGGGCGTGGCCGTCGTCGTGGCCGCCACCGCCGCGGTAGACTCGAAGCGTGAACTTGACCGCGACCAGCACCGGGTAATACGAGTGTCCCGCACCCCGCCCGCGCGGCAGTGGGAGAGAGAGAGAGAGAGAGAGAGAGAGAGAGAGAGAGAGAGAGAGAGAGAGAGAGAGAGAGAGAGAGAGAGAGAGAGAGACGGGGATGGAAGGGGAGAGTCCCCGGCCCCGGACGTAGCCGTACTCGTTCTCCACTTTTTCCTCCCGTCCGCTTCGCCCTGCGCCGCTTGTCTCCTGCTGGCAGCCTCTGGTCTGGCAGCCGCTGGCAGCCGGCTGACGCCGCTAACGCCACCGCTAGATCAAACACCCGGCTGGACGGGGGCCAACCGCCTAGCGGGTCGCGGCCCGAGGGAGCATGACCGCGACAGAACGCACCAATTCTGTTTATTGTGACGCGGCGGGAGTATTTGGGGCGCGGCGGCAGTGTGAATCAAGGGTGACCGGGTGACGACCGCACCCCGCACCGGATCAGATCCACGCGCACCGGGGTGGACTTCCCTGCACTGCCCCCACCGCGCCGAGAACAAGAACTTCCACTTTGTCCCGGAGAGCTGACCACCGCGGCGGCAGCTGTCGCCACCTCGCTAACACCCTTCGTTTGCTTTCTCGCATGTAGTACGCATGCGCGTTCGCTGCCAACGGGGCGGCGTCGTCCGCACGACCCGGGACCCTGGCAGGCCTAGACCTAGACCTAGACCCTGGACACACAGGACAGGCGGCCGAGCAGGCCGTGTGGCAACCCTTCCCCTCTCCCCTCCCCCCGCGTTGCCCCGAGCCGCGCCTGCTGCTTCAATAACCGCAAAGTTGTTTGGTCGCAGAGGTGATTGGCGCAGGTTCGCTGGCCGCGGGGCGTGGCGGCGGTGGCGGCGGTGGCGGCGGTGGCGGCGGTGGCGGCCGGGGTCTGGTCTAGGTGCCGCCGCCGCCGCGACACTCAGCAGGGGCAGGCCGGGGCAGGGCGGTGGCAGGCCGTGGCAGCCCGCAGCCGGTTAGCGTCCAGTTTTCGCTGTTAGGCGGCGCGGCAGAGCTCGGCTGGTGCCAGCAGCAGCGGTCTCGCTAATGTGGCCAGGGCATATCCTGGATGTAGTAGGCAGGCAGCAGCCACGGCAAATGAACAACGACTAACACCCTTGCTCATGCTCCGGATCCTGCGGCCGGACTAGGCCGGACCCGGACGGACCCGGACGGACACACAGCTTGGCAAGCGCAGCGAACGCAGCGGTGCGCAGCGCTGTGCAGTGATGGAGGCTGAAGTGTCGCGCTTTGAAAACGATGATGGTGTGTCAAGTGGCTGCGTCCGCGTTTCGCACCACATATCTGCAGCGCACGCACACACACACACACACACACACACACACACACTTTCACGCCGAGTTTCTCTCAGTGCGCACCCCTAGCAAGTCTTCCTTCCCCCCCTTTGTCCCATCTCTCGCGGCTCCAGTGGGGGGCTCCGAGGCGCAGCAAGTGGCCGTGGCCGGCGCTCCCCGCCGCCCTCCACCCCGCCAACTACTATATGGACGCGGCGCCGCGATGACGCGCGATCTCACCAGGACGACGACTCTACCGCGCCTGTCCCGAGGCACATGTCCAGAGCAAGACGCGGCGGCGCAGTAAAGATAGGGGCGGCTCGGTACGATTGGCGTGTTATACGAGTCGCCGGCCTGACTTCCCACCCCATTACAGGCGGTACGGGGACGGGGACGGTATGCGAATCCGTGCGCGGTCCGGCCGGGGGCATAGCGAGGCGAGGCGGCCGATGGCTGCGATCCCCGGAGTCAGATAGAAACAGCCCTGTGACATTATGACAGGTGACGGTCCGGTCCGGCACTGGGGTCCCACTGGATGGTCCCCCGGCCGCACCGCGCCGCACCAGAACAGGTACAGATCTGGTGCTGGGCATCAACGCCGCCGACCGCGGGGAGTTTGCTCTCTCGGGGGGACTCGAACCCGGCACGATAACTAAGAGCGTGAGGCGATTCCTTACCTGTAGTGCGTTTTCAGTGCGAGGGAATTCCGGCGGCACCGCCGTGAGATTTTTGTTTGACTTTTTTTTTTTACTGTTTTTGGTTTTTTGCCCCAGGCGAGGGGACGGGTCGGGTCGGCCAGGCCGGAAGGCAGACGCCACATAGCTGGCCGTTGGCCGCCGGCCGCCATGGTGCCATAGTTGTCCCCCGCGGCACAGCTGCGCTAGCGCTGGTCACTATACGCAGTCACTGCTACACACAGCCCAATCACGGCTTGCTGCGGCCAGCTCGAACACGGTGTTTAGGTCCGTGTACCGCTTTGGACCCTAATAACACACAGTAATTTGACTGTTGAGTCTTTCTCTCTTCTTCTTCTTCATCGCCTTGCCGGGCGCCGCCTGTGCTGCGGACCGAACCGAAAAACCGGCGGGACCGACTCTACTCCTGAGCTCTGAGCATCCATGCCGATCCGTCCGGCCGACAACACCATGCGAGGCGTGTAAGCGTGATAGCGCCTCTGTCTGTCTGTCTGTCTGTCTGTCTGTCTGTCTGTCTGTCTGTCTGTCTGTCCGTCTGTCTCCAATATTGCTCTGGGTTGTATCCACGGAACATGCTTGTTCCAGCTTCACGGAATGGAAAACAGGAAGCTGCGTTCTCGTTGTCCGATGTGTGGTCATTTGGTCGTTAGTACCCTGGTCCACTGCCACACACACACACACACACACACACACACACACACACACACACTCATGGAGCTTATGGCTCAGGTGCCTCACTTGCAGCTCACGGACGCCTCAATAAAAATGTAGCGCTTTCGGTACTGTCGAACTAAGCAAACGTTTCTGGTTTCCCTCTCGCGGCGTCGCATGTCACATGGTAGGTATTTGAAGACTACTAGTCAAACGGGCCCAAGATGGGAGGGGCCACTGTCGCCGCGTAAGGAACCGCGACAGTCATCCACACTCATGCCGGGGGGAAAAAAAGGCCGACGCAGATTAAATCATTGCATTAGTCGCGATAGCGTCGCGCCGTCTTCACATTCAGTCGGTTTTTTATTTTTTATTTTTTGTCGCCACGGAGACTTGCACGCGTGGAGTGGGGGGCGGCCGGGGGTGAGAGGGGTGGCCTAACGGCCTGGCATCGATCGATCTAGTCCGGTTATAAATGGCTGGGAATATTCATCAACAGGACAGGAGTGGCCTGTCGCTGCCTTGGGACTGCACCCGACATGTCGATATGACGACCGCTAGCGACTGGATCGAAATCACGCTTCCGGTTGGCGCGGCAAAATCCCCGGAATTTCCATGGAATGTCGAAAATTTGAGGACGGCCCCTTTGCTCTAGATGTGTTGGGCACGTGGCAGGAGCGGTCAGCCCGCAGACAGCCACAGCGCCACATTCCGACGGTAAACAACACCCACTGCGAGGAGGAAGGGGGGGGGGGGGGGGGGACTCGTCGCTGTGGCCTTGCGGTTTTCCACATTCATCCACATTCTAGAGAGAACGAGCGCCACGCCCACTCACATTTTGGGAGGAAGGGTGCCAACAGGGCACAGCTCCGGCCTAGGGAGGGGTAGGTCACGTTGTCCTGTGAATGTACGTTCATTCAACCACCAGGCGAAAAAGAAATGCTAAATTTTGACGCAGCCTCATTTCCTCACCTGTAAAGCAATTCTGATGCGGACTGAGGTGGCCAGAACCACACGCGGCATCGTGTGTGCACTTCGTTGTTAAACAAAGGGCCACTGCAGTCAGTCTATTTGCGGTCCCTAACCACAGAGGTGTGCGCTGTGCCCATGGCGACCGCAGAGGGCTCGTGTGTCTAGGTGGCATCGATATCTGAATAAAGGACTTGCCGTAGCTTTCCCCTCCTTTGAGATCGAAACAATAAACCGAGTTACCCAGTGCTGCGATGCCAAATGTTTGTGGCAGCCGGGTACGCGCAATTCGATCCAGCAGCAGTCCGCTTTTAGACCGAGCGCGGTAAACCTGCGAAAAATTGCTTTTCAATAAGCTTAAGCCGTAAATGCTATTGGATTCGTCTTTGTTTGTTGTCCCCGTGTTACGCAAGCACGAGCCCTTTTCGCGTTGTTTGGCGTCTGCTAATGCGCTAAAGATGGGTTGTCTCGGCTTCCCAGCCTATCCGCCACCCTTTCCATCATTCCTACCAGGTCTACAAAAGAGGGATCGATACGAAAGCGGGATCAAGAATTCGAATTTTTAATCCGGGACGAAAACAAGCTTCTGGTGAGGATACGGCTTCTTTTGATTCCTAGAAGTGCGCACTACTAATTCTGTCCTCTGAAACTCGAGTAGGCAACCGGCGTCGCGGCACCGAAGGTGGTCAAATGGGACCAGAGCCTTTTGTAAACACGGCCGTCCCCGGCCTTTGTCTTCCGCTGCACCGCCCCCGTCTCCTTGTCGTCCGTCACCGCCTTCGTCAACGCCTCCTCGAGCGGGTCTTCCCCTGTAGTCGCACTGCAGCTCCCTCCATATGAGTTCGACGTAATTCGCTCCAGCTCGGTGACGCTCGGCGTTGATCATGAGTTCGACGTAATTCAGAAATCGGAAGAATTGAACTCCGCACCCAAAACAACTGAGCCGTCAACCGTCACACTTCACGATTGCGTACGAGCGCGGTCTCTGATCCGGGTCTCGTGTTTGCCTGACGCCGGGACATTCAGCGGAAATAAAACATAAACACGGATGTCGACTGTTTGTCCTTTTCTGCATTGTCGTCAGCAGCCGATGTGCGCGTAATTGGCGGCTGTGCTGCGGCGGCGGCGAGAGGCTGGCTGCACGCGAAAAGATACCGCATCTCGGGTGCGACCCGATTGCACCTGCCCCGAAAACGGCGCGGGCACTGAGTAACAGCAGCACCTGTCGTCGGCCATAACTGAGATGTCACCTGCCTGGTCTACGCGATCCGACCCGTAACACCTCACAAAAAGGGGGTCCCCTGGCGCCAGCGCAGCCAGCGCACCCTCTGCGTGTCGAATGCTGTCTGGTCAGCCGACCTGGCGCAGCAGTCAGGTAGTGACACATTGTGTGGCCTGCAGGCAAGGCGTTATCTGTCGCAGCCATCGCCTCCCCCCCCCCCCCCCCCCTTCCCCCTCCCGGGAGCAGCCGAGGGGCCGATCTGGGGGTTATAGCAGCCCAGCAGCCTTTATGATTCTCCCCACAATCGTTTAATTACACTGGACGAGTCACTACTGGACTTGTCTCCGGGGGGATCCCACCCACTCCCACGGTGTGGAGAGAGAGAGAGAGAGAGAGAGAGAGAGAGAGAGAGAGAGAGAGAGAGAGAGAGAGAGAGAGAGAGAGAGAGAGAGAGAGAGAGAGAGAGAGAGAGAGAGAGAGAGAGAGAGAGAGAGAGAGAGAGAAAGACAGAGACAGAGACAGAGAGAGGAAATAATCCGCCGTCGTCCGCCGGGCGAAAACACCCAAATGGTTACCCACTGACCAATAAATACCAGCAGGGTCTTCTCCATATTGCCTCGTATACCTGTCGGGCACTACGACATCAGTTCTGTCCGGACGGACGGAATATTTTCGCATTTAAGATAAGAGAAACAATATGGGGGGTGAAATGAACCCGCATGACAAACACGTGGAGTCAATTCTGATAAGGGTAGGTGTGCACTGAGTTATGCTGGACAAAGTGTACAACTAGTTTCAAAACTAAACGAGTAGGAAAGTGCTGCAGGGAGTCAGTGCGTCATTTGCTAGAGGCGCCTCTCACACCTGCCAGCCCTGCCTGTCCTGCCGTTCTCGCAGGAAACAATGGCGCATCAAGCAGCCATATCGCCCCCTGGAACACGGGTAAGCCGCTCAAACGCGATGGATGAAAGCAGAAGTGAAACCGGCGCGGCGTCTGAGGGAGAGTTAAATAAAGCGGCATATGAGAGAACGGTGGGAACGGGCAACGCAACGGTCATGGCAATATTAAACACGGGTAGGGATGACAGAGTACGCCGACAGAGTATGAAAAATCTGGGCTGCTGGTGAGTGAGATACCGGGGCATTAGCGATCATGAACCACACGCTGGGCTGGGACTCGGGGCAGCGGCGAGGGGAAAAGGTTACGCGGACTGGAAACCTGCGCAGATCGCGAAGGAACACACACGACCACGGTGGCACACGACCTATGCAGCTCCACTCGAGCAAAAACTGATGAGCTCACTTTGTCACCAGGATGCGGCCTCAGTAAAAGGTAAGCAAAGTGCTCACTTGTTGGGGTTTTTAGGGTACTAGGTGAGGATAAATTGCAACCAGGAGCCAGTAAACACGAGATCTTGTTGTACGATTGCCGGCGGCTCCAGCAAGCAAAGGGCGTCTAGAAAGGCGGACGAGATGAGACCACCACCAGACCGAGAGGCCAAAGTAATCAGGAAAAGGAAGCTGTTCCGGGACAAAGCAAGGGTCTTCCTGTAGTTCAGTGGTCTCTAAAATAGCCGCCAGCCAGAGCGGCGCCCTCTGCTCGCGTTTGTGCAACAAGAGGCTGCCCTATTCAGTGCACACACGCACAAACACACACACACACACACACACTGTTATGAGTCTTCCTTACTGCTGGGGTAGGCGCTGCAGCGGCATGAATGATTTGCATATCACTTGGTATCAGCAGGTGTGTAACACACGTACCTCGGCGTGCGGTACGCGGACATGGGTGTGGCCCAGTCCGCGTGTGTGATTGATACCTGCCCTAAAGGATCCTTATCGGCGCGTCAGAGAAGGTGAATGTCGTGTAGCTTGTAGCTATGCAGCAGCAGGTGAAGGCGAAGGTCGCGCGCGTTTGTCGCACCTGTCCGGAACGATGACGGATCGCTCCCATTGGCACCGGCGGAGAACAATGGCGACGCAATGTGCTCGACGTAAATCGTCATCAACTGTTGCGTTGATACCGGGGTTCAGGATGATTTGGACGACAGTTCAGGGGACAGAGTACTTCATAATAACAGAAGTGCCCGAGCATGCGAATCACGCATACTTCACGTGTCATAATGGACACACTGCGTTCCCCTCGAATACTTGCTGCTCATTGACAGCCGGCTGTATAAATAAATAGAGAGACACACTAGTACTTTGCGTGCGTGTCCGTAATTGCCGCGGACGTCCTCGTCCATCTCGGGTGACGTCAGGAGACGACTTTTACGACTCGGCAAACGCACGCGTAAAGCGCCGCGAAATAAGAAAGAACGAACAAAAAATAAAATACAAGTGCCGCGCGCGCAGTCTGTGTGCTCGAAAGGCAGTGAGTGAACCCCGCGAGCGTTTAGGTCAGCAGATGGGTAGGTTAGGTAAAGTTAGGTTAGGTTAGTCTGTGTGCTGCTGCAAGGCAGTGAGTGAACCCCGCGAGCGTTTAGGTCAGCAGATGGGTAGGTTAGGTAAAGTTAGGTTAGGTTAGTCTGTGTGCTGCTGCAAGGCAGTGAGTGAACCCCGCGAGCGTTTAGGTCAGCAGATATGGCTAGGTTAAGTTCGGTTAGGTTGGTCTGAGTGCTGCAAGGCAGTGAATAATCCCCTCGAGCGCCTAGGTCAGCAGATGGCTAGGTTAGGTTGGGCTCCGTGAGGCGCACAATTTGTGCGGGTGGCGTTAGGCTATGCCAGACTGTCTCTTAGAATCTCTTCCTCGCGTCGATTCGGAGCCGATTTCAGCGGACTGCGCCACCGCCCAGACCCCCAGACCCCGCACAGCTTGGCACCATGTCCACCGTGCGCTGCCGCATGCGGCGCGGGGCCCTGGGCGGGGCCCCGAGCGGGGCGGTGGGGCCGCGCGATTTGTAGAGCAGGACGTGTGTAGCCGGCCATGTAGAGACACCGTCTCCGCGCATATAAAAACATGGAACGAGTGCGGTGTCCATGTTGTACTCACTTGTCCCCGCGAGGACAACGTCGCACCTCGTCTTCTTGCTTCTTCTTCTTCTTGTTCGTCTTGAAATCTAACCGGGCGTGGCGGCGTTGGCAGGGAACAGCACTGAATCGCACCGAGCGCATTCCAGTGCGGCGCAAGGAGGCGGCCGGTGATGTGTGGCACTGCCTGCCCCGTAACACACATTAGCGCAGCACGGAACCTCGTGCGGGGCGGAGGGGAAGGCACAGCACAGCGCAGCACCGCCGCCAACGAAAACGACGGCCTCACTTCACGCCTCACAATAAAAGTGACATTCCGATGAGATAAAAATCCGACGTATGGTGATCAGCGGGCAGCGTGGAGGGGGACGGGGCGGGCGCACCGCGCGCACCGCCACAGCCCGGCCGCCGGGGCGAAAGGAATGGCTAGAAAATCGGGATCGGCATTTATTGTTATGGCCCCCTCGTTCCAGGGCTGCGTTATGGCAGGCGGTGGACAGTGGCACCTGTGACGACGCGCCGAGGTGCGTTCAGTTGGGGGGACGATGTCGCGCGCACGCACACACGCACACACACACACACACCGGGTGGCCTTCCTGGTTGTTTCGACACAATAGTGATGGTCACGACCCTTGGCCCCCCAATAGAACGAAATAAAAAGTGAATGTTCGTAATCTGGAATGCTGCGTGTAATGTGTCAATTCTATTCCGACCTCTGATCGACTGACATGGCGGCGGGGCTGAACATCGCAAACATGGATGGACGCAGTTCCGGCGGAAGCTCGGCTGTCCGCACGTCCAGCCGACCCGTATTCCAATGGGAAAGCGGCCGCTGCAACATTGTAGCCTCCGGCCGCTGCGGCCGCTGCGACCGCTTGCAGCCGCCCGGCGCGACAACCCTCTGGCGGGTAATGTGCTGGGCTGCCGGCCCAGCCCCCACTATACGACGCTGGCCTATTCAAACTAACTCGTCAGCAGGAAGACATTGTAATCCATCAAGAAGTCGTCTTCTTTTCCGTTGATGGCCCACAAAACCCCCGCGCATAGCCGCTCTCTGTTTCAATGAAGCTGTAGCGCATCACACACACACACACTCACCTACGGGAGCCGCGGCTAGACTTTCGGCCGTATAACTGCCTGTGCAGCCGTTTGGTACGGCCGCCCGGACGCATTTCCAGGGTTATATACACACGGCTCGAGATAGGGCGCTGCTTTAGTACGGGTAAAATGTAGCAAGGCCGGGCCGAGGAAAATGGGGAGGAAGACAGGCCCCCGCGTCGTAGGAAACTTATCATACGAGTTTCTCGACGAATATATTTTTCGCTAATCGAAGAGTCTCCGCGTCTTGTCGGCCATCCATCAAATCATCGTCGTCGTGGGGGCAACACCGACAGACACCCATGCATAATGACGAGATAGTTTCGCCAATCTGGCCGCGCGATCGGCTATCGCGAGGAAACGTTTTACAGAAATAACGCGGAGGACACAATCCGCGGAGCGGGGTCCACTCGGTCCGACATGTCAGATTACAGCCGCGTGATTATCCAGTGAGGGGGAAATCTGCGGGGCGAGACGTCACTCACGGGATCTGCGAGGCTCGCATGCCATGAGCACCGCACAGCTGATAGTTTGGTGGTTCGTCGAGGTCTCGGAACAGAGGGTGGCAGAAAGAGAAGAAAAGAAAAAGAATATGCAGACGACATAAGCCACACGTGTTTCCGCATGCAGGAGGACGAGACGAGGCGCTAAAAGCGTGTCTGTCCAGGGTGTTTTGCTGGCGCGTGTATCCTTCCTGAAAACTCTCGCGTACTCGGACACACGGCAGCAGCAGCGGCAGCAGCGGCAGCAGTGGCGGCGGCGCGGGTATGGGACACCCGTCAGTCACCTTCAGACCTGGCCGCCAATGACGTACAGATTATAGTCTTTACCTCTTCTTTTTCCACCACATGTGTGTGTGTGTATGTTTACCGACTGCCCGATTTTTCTGACGGACACATAGATGATTGCGTAAAAAAGAGAAGACTCTGAGGCGGGGTGTGGCGCGCTGCTTGTGGTCGATCACAAGCTTCTATTAAATGTTCCGCGAGCATCGATTCCAGAGCAGCACGTGTCCGGACTGCTTTTAATATGACTGACTGTGCCCCGCTGGCAAATAATCTGCTCGCCGTCGTCGTCGTCCAAATTCCATCCGGACGATTTTTCTCAATGGGTTAATTTGTGACATTTCGAGCGACAAAAGAATAGAATGTGTTTTTGAGAGTGAGTGAGCAATTTCCGCTCCGACTGGCCGAACTGCATTTATGTCCGGTACATGCGTCGTGATTCGCTGCAGCTCACGTCTCGTAAAATGGTGTTCATTTGCGCTGCATCCTTGCGCGAAGGTGTGGCAGGTGGACTGTTTGGATTATGTTATTGTCTGTCGCGGTTCTCGGTACCGCGGCGAGTGTCACGGACTGAGTCACGTGTGCGGGCGGCCCGCGGGCTGCCATGAGTGCTGCCCGTGTGTGGGAGCGGAGGGGACCGGAGGAGACCGCCTGCGGGGTAGGCAAGCCCGCACGACGCTCTAGGCCGTGCGGTGCATACCACCCAGGCTGACCGAGAGAGCTCAATGGAGCAAGCAAGGAGAGAGAGAGAGAGAGAGAGAGAGAGAGAGAGAGAGAGAGAGAGAGAGAGAGAGAGAGAGAGAGAGAGGGAGAAAGAGAGAGAGAGAGAGAGAGAGAGAGAGAGAGGCAGGGAGAGAGAGAGAGAGAGAGAGAGAGAGGCAGGGAGAAAGAGAGAGAGAGAGAGAGAGAGAGAGAGAGAGAGGGGCAGGGAGAAAGAGAGAGAGGAGCAGGGGGGAGGGAGGGACAATGAAGGAGGGAGAGAGAGCGAGCGCTAACAGTGCGTAGCAATGGCTGCGTTGTCATCCTATCATCGTTAACTAACTGGCCGGCTTCACGCCTGGCGTGATGGCCGTGTCGCTGGATGGATAAGGCTGTGGCCGCCTGGTGGCCGCCTGGCTGTGGCTAATAGACCGGTAGCGCCCCGGGAAGGCCTTGTAGCGCCCACCGCCGCCACGCCCCGCCACGCCCCGCCACGCCCCGCCACGCCCCGCCACCTTGGCCACGTGCGGCTTCGGCACGCGCGCGCTGCGCTGCGCCAATGAGTCTGCTACTGCCGCCGCGACGACGTGACGAAGAGCGGAATTAAACAACAATAATATCAGTCCGGCATTATGCATCGGATCAGCCCACATGCAGCACGCGACATCATCGTAACATGTCGAGAGTGTGTATGTTTGTGTGTTATGCAAATCGCCCGTGTGTGAGTGTGCTATTTCGAGTGATATAATTGCTCAAAGTATGAAAAACACACGCTTTGGAGGTAGATGAAACAGATTTAGCGCCAAGTGGGGCCCGATTACGCCTCAGTTGTGTGGCTGAACGGAAGTATAAATATTCTGCGGAATGACACATGACGGCCGCACGTCGGGCCCGCGCCGTGCGCACGCGGTCACTCTGCCGGGCAGGTAGCCGCAGGGAGCCGCAGGTAGCCGCAGGTACCTTATGAGCTGTCCGCTCCGCCTGGGTGTGCACCTGCCGTGAGTAGCCACCCACACACCGTAGCTATCACGGCTGCAGCAATGTCTCATCGCCGTCTGCTTCTCTCTCTCTCTCTCTCTCTCTCTCTCTCTCTCTCTCTCTCTCTCTCTCGGAATGGGCGCGCGCGTGGCGTGCCGGCCACCCCCGCCTGCTCCCGCCGCAGTGACTCAGCTTGACCCCCGGGGCCGCGCGGCGGCCGACCGTCGGCGCCTCCTCGTGAGGCCGCGGCGCGGCGGAGGCGTGGCGAGTCGGAGAGTGGGTCAGCCGGGGTCAGCCGGCGTGCGATACCGAGGCACGTACCGGGCACGCGCGCGACACGTGGCCGGCCGGCGGCGCGGTCGGGACTGAATCAATAACGCCCCTACGCCGTACGCGACGCCGCCGTGAGGCGTCCGATTTAAATCAGTTCGCGAATCGTTCTGAAGAACGGGAGGCGGCCGTGCGGCCGTGCAAGGTGAGAGGGATAGGCAGGTGCGTGCAGGTGAGAGGGATAGGCAGGTGCGTTCAGGTGCGCGCGCTCTCCAGACGGATGACAGTATTGCGCGCGCTCCACCCGCCCCGCCGGACCGACACACAGAGAAACAAGCTCCGGCGGACTGTAACGCGTGCAGCCGGCAGGCCCGGCGGGCGCCGGTGTGGCCACGGAGCCCGCGGGGGAAGTCCTCCTGCCGCGTCACCGGGATGAGTAACACTAATCGGCCTCACTCTGCCGCCTGGCCGGCCGCCCGGCGCCTATACACACACACACACATATAAGTTCATGACGTGTGGTATATGGTAGTAATACCGTGCGTCACCGCCGGCCGCGGGTTTGAATACCAGGTGACTGACGCGCGCCGCGTTTTCCTCACATGTTTCTCGGTACCGCGTCGCGTGTGGCGCCCGGTGGGGCCTGGCCCCGCTGTTATGATGCTCCCCGATCCCTGCGGCGGGCGCTCGGTCCAGCGCTCGGTCCAGAGCAGTACAGCGCTGCCGCGTCCGCGCCGAGGCAGCCGGACAAGGCAGGCGTGGGCCGCAGCCGCCGTCGGCCGCTCGTTTCCAGCAATCATGCAAAATTTTCGCCACTTCATCGGCCTCTTTACGTGGCACATTATTACGCATCGTTCCGCGGAGCGACCGTTCTCATTTTTCATATACACCGTACGAGCGGAAAATGGCGAAGGCGTATATGAAAAATAAACAAGTACGAATCGACGATAAATTTCGACTCACTTCGACGCACTTTCGTACTGTGCGAACAACAGTTATAACTTTTTGCGGCAACAGGCTTTCTATCGATAGACTTCACCGACGGCACGGAGACGCTGACCACCCCGATGACCACCCCGATGACCACCCCGATGACCACCTCGATGACCACCCCGATGACCACCCCGATGACCACCCCGATGACCACCCCGATGACCACCCCGATGGCCACCCCGATGGCCACCCTGCTATCTACCATGTCACCCGGGGCCGCGGCGGTCGCGCAGCCCAACCGGACCGAAGCACCGCAGCACCGCCGGCAGCAGAGTGCAGGGGGACAGGTGTAATAAACCTCACGCTACTGCCGCCGCTGCCGCCACCGCCGCCGCTGCTACTTCTGCCGGCTGCGACGAGTTTTTGATCGGGTCGAGTCGAGTCGGATCGCATCGGGGGAAATGATCCTTCCTCTAACAGCGGCAGAGAGCGCGTCCGTGATCGAGCTCTCGAGATTTATGTTGATAAAACCGCAGGCCAGGGCGACTGGATTCAAGCCAAAATCGGACCCATAAATTCCCCCGCCGCGCCGTGCCGTCTCTGTGTGAGCTCGGCCTCTGCACACGGCGTGCGTGCGTGTGCGTGCGTGTGTGTGTGCGGCAGGCTGCGCCAAGTTTGCAAAGAGGGGGCGCCACTCCAGCCGGAGCAGCATCAGCAGATGTCTGCCACGTTCGGTATGGCGGCGGTGCGCGGCGGTGCCCGTCGAGATGACGGCCGGCTGCAGGGTACTCCTCGCTTGGGAGCGGTGCGGAGCGGTGTAATGGTGCCGATTAGTGCGGCCATTAAGAGGAGTGGACGCGCGCGGGAGGGAGCTGCTGGACTGGACACTGGGTGCAAGCGGTGCAAGCTCGTGCAGGGGGGTCATTCATTCGTGCATTCGTTCGTTCGTGCATTCATTCGTTCGATCATTCGTTCATTTATTTCATTTAATCATGTTATTCAATCATTTTTAAACCATTCATTTCTCTCACCCAATCATTCATTTTTTTTCACTCAATCATTCATTTTTTCACTCATCATTAATTTTTTCACTCAATCATTCATTTTTTTCTCTCAATCATTCATTTCACTCAGTCATTTATTTAATTCGATCATTCATTTCATTCAATCCGTCATTCATTTCACTTAATCATTTATTTCATTCAATCATTAATTGGAGTGGACGCGCGCGGGAGGGAGCTGGACACTGGACACTGGGTGCAAGCTCGTGTAGGGGGTCATTCATTCGTACATTCGTTCGTTCGTGCATTCATTCGTTCGATCATTCGTTCATTTATTTCATTTTATCATTTTTTCCATTCCATCATTTTTAAACCATTCATTTTTCTCACCCAATCATTTATTTAATTCGATCATTCATTTCATTCAATCCTTCATTCATTTCACTTAATCATTTATTTCATTCAATCATTTTTTTCTTTTGATCTTTCCTCATTCATTCATTCTTCTTATTAATATTATTATTATTATTTTCATTCTCGATTAGTTAGGTGGGGAAAAACAAAACCTGACCGCATTAGGATATCCCCGCTGACCGCATGACTGTGTGCGAGTGTCATGACGCGAGGTGAGGGGCCCAGGTCGGTGTGAGGGCTCAGCGCTCAGCTCCCGGGAGTCAGCCGCGGCATAATGGCCACTGATGCGGTGGCCGAAGCCGATCGCTGGTTGTCGCTCCCCTTTTTCGCCGACCGCGCCGCGCTGCACTGACGTCTCCCTGCTCTTCCCCCTTCGCTGTTCTCGGTCTCCCTCTCCTGCTCCGCCCGGCAGAAGATCATTTCCTCCCACTGGAGGAGTTGTTGACGACGGAACGGTACTGGAGTCCCTGGCGTATCTATTTGTGCGTTACAAAGTGGGGCTATTAGCGTGTGTGTCTGACGTCGGCGGCGCGCTCGGATTATATGATGCGGGTGCGCGGCGGCTGCGGCGGCGTGTTTTGTGTGGGGCCGCGCCGGGCCGGGAGGGGCCTCGCTTTGCATGCGGCTGCGCTCCTCGCTATCTTGGGGCAAAACAACGAGAATAGTATCCGTGATTAGCGTGGTGCGGAGGTTGGCCGGCGCCGTGCTGATCGGGTGCGACAAACACCGACATGTTGTTGTTCCCTTCCCGTCCTGTCGCTGCTCTGATGACATCGTAAGGACGCGGGCTCCGAGCCGGGCAGGGCGGGGCCGGGCGGGGCCGGGCGGGGCGGGGGGCATTACAAGTCACTCTCTGCTGTACGTGCAGCACCATCACAGGGCGCTCTCGTCTCAGATCATGCGATGTGGGGATTAGTGGCGGGGCGCGGCGGCCGGAGGGCGCATGCAGACGCCGCTGCCGCCGCCGCCGCTGCTGCCGCCGCCGCCGCCGCTGCTGCAACTACTGCTGCTGTGTGCGTTCGGATCGGGACGAGACCGAGACGAGCGGCGGACTGCTGCTCATTCATCGGGCGTGGCGACCGCGCTGCTTCACCTCCCACAGGAAGCAGCCGGCGGGGAGCGCCTGGGAGGTATGCACCGGGCGGGGCCCGCAGCACGCGGATGTCCGGCGGGCTGGCCTACCCGCCCCCCGAGCGCCCGCTGGGTAGGCCGCCCCGCCGAACAGCCGTGTCGTGCGGGTCTGCCCCGGTACATACCTCCCAGGCGCGCTCCGCAGACCACGGCCGCTGACGTACCCGGCGGGACTTGCGTCAGTTTTCGGAGGTGGAATAAATGCGGACGTCACCGCGGCGCGGAGCGGACTGGCTGGATAGCCCCCCGGCCGGCCGCGGCGTGCTCTCGGACTTCGGCCGGACGCTCTGTTGTCGTTATGAGGACATTAGGGCGCACAGGCCATCTTCATCTCCTGGGGTCCGCCGGGACGACGAGTGCCTCGACGACTCCCCGCCTAGACGGCGACGGCGGAGAGGGATCAGCTAGAGGAGTCCCCACACCGATATTTGCCAACACGTCAGGGGACGTTACGCCGCTGGGGCATGAAAGCGGATTGGGACGCCGACGTCGTCGTGACGACCGGAGTCACCGGAGGACCCGAGGACGGAGGACCGGAGGACCGGGTGGAGTCCCCCGATAATCCGTCAAACCCACCGCTGGCCGAGCCGATGCGGCCCGGGACGCAGAGCGCGGCGCGGGCGACGCGCAGAAAAATGCAGGGTTTGCAGGGTGGATTCCTCCTGCACTGCGGGAGCGGCCGACTCGCTGGAGCTGGAGCGGCTGGAGGCGGCCGCGCGCAAAGGATCCGTCACGGCGGGAACAATGCCCGCCGGTGGACAGCCTTGCCGTGGGCAGCCGTGGGCCCTTGGCAGGGGGACGAGGGGGATTTGCGACTTCCTCGGGTGAAAAACGAGAGTAAAAAGTTGAGAGAGTCGCATATTGTTTCTCCGCTCGCTGCCTTGGCCGCCTTCCCCTGCTGCCCGGGCCGCGCGCCGACCGGTGGCCAAAACGAAACCCTTATACCGTAGAGGCGGGTCACTTTGTCGTCGGCGAGCTCCCGGCGCGGGATAAGGCTTCTACTGCGGTACGGCCTTCTCCTAGGGGATCTGCTCTCCTTCGATGTCAGGATATCAAGTACTGCTCGCCTCTCTCTTGGAGAGCTGTCAAGGTCGGAGGGCCGGGCCTCTTGTGCTGCCACGCGTCGAGGTCTCCGCCCCGTCCCTTCGTCCCTTCGGCACGGCCGACCTTGAACCTGCCTCGAACCCTGAACCCCTCTGCGGCGGTCGCTCTGTTTTTCATGGCGTGCAGAGACGGGGCGGGTGGCTCCTGCGTATCGCAGAGGGGAGGGGACCCCGGAGAGTCCCTGGAGAATCCCTGGAGGAGCCCTGGAGGGGACGGCCGGGAGTCGATCACGGCAGCAGAATGAATGGCCTGAGGCCGTTGACGACGCACAGGTGCAAGGCCCCGCACTCTCCCCCCGCGCCCCCTCCCCGCGCCCCCGCCCCCTGAGCCCCCATTGGCCGTGACGCCGGCGAGGCTCCGCCTACCGCTTCCTTCCTTGGGCGCTCCTCTTCATCCTCGACGTCTCTGCTTTCCTCCTTCCTTCTTCGCTGCCGGCGTCTTGACGCCGTGCCGAGCCGAGTCCAGGTGAGGCGGGCGCAGCCGAGCCGGCGGCGGAGCCGGGGCCGGGACGGGAGGCCGCAGGTACGGCCGCAGCCGAGCGCCGAGCGAGAGAGACGCGGCGCGCGATGCCGGCGCAGGTGCGAGAGAGAGGTGGCGATCCTGGCGACGGCGTGGAGGGGAGAATGGGAGCGGACGGCAGAAGAAACAAAACAACATGTAGCTTCTTGAAGATCACACGTTGGAGGAGGAGAGGGGAGGAAGAGCTCCAGCCCCAGCCCGGGCCGGTGAGCGCCCGTACCGGCCCGGCCCAGCCAGTTGTCAAGGAGCTCCAGAAGGCTACGGAGTGACTGCAGCGGAGCGCGTGGCGGATAGCTCGGGTAGCCTAGCTAGCGAGCGCAGTGCAGTGCGGGGCGTAGGCGCAAGGTCATTACCAAGGACTAGCAGCGCGTGCCAGTGCATCCAGTGCCAACAGTGCCAGTGCCAGTGTTACAGTGCAGTGCGTGTGTGTGCGTGTGTGAACAGTGTGAGCAGTGCGTTATGGGCGCGGTGTGACGCCCTGTCCGCCCCCAGGACTACCCCCAGGACTATCCTCTCACCCCTCCGTCGACCGCGATCCCCGCCGCCGCCATGGAGACGTGCGTGCTGATCCCCCAGGAGTTCTCCCTGGTGCTGTCCTCGCCCGGCTCACCCGGGTCGCCCAACTCGGACCGCATGGACGCCCTGGACGGCGTGTACCTCAAGAACCACAACAACAACGACGTGCACCGGGAGTCCGTGTCCGTGTGGACCAACGCCCGCATCCCCCAGGGCACCGTCGTCTACCCCTTCCAGGGCACGGTGCGCCTCGACACCCTCGACGTCTACTCGCAGCTACACGACGCCGACGTGAGTACTGATAAAGCACTGATGAAGCAACTTCGCGGACTGACACCGAGTGCCGCGGTCCTTGGACTCGATGTGGCACCGCTGAGGGGGGCCGGCAGAGGCGGTAGCCGCCACCGACACTGTCGCCGGCATGCCGTGCCGGTCCAGAGGCCGTCCACTGAAACTGGAGCAGATTATGGAAATGCGTCTCCAGGCCTGAGGTCGCCGCCTGCAGGGTGCCGGCGCCGCTCAGCGCCTGGAGTCGACTCTTCCACCGCACTGCGGAAATGATTATTTTCGTTTCTGTCGTTGCTGTCTGTTGGATGGGGCGACTCATCGGCTCTCGAAGCTGCCCGGTTTGTCCCTCGAGCTCGCGGTGCTGCTGCTGCTGCTGCTGCCGCTGTTATTCCGACTGATCGCCCGGGAACGATTACGTCCGTCTGAGTGTCACTTTTGCCGGGGTACAGCCCACACGCACACACACACACACACACACACACACACACACACACACACACACGTGTCACCCACGGACACTATGGCAGTGCCAATCGGGAAATCAGATGACGAGATTAATCGAGCAAACCGATTAAGCACGCACTGCTCTGACAGCATCAGCACAGGGAGGCGCGTTGATTTCCATTACTATTTTTCTAGCTATATATATATATACACTACATACATCAGGTGGTGCACGCTTGCGCTCGCGTGCACGGCCTGCCGGAGGCGGCCACAGAGGCTCGGCCGTCCGTCCGCGCGGCGATCTTCGATCCCACCCATAACGCCGCGCCACGCGCCAGCAGACGACGATGAATATTCACGGCGCCGCGGCGGGGGAAGCACACGTCGTGTCAGCGCCATGGCAGCCTGTGTCGGCCCAGGACTGCCACCGGTGTGCCTCCCCTCCGCTGTCTTTGTCAGAACGGAGAGCGAACAATGCCGCGGGCGCCGTGTGCCATGAGAAAGAAAGAAATGGATGCAAAATGGATGCAAGAGGTTGGTGGTCAGTCTGCTGCTCTGTGGTGGCGCGCAGGGCGGGGCGGCGATCCGCATCCGCCTGCTGGCGTCCCGTCGTCTGCTGACATTCCTATGTGTGTGTGTGTGTGTGTGTGTGTGTGTGTGTGTGTGTGCGTGTCTGTGTGTGTGTGCGTATGTGTGTATGTGTGTGAGCCGAGGGGAGGATGGTCTGGTCGCCACTGCCTCATCGGCTAGGCGGCATGTGCTGACCATTTGCATTTAACGAGGCTTGATATTGTCATTACGCCGTCAGCCGGTAATGAGCACCGTGGTGTGGGTAGTACGTACTGTAGCGCACAGGGCACTATAGCGCACCGGGCACTGTAGCGCACAGAGCACTGTAGCTCACCGGGCACTGTAGCGCACCGGGCACTGTAGCGCACCGGGCACTGTAGCGCACAGGGCACTGTAGTGCACAGAGCACTGTACTGCACAGGGCACTGCAGCGCACACCGGGCACCCGGGTACCTGTACACCACTGCGGTGTGCCCTGAGCTCTGCAGTGGTGGAGCGGAGCGGAGCGCAGACCTTGCACTTGAACGGCGCGACGCAGTGCGGCGACGGGCGCGGGTTCGAATTACCCCCCCCCCCCCCCCCTTCCTCGTTCTCTGTGTGACATGGTGGCGGCTGCGTGCGGGCAGGTCCCCTAGGTTCCACCCCCTGGCGGTGACCTTGCAAGGCTGCGCGCGCACAGGTGCTCTATCCCTTCCCCTCCCCCCCCCCTCTCTCTCTCTCTCTCTCTCTCTCTCACTCCCTCTCTCCCCGCTCGGCGGCGCATGAAAACGCCACTTGTTGACGCGGTCCGGCGCGCGCGTGCCCCCGCGTGATGTACCGGGCGTGCCAACGCGTGACGCCTGTCGTGCGGGCGGTGTGGCGTGCCGTACCGGAGGGTGAGCAGCCGGCCGTGACGCACGCCACGTGCCCGTGACACCTCATCACCCTTCCCCATTCATCCACAACCGAATTAGGAATGCAAATCGCTACAGCAGGCGGCTGCGCTACCCCCGTCATGCTTTTTTTTCGGGGGAGGAAATCTGTGTGTGTGTGCGCGCGCTGCACGCGACGGTGCCGGGGGCGAGCACGGGCCGGATACCGCACCCCACAGTGTACAGGTGTGTGAGTGTATGTGTGTGAGTAAGAAATAGCACTTGTGTGTGTGTGAAGGACCTGAGAACGTCGACGGATGAAGAGATGCGCCAATAACGACTCATCGCCACTCCTTCACACGACGCGCTCTGACTTTGCGGATTTTCTCTCCAAGTTCACACTCACTCACACACACACACACACACGCTCGCATCGGACATCTGCCAGGGTGCTTGTGGATGTTGAACTGCATGTAGCACACGGAGGCAGCTGCTGCGGCAGCAGCAGCCGGTGTAAGACAACAGCAGCAGCAACACGAACTGCTTTGCCACTGCCGCTTCACTGCTCTTTGCTTTCTCTCTCTCTCTCTCTCTCTCTCTCTCTCTCTCTCTCTCTCTCTCTCTCCTCTCTCTCTTCATCGCTCTCCGTAGTGACTGCCTACACTAGCCGAGCCGGAGACCGTCCGGAGCTGCACGCAATAGCAATAGCCTGCTTGCACCCTCTTCGTGACGTGACGCTCCGGATGCTGTGTGTGTGTGTGTGTGTGTGTGTGTGTGGTTTACCCGGTAGAGCAGCACGGATCGGCAGTGGGTGTCTGCATATAGCGGTATGAACCAGTACGCCTCACTAGGCCCATGCCTCTGACCGACGTGCTCCCTTGCTCCCCTGCTCCCCCCAGCCCCCAGCCCGCTCATTAGATATCGCTTCTTGGCTCTCGGTCAGGTGCTGGCGGTGCGGTGCGGTGCGGTGCGGCGGCAGGCGTGGCACGGAACCTGTGTGCGCTCGCTGCCCCGGCTCTGTTCTGCTCTGCTCTGCACTGATCGGCCAGGATGTGCCTGCACACCGCAAGATAAATCACCGTAACGACAGTAAATAAATTCGAGTTTGAAGTAAGTTTTCAGCCATGCGCCGCAGTGGAGAATAGTAGCAATAATAATAATAATAATAAAAGACAGTAGTGTGATTTTTTTAAAGTCCATTCTCTGCGCGTCTGAGGCTTATTGGCGATGATCGGCAGGCGAGTTGACTTTACATGGGATCGCCCCCGGCCAGCGTCACCCCCTCCCAGCCCCTGATTGGTGTGTGATACCAATGATTGCGTCGTCTCTCTCTCTCTCTCTCTCTCTCTCTCTCTCTCTCTCTCTCTCTCTCTCTCTCTCTCTCCTCTCTCTCTCTCTCCTCCCTCTCTCTCTCTCTCTGACTGCCTATCTTGCTCCCTCTTCCTCTCTCTGCCATCCTCTCTCTCACTCTCTCTCCCGCACCGTGGCCGCAATGGGACGTGATAATTTACAGATGATTTGTGGTGCGACTGAATGGACGCGAGTATAACGCTTTGCTGGAGCTGCTGTTGGTGCTGGGATGCTGCGGATGCTGGACCATTTGCATCCCCCCCCCCCCTTTCTCTCTCTCTCTCTCTCTCTCTCTCTCTCTCTCTCTCTCTCTCTCTCTCTCTCTCTCTCTCTCTCTCTCTCTCTCTCTCTCTCTCTCTCTCTCTCTCTCTCTCTCTCTCTCTCTCTCACACCCATACTCCGATCTCGCTGCTGCTCCTGCTTTCTTCTTCTCTTTCCACAACAGAACGTGGACGTGGGCTGTGATGCTCGGCGTGCACTAACAGCGATCCTGCATATACACCCCCCGAGCTATGTGTTTGAAAACTGGAAGCTTGATTCCGCGGCTCTCTCTCTCTCTCTCTCTCTCTCTCTCTCTCTCTCTCTCTCTCTCTCTCTCTCTCTCTCTCTCTCTCTCTCTCACACACACACACAGTCGCGCAGTCTGGTGCGCGCACAGCAGTCATTCAGCAGCAGCAGGAGCACTTCTCGGATATGTCGGCCACATTCCTGGAAGCGAACACACACACACACACACACACACACACTGTGCAGCGTGTGCTGTGGATGTGTAGCAGCATAGGAGCGGAGGGGTCCCCTCTCGCGACACCGCCGTGTCCCCGCGCTGCGCCTTGTAGATGGTCACGTCATTTCCATTGACAGAGACCCCCCCCCTTATTTAGCGCAGTTACAGTTATATATCGCTACCGGGGGCGCCGCACAGCACGGCACAACCAGGGCTGTTTAAGTGTTCCCTCTGATAGCGTTGAACGCTCTTAAAACGGGCTCGGCGCGGAGTTTTAGTGGCGGCAGCAGTGGCGGCAGGGAGCGTGCCGATCCACTGGAGCAGAACCTGAACCTGGGCGAGGCTCGGCGTCCGCTGCTGCCCCGCCCCGCCCCGCCCCGCCCCGCCCCGCCCCGCCCCGCCCCGCCCCGCCCAGCAGCGCCGGTATGCACACAAGCTATGCACGCCAATAGATGCCCAAAGGCCTTGCGCCTCGTGCGCCCGTTAGAGGGCAGCGAGGCCTGGCAGCAGCGAGGCAGTGCGCCGAGACAAGTGCGGCCCGCGCGGCATGCGCTGCGCGCTACGGGACGATGATAAAAGTGCGATAATGAGAAGGGGCGCGGGTTCGAATCCCGGCGACGCGACGTTAATTTCTCGGCCGACCGTGACCGCCATGAATCCGTTGGCCTCCGTGAGTGGCCGCCCCCTGCCCCGCCAGGCCGCGCCAGCTGCCGCGCAGCATTCGCCCGGCCCGGCTGGTGTTATCGTTATGACTGTTATTATGGCTGAGTGACGTGTGATGCGGGCAGCGCGGGGGATGTTCTGACTGACTGCTGACGCGCTGCTGACGCCCCCGCCGGCCTCCGCCCCGCCGGCCCGGCCTACTCGACCATCTGACGCGACGAATCTGTTTCACTTTCCGAGCCCAACCCCTTAGTGCTGGCGGCCCGGCCCGGCCCGGCCCCCTGGGTAACCCCCGAGGACCCCCTGCCGAGGCCCGGGATGAATGGAGGAGCGCACCATGTTGCGGCCCGTACCGTGCGGTTATCACACCGACCTGACGCCGAGCGGCGGCGGTAGCGGTAGCAGCAGCAGCGGCGGCGGCGGGGCAGGGGGGAGCTAGGGGTTCTGATTTATCGGACCTGGAACAGGTGCCGGATGAGAGGAGAGGACCCTCGTACACGGCCAGTCGCATCGAGAGGACCGCATTGTACGTGTGTGTGTGTGTGTGTGTGTGTGTGTGTGTGTGTGTGTGTGTGTGCGCGAATCAAAAGGGGGAGGGGCTGCGCCGAGCCGAGCCGGCCGGGCAGGCAAAGGCAGGCAGACCTAACGAGCGGCCGGAGCAGGTCGAGAGAGGCGGCAGCAGCGGCAGCGGCAGGAGCAGGTGCACGAAAGAAATTGATGCAGTGTCCGAGGCTGGGCACCCTGACCTAGGCCCCGGAGGGACCGGGCCGGGCTGCACCCCTCCCTCCACGACTGGTCCGTCCGCCCGGCCGTTCGGGGATTATCAAGTTATAAACTGATTCCCAACCCCATTCAGAGAGGCGCACTGGTATACTCGGTTGTGAGGTCGGGGTCGTCGCTGTTATTAGTGGAGGCAAGCGATTTCAATTATGGGAGCGATGTGGGAAGAGATAACATTCAATGAACGCAATGATGACTTTGAGCTTCGTCCATCGGTTATAAAAATTGTCGTCAGTAAAAGAGTTCGTTTGTTTTGGCATGTTGCAGGTGCGGCATAGGTTCGGCTGCTACGACGAAATCACAGAGACAAACCGGAGAAAAGTGAGGCATTGCAACTGGGTGCGCTTCCTGAGGACCGTCTCGGCCTACACGCCAGAGGTGAACCTGATCGGCACCAAGGTGAAGGGCGAGCCCGTGTACGAGGTGGTGCGGCCCGTGGCGGCGCACACGGAGCTCGTCGCCTTCCTGCTGCCCGAGACGTCCGAGGACCTGCTCCTCATGCCCGCCGTCCACTTCCTCAGGAACACCCTGTACCGGCGGACCATGGACGCCATCCTGGAAGGTAAGCCCCGACGCCGGCCCCCGCGCCCGAGCTCTTGTCCTCCCGGTCGCACAGGTCTCCCGCTCAGCCGCTCACCTCCACCCCCGCGTCCTGTTGCAGAGTCCCCGCTGGACCTGTCCATGTCCCTGCTCTCGCGGTCCAACGGCGCGGTGCAGCCCGCCGGCTCCCCATCCAGCTCCGCGTCCGGCATCGAGCACGCCGACGAGCACAAGTCCGTGTCGGGCGAGTCGCTGTCGTCGTGCCTGTCCACCTCGTCGGCGGCCTCCTCGGCGTCGTCGTCGTCCTCGGAGGACCTGCTGCTGCTGCCGGACAGCCTGGCGACGGACGCGGCCACGCTGCTGCTGCCCGCGTCGGCGCGGCCGCCCCGCGTGCAGGCGCCTGCCCGGCCCTCGTCCCCCGGCGGCTCCACCCCCAAGGGCCATGTCCACGGCCTCACCCTGGCCAGCCTCGGCCACGGCAGGCGGAGCAGCGGCGCCCGTGTGGGCCGCGGAGAGAGGACACTGCTGCCCTGCGAGGTCTGCGGCAAGAGCTTCGACCGGCCGTCCCTGCTCAAGAGGCACATGAGGACGCACACAGGTGAGGCCCCGGCTCCGGGTTCGAATACGCACACAGCTTGTCGATTTTCCTCAGCCTCCGCGAGTTTGACCCCGTGTGTTTGTTGTGGCCCACAGGCGAAAAGCCGCACGTGTGTTCGGTGTGCTCCAAGGGGTTCTCGACGTCGTCCTCGCTCAACACGCACCGCCGCATCCACTCGGGCGAGAAGCCCCACCAGTGCCCCGTCTGCGGCAAGAGGTTCACCGCCTCCTCCAACCTCTACTACCACCGCATGACGCACGTCAAGGTAGGCACCGCCCGGCACCGCCGACGGCCTCTTCCCGGAATCAGATTTGTTTCTCTTTCTCACCATGACACCCGTCGGACAGAACGCGTCCACTGGACCGTGCCGTCCGCCGGCGGTCACGGTAGTCACGGCATCGCGACGCGGTCCGGCCGCCGGCCGCCGCCCGGCCGCCCCCTCCTTTACAGACCGCAAACCAGCAGCTTATTTAAGCGTCGTCGTCGCTCCCCACCGATGATAATTCGATAGAGTCCGCAATAGGAAGTGTGGGGGGGAGGGGGGGGGGGGGGACATATCTGCACCCCGAAACAGGTGGTGGCCAGGGCCCGGGGCCGCCCCCACACCGCCCCGCCCCCCGCTGTGTTGTGACAACGGCGAAACACACCCAAACGATCAGGAAGCGTCTGCTTTGCGATTTCCTGTGTGCCGCCGGGTCGGGCCGGGCAGCCCCAACCCCCAACCCCAACGATGGGAGATATGGGCACCAACATCAACACGGCACACGCGCAGGGCTGCATATCGGCCCCCTCATCAGAGCGGCACGGCCGGGGCACGCCGGTGCCACGCGCAGACACGCATGCCATCAGGTGCGCCGGGCAGCAATTAGACGGAGGAAGTGGTGCCGTATCCGTATCGGCCACCCTGTGCTGTGTGCGTGTGCGTGTCATGCGCGTGTCTGTGATCCAGCTGCCACGATGCGCTACAACAGTCCCGACTTGGGCCCGGAGGACAATTACACCCAGAGTCGATTTGTCTCGAAGACAGTAGAGGATGGCCCACGGCGGCCACGCGGCCAACACGTCAATGCCTGTTGCATGTGGTAACGGCCCCCGGCCTCCGGCCCCGGCCTCGGCCCTCCTGGAGGCTCCGCACCGCGTGCCACATGTTGCTGCCGGCCCTGCGGCCTCCCCGATGACCCCCGCCGGAAAGGCGGCGTCCATCACGTCCGAATTACCCCCTACCGTAGACCGCGGACGGCGACACGCGGAGCGCCTGCGAGTGACAGGGTAGGCCAGCCCGCTCCACAAGCGTGCATGCGGACGTCGTGGTTGCCTACCCAGCAGGCGCCATGCTCAGGCCAGCCGAATAAGGTTTGCGCTCGCGGATCCTGCGGCCTCCGCGTCCTCCGGCTCGTTCCTCCGAGGGAACCCGGCAAGTCTGCGGCCGGAGGGCTTTAAGTCATTATTATTTGTCGGAGTTCCGGTCGGTTGTCAGTCAGCGCCGCCCGCGCCGCCGCTGCTGCCTCCGGTTTTTCGTTTCCGGGAGGTTTCCTCCTCATTTCCCCCCCCGTACTCCGGTTGCCTCCGGCCGTGGACGTGGTGCCGCCACCGCGCTTCTGCTGCGCGCCGCCCAGGTACGGATCCGTTTCGTCTCGCATTAGGAAGGTGAGTCCGGGGGTCCCCGGGCACAGTGGCCGAGGGGCCCAGGCTGTTTGTTTTAGGACGGCCAGACTAATCGGGGGCCATGACCAGACGGCTTTGATGAGCAAATCAAACCCCGGGCCTCCGGGCCTCCGGGCCTCCGGGCCTCCGGGCCTCCGGGCCTCCGGGCCTCCGGGCCTCCGGGCCTCCGGGCCTCCGGCAGGAAGGGTGCAGGGGCCCCGGCACCCCGTGAGATCATGAGAACCCCCCGCGACAAATGCGGAGCGCCCTGCGCCCTTCTGGAGGCGGAGAGAAAAACCAGAAGCGAGAGCTGTCTGGTTTTTGCAGCACCCTGGCCGTATCGCCGTGCGGTAATGCAGGGTGGGGCGGGGCGGGGCGGGGCGGGGCGGGGCTCGGCTGGCTCCGCGGGTTGGGGGCGTCGCCTTGTGGTGGATTGCCATAACTTTGCGTGCGCGTTGTGTCCGGCGGCGGCCGGCGGCGGCTCCGCCCCCGACGAGGGCCTCTGCTCTGCCGCTGCCGGCGGCTGCCGGCCTCTGGGTGCTGGCCGTACACATGCGCGTCGTCCCTCCGGTTCCCACGGCCACCTCATGGCCCAGTGCACATAGCCGCGCACCTGGCAGCAACGCACAGTCAAGCACGGCCAAGCACCCCGCGCAGCGCCTTGGCGTGCACGTCGCGGTCCTCCCTCAAGACGGTGGCCTGCCCCCACCGCTCCCCCGCCGCCGTCATGGTCGCCGCCCGCACCGCACCGCACCGCGGGGGCGGCGGCAGTGGGAAGCGGCAACAACATCTGATCCCTATCGCCTTAAGGAGTGTACAGAAGAGACCCCCGCGGGAGTTACCGGAGCGCGGCGCGGCGCAGTCCGGACCGGACCCCGTCCTTATGAATTGGGGAAGGTTTTGTCATGGGAAGTGCACTCGGCGACGGGGTGGCGCGGCTCAGCGCGGCGAGGCGAGGCAGGAGCATCCTTGCGACGTCGTCGTCTCGCAGTGTCCGCTGCGGAAATTTCAGGTGTGCGGCGGCGGCTCGCCGGCTCAACCCCGCTGGCCATGCGGATTATCGTATCGATGTGCGACCGGGAACGGGGGTCGCACCGGCGCCCCTTGCCTGACACCGCACCCTGCAGTCCACTGCCCCGCCCTGGGAACGGCAGCGGAGTGTGGGGAGTATAGTGCACAGTGCGTCGCCGTCTCGGTCCCGGCCGCGGTCTGCACCGCGCCGGCCGCCGGCCCCCCACCCGGACGCCACCTGCTCCTCCCGCACTCTCCCACGCCGCTGCGGGGGCGGGGCCACGGCCGGGCCACGGCGGGGGCCATACAGCGCAGCGCACGGCGTGCGGCCAGCGTCAGAGGCCCCCGCCGCCACCCAGCCAACTGCGAGTGAGCCGCCGCGTCCGCGTGGATAGCGGCAGTCGGGAGCCACGGCCACGGATACACATTTTTCTGAAATTTTCCTAATAGGGACTGTAGTCGTGTCGGCATGCTTCCTTCGAATTAGATTGATTTGGGGCAGCAGAGGAAATGAAGGGAGTTGGGGCGGGGGACCAACGTCCTTCGTGTGGGCCAGCTCGGCGGGGGTGCATTGTCGCTTCAATAAGACACCATGATGACGACGCACTGCGTTCTCTCTCTCTCTCTCTCTCTCTCTCTCTCTCTCTCTCTCTCTCTCTCTCTCTCTCTCTCTCTCTCTCTCTCTCTCTCTCAGCGTGTGTGCGTCCAATGCACTCCCAATAACGCACTGTAACATCGCGATATGATGCCAATCACGATACAGAAATGCAGTCGGGACTTCTTCCATCACAAATCGGCATAGAACCATTCCTTTCTATATCACTATTTTATTTCGCTTTTAACGGATGAAGCCACAACAAACGCTCCCGCCGCGTGTACTAGCGCGCCCACCAGAAACATGTGTGGCGCTGGCTCTGCGGCAGCCTCGGCACGCACGCACGCACGCGGGCACTCACGCACACGCACGCGGCGTGCACCAGCACCGATAATTATCGGGGAAAAGAAACATCGGTACAGTATCGGGATCGGGGAGGGAACGGTCAGGCGGACCCATATCGGAGGCAACAACAACAGGAGCACAACGGAGGCAGCGGCCAGGCAGCCGGCCGGCAGCCGACCAGCAGCCGACGGCGGCCACCGCCGGACCGACGCGAGGTAGATCACCGATAAAAGAATGATTGGCCTGGCTGCTGCTGCTGCTGCTGCTGCGGTGGCGGTAGCGGTGTACCGGCAGCCTTCCTCAGTAGTTAATATAACGCAGAGGGGCCGTACCGGTACCGCAGTGTGTGTGTGTGTGTGTGTGTGTGTGTGTGTGTGTGTGTGTGTGTGTGTGTGTAAGAGAGTGGACCACTCGCTCGATCATCTCTCGATTCGTAACTAAAAAAAAGATAATAATTTATGAAATATAATATAAAAAAAAGGGAGCGGGTGAGCACCCCACGGGGCCCACACAGCACAAGCTAGGCCCCACGCGGGTCCCACACGGGGCCACACGAGACCAGATACGGCGCGCGGGGGCCCCGAGATAGGTATAGTAGGGCCCAGGGCACAAACGTGACGTTCAGATTGAAAGCTCAACGCCATGTGAGGGAGAGAGAGAGAGAGAGAGAGAGAGAGAGAGAGAGAGAGAGAGAGAGAGAGAGAGAGAGAGAGAGAGAGAGAGAGAGAGAGAGAGAGAGAGAGAGAGAGAGAGAGAGAGAGAGAAGAGAGAAAGAGAGAAGGAGAGAGAGAGAGAGTGGAAAGGATAGAGACCAGCTCGTTTTTTTTGTGTCCAGTAGTAGTGTGTCCGGTAAGAGGCAGCCTCTAGCCCCCCGGGGGGCCCCCTGTGGCGGGTCTTGTCGGTGTGTTTGCAGCGAACGGGATGGGGAAAAGGCATGCGCGGATAAAGGGTCGCTCGGTAACACCATTTCTTCTCGCCGTTCACGACGGCGATGTAAGCCAGCAGCACCCTTCCATTTGGGGGCGTCCCGACGGTCCCGACCCGACCTCTTGACCCCGGGCTGCCCTCCGGGTCCCTCCGGGTCCCTCCGGGTCCCTCCGGGTCCCTCCGCAATCGCTCAAACCTCACTCACACTGACGTCCGGCCGGCCGGCCGGTCCGTGTGTGAGTGGCCGTGTGAGCGTGTGTGTGAACCGTACCTGTTTCGCTGCCCTCGCCGAGTCGCCGCAGCTCGTCGATCACTCCTTCCAAATGTTGCTGTCTGTCCTCTCTCTCTCTCTCTCGCGCGCGCGCGCGCTCTCTCTCTCTCTCTCTTTCTTTTTCGCCTCCCTTTTTCCTTCGCTCATCGAGTTTTTGTGTCATCTCCGTTCCATTTATGCCGTGTCGGAAACTGCTCCAATATCACTCCTTCGCGCGGTGCTCTATTGCCGCCTGGATCGGCGGCGCGGTGGCGATCCCTGACCCACTTGGAGCGCGGCGCTCCCCGACAGAGTTCGGTCTTCCTGCCAGGCAAATGAGGCGGACGCACACGGCGACCTCCACATCCGCCGATAGCATAATATACTACAACACGGCCAAAGGCAGCCAGACGCAGCCAGGGGCAGCCGACGGCAGCCAGGGGCAGCCAAAGGGGTTTTCGGACTTGAACCACTCAATCCGAAAGCCATTAGTGGGGGAACACTATCCCTCTCGGCCATCATTTTTGTTTAATGTATTCCATCCCGCAGGCCAAGGCTTGGCCGGGCCGGGCCTTCCTATATTTTCATCTCCTGTTGATCCCTTTTCGGTCATTTCCTCACTTTTCTCGCCTGGCAGTGTGTGTGTGTGTGTGTGTGTGTGTGCGCGCGCGTGTGTGTGGTGGGGCACCGCCGCCGCCGCCGCCGCACCGACCGCACCGCAAAGTCGCGCGCGCGCCCTGGTGGGAGTGAGGAGAAAGACGTTATTGGCGGGGGGAGAGCAGGTGGGAGAGGGAGGGGAGAGAGAGAGAGAGAGAGAGAGAGAGAGAGAGAGAGAGAGAGAGAGAGAGAGAGAGAGAGAGAGAGAGAGAGAGAGAGAGAGAGAGAGAGAGCGCATCCCGCGTCGTGTTGTGAGTGCAATCTTCAGCGGCTCGAGCGTCCACCTGCCGCGCCGAATTCGCCACCTCATCCAGGCAGCACACCCTCCTACAGACACGACCCCCTTTGGATGGAGATCCATGATTTATACGCCCTCGTCCCGCGCAGAAATGTTACCCGCCGCGGTCATATTATGGCGGTTTTGCGCGCAGGGTGGACTCTGTTCATCCAGATCCAATAACGGATAGCGGGCGTGTTTGGCAGGTCCTTGCGGACGACCCCGGCGAGATCCTTAATTACGATGCGATGAAAACAATTGCAGCTCGCGGCGTGTGGGCATTGACAGCGCAGCAACTCATCGCCACCGCGCGCGCGCCCTCTGCCGGCAGGTCCGTGAAGCGGGCAGAAAAAAAAGGGGCGCTGCGCGGTTGTGATCCGCGGAGGAAGACGTCTTGGCCTGGCCAGCCAGGTGATTGAATCGCGTGGACATTAGCGTTAGCAGCTCCTCCCCCGCATCTCCCTCCCCCTCCCCTTCAATTACTACTCCGGTTCTTACCTCGTTCGGTGCTCCCTTTTTGTTTTAACAGACCCCCGACGCGCGGGCCGTACTACCTGACTTTTTTTTTGTCTTAGCCTTTCTTAACTTTTCCTGAGGCGACCGGAGCGGTGGAGGCGGGTGCTCCGGTCCAAGCCATTCAACAAAGACGACCCCGAACCAAAGCCTAGTCAGATTGAAAAATAAATGAGAGCGCCCCCGCTAACGCCTGGGGTCAGCGCCGTGAGGGTCAGCGCGGGGGTCAGAGGCGAGGGGTTTCAGCGCGTACTGAGGCAACAAAGCAGTGCATGTGCCTCAAATCATCCGGCTACACTCCTGAAGAAGTAGAACACTTCCCTAATTTGTCTCTCGGCCCGCTCTGACAGCAAGCAGCGAGTGACACCTCTCTTCCAGGTGTTCTCCGTTTCCTTCATATTTTTTTCTGCCCCCCTGCTCCGTCTTTTTAAAACTGCCCGGACAGGACGTTCTCAGGAAAATGATAATAATAATAATGACGGTAATACTAAAGAGTCTGGTGCACGGCAGCCTGCAGGCGGAGGGGGAAATCACAAAATTTTTATCTCGCGTATCCTCGGCTCGGTATGTAATTTGCTGTATGAGAAAGTACGGCACACACATGCGATGCGTCCGTCCGCGGACTGAGCGACACCCCGAACAAAAATATATTCAAAAATCTGAAGCGAGAACAAACAAGGTGGAGAAGCGTAACGCCGCGATAACCCACTCCTTTTACGGCACTATTTGCCCTCCTAAATTACCGACGGCGGCCCTAATGATAACGCGCCTTGCATTATTCATATTATCGTGCATTCACTTTGCGTGCGGCGCTGCGGCGGCGGTGGAGGAGGCGGCGGTGACCGTGCTCTGCTCCGACCGACTCGCAGCGCAGTAGTGGCTCATTTCGGTTCCGGGAAGTTCAATTGGACCAATTCGTCCAATTATTGAACATTATTGGTTGAACGGCCGAAGCCCGGCCGAGGGGGCCTCCGCTTGCGCTGCAACTCCGTTCGTTCGTTCGCTGATGAATTCTCGGAAGGCGCCGCCCCGACCGCCGGGCACCGCCGTGCCGTCGTTTGAGCTAAGCGGAAGCCCTCATCACGGGCGCCGGGATGAGAAATCCATACGCGCTCACGAGTCATGGGAAATTCGTGCGGCCATGAAATAGACTCACGTGTGACTCATTTTCCTCCTCTGTGTGTTTCAGGAAAAGCCCCACAAGTGCAGCCTCTGCTCCAAGTCGTTCCCCACGCCCGGAGACCTCAAGTCCCACCAGTTCGTCCACTCGGGCTCCTGGCCCTTCAAATGCCACATCTGCGCGCGCGGTTTCTCAAAGCTGACCAACCTCAAGAACCACCTGTTCCTGCACACAGGTGAGTGTCCTAGCTGCAGTTCCCGACGGGGGAGTGTGTTGTGCACACGGATAGCATAGCGGTAAAGGGACGGCCGGCCAGGGCGAGTGGGTCAGTCGTTCCGCCCGGCGTCGCCTGCCACCGCCCGCCGGCATCGCCAATGGACCGTGCGGTGACTTACCGTCCCCAGACCCCCCGGCCCGGCCCGGCCCGGCTGGACCCGACCCGACCCGTTCCGCCTCCCGCCCACAACGGCATATGCGACGCGTCCGCTGCAGGGACCTGCGCCTGCAGGGACCACCGCGATAAGGGAATCTCTGATCCTGGGGGCGATCAGGCTGGTATGAGAAATCCACTCGTCTCGTCGTCGCCGTCCTCCTCCCGACGACGCCGCCGTTACAAACAACAACAACATGGATGACCGTTGCAAGGAAATGAGCATGTCCGTACGCACGCGATCCCCTCCCTACAAGAAAGCAACAGCAGCAGCAGCAGCAGCAGCAACAGCAGCAACAACGCCTACGCAACGGCGGCGGCGCGCACCCACCACCCACCACCACCCCATCCATTCCCGCTTGATCGGCGGGGACGTCAAGGAGGACGCCTATCAAGGATAACGATCAGGAGGGGGTGGCGCGGCGCGGCCGGCGCGGCGGCCGGTGCAGGAGGGCGCGTGCTGTCGTTACAGGTGCCGTGCGGGGTGAGGCGGCCGGGGGCCGGGCGGGCCGGGCTGCGGTGCGGCAGGTGCTTCTAGCGCCAGCTGGGCCAGTGGGGGAAGGGGGAGGGCGGGCCGCGGGCCGGGAAGGGTTCACCCATCACACACACACACACACACACACACACACACACACACACACTTTTTTATCATTGAAACATTGCCGTTGTTGCCGCAGCTTTTACGATTGCCATTTGCACCGCCACCCCCCCCCCCCCCCCCCTTCCTCCTTATTTCTCCTCTTCCCCTTCAACCTTCAAGGGGGAGCTAATCATCCGAATATACTGTACGCGAAACACGGCAGCCGCATTACTCATCGTGAAAACTAGCGTCGTGGCCCCGAGAGGGGCGGGAGGGAGTGGTGGTGGGGGGAGGGGACCGAAAAGCAGGGGGCGTTGCGCGCTCGCACTGCCTTACTGTGCCCTGTGTTGCTTCCGAGAAAGTAATCGTGTGCTGCCGCCGTGGCGTGGACGCCACCGCCCGCCACCGGCCGCCCGCCCATCGCTCGTTTGCTTCGAGGGCACGACAGTTGTTGAAGGCGGTTGAACAGCAGCCGAATGTCTTCTTACGTCGTACGGCACGGCACGGCCCCTCCGCGCGCGCGTTTGCTACCGCCGCTACAGTTTACGATTATTTTCGGCTCTCGGGACGGGCGGAGGGTGGTGGGGTAGGAGGGGGCGAGAGCGAACTTGAGAAATGAGATGAGGAAGTTTATGGCAGTGCCAGTCCGGCCAGCCGGCCGCCGAGTCCAGTCCCTACGGCACGGCGTGGCATGGCCGTGGTGCGTTGGCTCGGCATGCCGCTGCTGCCGCTGCTGCCGCTGCTGCTGGCCGCTGGCCGGTGCGGTGCGCTGGGATCATTATGGTCTCGTGGACTGACCGCCCCACCGCCGGCAGCACCACCACTACAAGCACAAGCACCTGCCGTTTTCCCTATATTATAATGATAATAAAAGTCTTCTTCCCGAAAAAACAGTCTGTCAAAAGGCCCTCGCTACTTTACCTCCACTGATGCTCTCTCTCTCTCTCAGTCTCTCTTTCTCTCTGTCTGTGTCTCATTCTTTCTCTCTCCATCTCTTAGGGTCCAAAAATATTGCGGCGATCCTGTCGGTCCGTGGCCTTATGGCCCTGCAGACGACAGCTTCATTTGGGGGAGCTCTGGACCTTCACGGCCAGACGGCCGCCGGGGGGACAGAAGGGGGAGGTAGGGAGGCCCCCCGGACTGGATTTGATACTCGTGGACGCGACAGGCCGGCGGGCGGCGTGTGACCACCGCCGCTCATGACGACGATGCCGGTGACGATGTCAATGATGATGATGATGAAGATGATATGGATGTAATGAGTGGCCGTGTGGACGTGTGCTGCACGAGTGCAGCGGCCCCGCGGCAGGAACCTTGGCTGGGCTGGCACAAGGGTCCGGCGGCCCCCGGGTCCGGCCGGAGATCCGGGGTCCCCTTGGGGTCCCCCGCCCCCCCCCCCCCCCCCCCAGCTCTGTCCGCCGCGCCCGCTGTTCTCACGCCGGGCCCATTGTGCCACGTCTAAAGTCGCAGTGCCCTAACGCCGCCCGGCTGAGCCCAGCCCGGTACTATAGTCGGTCGCTGCTAAGCGCTGCCGCCGCTGCAGAAGCAAGGAGACCTAATAATAACGTGCGTGTGTGTTCTGTGTTGCAGGTGACAAGCCGCACGCCTGCGAGATCTGCCACAAGAAGTTCGCGCTCGCCTGCAACCTCCGCGCGCACATGAAGACTCACGAAGGTAAGCATTATATGCGCTGACCTCTCCGGCATGGCCAGGCATGGCGGCATTGTGGACATGGGAAGCGTCATGTCCACGGGGCGCAGCGATGCGGCAGTCGGTAGCCTTGCGCTGACCGGCACTGCCGCTACCGCTGCTGCTGCTGCTGCTGCTGCTAATGAACGGCTGCGATTGAGTGGGTGAGAATGACCCTACCAGACGCTACCCGACCCGGCCTCAACGTCTGATCGCGCCGTACGCCCGGCCCGTTTGGGTGTCAAGGCGCGCCGTAGAACACCACGCGGTTGTTATTGATCACGTGGGCACCGGGCGCCAGGACGGACTCCCCCCTCCCTTCAAATCCATAACTGGCCGAGGCATAAAATATGCCGCGTCGTTACGCGGGCCCTGCCGGACGACGGGCACCTGCGGGCACCTGGTGGTGGCCGACGGACGCCCCACGGCGGCGGCCCCACGGCGGGGGCCTCCGAACAGGACACCCGCGGCCGGTCACAGCACCACCGCGACGGCCGCGCGCACTACGTGGCGCACTAGCGGCGGTGGCGTGCTCGGCGGCCGTGCCGTCAACGTGCTGGGCGCCCGTAACGTTTTAAAACGGTGATCAGTCCCGCCGTTTGTGGACGCGCCGTGCCGTGCGTGCGCGTGCGTGCGCCGTGCGTGCACAGAGCGCGTCCAGTCCAGGTCCCACCGCAGCGCCACCTCGGCGGAAGTGTTCGGCGAGGCTTCACCGGCCCCGCGCGCAGCGACGCTCCGGCGTCCTTGATGCAGGCCGCGCTGCAGGCCGGCAGAGAGCTGCACAGTAATGACACCTGTTTGAATCCATAAGTCTCACGCCTCGCCTCCCCCTTGTTGTTGCAGGTGACCCCCACGAGGAGTGCACGCAGTGCGGCAAGGCGCTCCCCGGCGGCGCCGTCGGCCGGTCGGGGCGGCCGCTGTGCGCGTCCTGCTCCCTCGAGGACCCCGTCGGCCCCGCCAAGGACGCCCTCAACTCGGGCGGCGACTCGGGCAGCGAGGAGTCGTGCAGCGGCAGCGTCGAGTACCGCGACTGAAGCGGGCCGAGCGCCAACATCTTTTCTGTGATTCTTTGTGTATTAATAATTTATATTGTGTTATTGTCAATAAGTGCGTGTGCGCGTGTGAGCGTGTGAATGTGAGTGTGTGTGTGTGTGTGTGAGTGTGTGTGTGTGAGTGTGTAAAGATGCTGGCAGCGTGCCTTGTATGATCTCGCGCCGTGTGGAGGTCTCGTGGATGACGTCCACCCCGCCCCCTCCCCCCTGCTCGTCGACGTATGAATTTCTCATACCACCGTGAAGGGCCTCCTCCACGTTCGTCTATAATTTGCTCAAGGAAGAAGTTGTTGTAGCGACTGTGCATAGCAGATGTATGCGGTGCGCCTTTCATGTACAAAACTAGGGGAGCTCGCTGCTGCTGCTGCTGATAAATGTGTTCATTTCCTTTCTGTAACGGGCTCTCCCCTATTGCACTGATATGTACAGTAAGATACGAAAAATGGATATAGGTCTAGTGATAATAGGTTTCTTTCTTTTGTACAGATCAGCACTGCAAGCAAACGTCACTGTTTCAATAATTTTTTTTGTTAATCCGCACAAATATTTCTTCCACCTCTATTTATTTCCATGTGTTTCAGAAAGGACTATTATAATTAATATTAATTTTAACGATATCAGGGTCTGTACGTAGGATATTTAAACATTGATATCTCTCTGCTCTCTCACGCAAATGTATTGCTGTCTACTGTCGCCGTCTTTTGGTGGGAAAGTTGGAAGGACTTAGCAGAGAGTTCAACGCACGGCAATGTCCCAGCCAATTCACAAACGCCTGTGGCGTTCAGTTTGGCGATCGATTCCCCCTATGCCTTCCCGGCTATAAATCAGAATTTCAGTTTTAAAAAAATTGCTGTACCAGTATTTTTTGAGCGAATTCCCCTGCGCGCTGTGTTTTGTCTCTGTCTGTCTTGGCTGAGGCCTCAGTGGGAAGGAGAGGGACAAAAGAGCGCCGTGCTGAGCTCTCAGCGCGGGAGCTCATGGGGCGCTCACAACAGGCAGCGCTGAGACTACCGCGGAATAAATCAAAATCCTCACATAACAAATTAAGTAGGAAAACATGTAAAATGACCGGAACCTGGCCCATGCTACTATACTCCCGCTGTAACGAGTGAAATATGATCTCAGAAAACTAATGTACCGACTCGTCAGTCCTAAAATTAGTTGAAGTTGATTTTTTTCAACTCTCATTGGCGATGTTGTTCGTACCAGAGTGGGGCATGTAGTATCACATTCTTGGCAAGCACGAGGCAAACTCAGCAGCAATATGTCACTAGGTGGACTCCGTCGGCTCTCTGCTACATACTTCTGGTGTCTCAACAACTTGTCACCCTCTAGTCACAGTCTAAGTAAAAATAAATATATTGAATCTCCTACAAATATAAAAATATATTTTACTGTAAATAGATGAATTGTAAAATATATGTTGATGTAATCAGACGAAAAATGTGGTTTGCATTCCTTCCGCCCTCCTTTGCATCCTGGAGAAAACGTCTCGAAACGCCACTGTCACACCTCCGAAACACGATGACAACTAAACATGCAAAACACGCACCTCCTTCAGAGTTTTCGGCTCATTCATGGAACGGCTTATCGGTCGACGGCGGCAGCTCTGCCGTTCTTCGCGGTGGTTAGACTAAACACGCGCGCGAGCAGATAGGCTAGGCGAGACTCAGCCAGTCGTTGAGAGCAAAACAGATTAGCCGTTCTGAAAGTATATCAACCAGTTAGTTGTGTCCGGGACACACACCATTCGAAGCACGCAACAGGTTTTCACGCTGCTGCGCCCGCTGCTGCGCCCCGTGGCCTGCGCTGCCGGACCCCTCATATGCGGTGTGGTACACGGACTGGAGCGGACGCGGACAGGTGGCGCTGCCTGCGCTGCCCAGAGACCGGCGGGGCGGCGGGGCGGACCATTGGTACCGGACCGGGGACCGGACCGCCGGGGCCGGACGGAACGGAACACCGTACGGCTGACTGCACGACACACGGATGACACGCCACTAACGCGCTGCTCCTCTCCTCTGAGTGACAACAACCTTGTTCGCGTGGAGCGAGAGAACGCACGGAGGAGCGAAAGAAAAAAAAAATCACAAAAATCGCACACCATATTAATTTTTCTCCAATTCATTTTATTTTTCAAAACGAAACATCATAGTACATACATTTTTTTATTGGCGACGCCGAGACGCAAGTTGGGAAATTTTGCAGCATGGTTCAAACAGGTTTACATAGGTGCTGCAAGGGATGAGAAATTCAGGGAGGCGTGCAGCGAAGTGGTAACAGACAACAACATGGATTACCCCCCGCGCGCGGACGTCGCCGAGGACGCGTCATGTCACCCCAGCGGCAATGTCGATTGGATTTTCGCACGAGCAAAACACATAAGCAGTGCGCGAGCAGCGCATGCCGAGCCGAGCCGAGCCGAGCCGAGCCGAGCCGAGCCGAGCCGAGCCGAGCCGAGCCGAGCCGAGCCGAGCCGAGCCGAGCCGAGCCGAGCCGAGCCGAGCCGAGCCGAGCCGACGTGGTCCGGCCTGGCATGAGTGAGGTACAGGTCCGCGGCCTGTCTTCTGGTAATATGCATAAACGGGCGCGAAAGCAGCGCTCTAATGATATCAGGGCGACGTGGATGAAATACGGGCGCCGTGTCGCCCGCGGCGTGCCAGCGAGCCATGCCGGCCGGCCTGCCGGGCAGGGCAGGAGGCAGGGCCAGCCGGGCGGGGGCCCCGGGGCCCGGCGGGGCCCGGCCAGGCCTGGCCAGGCCAGCAGGGCCCGGCTGGCCGCCGCGCCGCCGCCGCCGCGCCCCGCACGCAGCCCTCAAGGGCTTAACTGGGCTCTCTACATGTTGATGAGTTGTCTCGGTGAGGCGGCCGTCGGCCGTCGTCGTCGCCGTCGTCGTCATGGGTGCCGGGCTGGCCGTCGTCATGGTGCGAGGCGGCGGGGCTGTGAGCGACTGCTGCGCTGCACGGCTCAACACCCTCCGCCTGACCTAACCTAAGCTGACCCACGCAGCCGCAGCCACACCTGCCGTTGAAAATGGCGACGTGCGGTGGAGCGGCGGCGGTGGCGTGGAGGGAGAGTTGGCTGCTCCGAGCGTCCGAGGATCAATAATTATCATATTGTATGCGCGGCGCTCTGGACATCTCTCGCAGCGGCAGGGGGACTTCCCCGCTGCCGGCCGGCACCCGGCACGCTATCGACAGGAGACGCCGCCGCCGCGCGCCTGCCGCGCTTGCCGTGTCCGACCGCGCCTGCCACGCCACGGCCGTCATGAAAGTTAACAGCAAGAAGCGGCGGCGGCACCAAGTTCGCGCGCGGCGCCCAGTCGCGCGTCGGTTATGCGCGGTCTGCGGGAAAAGTATGGCACTTACCCTCGTGTGCGGCTATGCCGCGAGCTCTGCTGCTACACTTTAGACGCGCACCGTTCGGAGAAAGCGGTTTTGAGCGAAAAATGGTGGAAAAAGAGCACGATGTCAGCGGACGAAATTAAATATCGGGCGCGCGTATATTGGAGACTGTCCGGGGATGTTGCAGTTTCTGGGAGGGCCGGGGCCGGATCGGGTTGGGTTAGGAGCCGGCAGGGGCGCCGGGCCGGGTGCCGGCAGGGCGCAGGCCGGGCTGGGCCGGGCAGCGGGGCGGTCGGTAATTTGCCATAGACACGACACGGACACGGTGCTGTCCCTAATGACGGGTCAACCCGTAATGGCCGGAGCGTTACTTTATTTCTAAAACACGACAAAACGGTTCGCGGGCCGCTGTGCGTGTGTGTGTGTGTGTGTGTGTGTGTGTGTGTGTGTCGTGCGTGTGAGTACGTGCGGCTGTGTGTGTGCTGAGTGCCGATGCATGCTCAACCGGTCACATAATATTCCAAATTAAGATAATGACGTCAAAAGTGCCCCTTGATTATCGGAAGAGGCACATATCCCATCCCTGCGCTGTGTTCTGCTCCCGTGCCGGTCCGCAAGCGGTAGGCTGGGCTGTCGCGGCCTGGACCCCCTCCCCCCCTCCCCTTGCCCGCCAGGAGTGCCAAACGCCTTGTTTTAAATCCGCAGTTTTATTGTGGCGGCGTCTTGTAGCAGCAGAGAGTGCACGGCGGTTCGGGTTTGTTGGGTTTCCTTGTGGTGGTAGCGTGTGACAGTGTGACAGGGGGACACGATTCGCCCATCGCGCCATCGGCCGTGTGCGTTTCGCCGGCTCCGACACATGACGTGTTTGTTCTCAGCGTGGACAGCGCTAGCCGCCGCGCAGCCAAGAGAGCAGCCAGGCCGCCGCCGTCGCGTCCCCGCACTTTGAACGCCACGCTGCCGCCGCTGCTGCCGCCACTGCTGCGCTGCACTCATTTCAACAAGCGTGCTGAAATTAGCTTCCTACCGAGGCTGTCGATTTTCATAATGGCCGCGCTACCGCCGGCCGTAGGGGCCGTGAGCCGTAGGGACGGTATGGGACGGGCCGACGACGATTAGCAGCGGCCGTTCAGGAACCACGTGACGCATAATCGAGGCACTTTGGTAATTTAGACGCGAAAAAAACCAACTCGCGTCTCTGTGGGAATCGAACCTACCCCACCAGGCCTGCAGTCTCAGGGAGACTCGAGCCCGCGCCAACGACAGTTTTCACGGTAAAAGGAAACCCTTCTTTAGAAGGATCTTTATGGGAATTCAACATGTATGATCCTTCGGAAAAAAAGGGTTTTCTTTTGCCGTGTTGCTGCTCCAGCACCACCCTCCCACACGCTACAATGATGATTCGATGAAAGGTCACGCGTAGTTTGTGAACAACTGGTGGTGGAAAGGCTGCTGGATAGGCAACCACGTCTTCTGTTTGCACGCGTGTCCTGCGGGCTGGCGTCGCCCTGTCACTCGCAGGCGCTCGGGGAGCGACATCCGAAGCTCGAGAAGTTTTTCTGTGGATCCACCGCGAGGTGTGGCCTGGCAGGACAGGCAGTGACCGGCCGCTGCCGCGCCGCAGTGCGATGCCCCGCGGCCCCGCGGCGCCGGGGAGGGGCCCCCAGAGAGGCCCAGAGGGGGCCCCAGAGGGGGCCCCAGAGGAGAAGAGGCACCTCGCGGGCCACCTCACAGGACGCGCAGACCGCGGAATACCTCGAAGCAGACTATCATCATCATCCTCGCTGTCTGCGGCTTTGAGCCCTTGTCAAACGAGTCCGGACGGCCGGAGGGCCGGAGGGCCGGAGGGCCGAAGGGCTGCCTACCCTGCGGCCCGCAGAGGCGGTGTGGCCTGGGGCCCCCGGACGGCAGGACAGGCCGGCCCGCGGCGCACGGGTGTAGCGCGGGCCGGCCTACCCCGACAGGCGCTAGTGCGTGGGATGGGGGTGAGTAGTGAAGTTCAGGGAGTTCACCGTCATTTTTGTATTTCAGACTCAGTACAGCTGGTCAGGTCTTGGCACAGGCAGGACCGCGCTGTCTGTGGAGTACCCCAGCGATGCCGAAGATGTCCATCTAGAAGTTAGGGGTGCCGTAGCTGGTGGCCGGGGCGGCGAAGGAGGGCGCGGAGGCGAAGGAGACAGCGGGGGCGGGGGAGTAGGCGGGGGCGGAGTAGGTGACAGAGGGTGCCGGGGAGTAGCTGACAGATGGTGCCGGGGAGTAGCTGACAGATGGTGCCGGGGAGTAGCTGACAGATGGTGCCGGGGAGTAGCTGACGGAGGGAGCCGGGGAGTAGCTGACAGATGGTGCCGGGGAGTAGCTGACAGATGGTGCCGGGGAGTAGCTGACGGAGGGAGCCGGGGAGTAGCTGACAGATGGTGCCGGGGAGTAGCTGACAGATGGTGCCGGGGAGTAGCTGACAGATGGTGCCGGGGAGTAGCTGACGGAGGGAGCCGGGGAGTAGCTGACAGATGGTGCCGGGGAGTAGCTGACGGAGCGAGCCGGGGAGTAGCTGACAGAGGGTGCCGGGGAGTAGCTGACGGAGGGAGCCGGGGAGTAGCTGACAGAGGGTGCCGGGGCGAAGGCAGGGGCGGCGGAGTAGCCGATGGAGCGTCCGGGGTAGGAGATGCTGCGGCCGGACTGGGGCACACCGGCGGCGGGGTAATGTGGCTTGGCCTGGGCCAGGGCGGTAAGGGCGGCGACGGCGAAGACGACGACCTGCTCAACATTTCCATTTGAAATTCTCTACAAGAAGTAGATGATTTTTCATAAATGAGAAATTTTGCCATGATCGGATTTCGGACTGAAATTCGACTTGGAATTGGCATTTCGGACCATCGAAGGGCTACTCACGGTGTTCATGGTGGCTGTTGGAGGGTGAGCTGGTCTGCCTGGGTGGAGCTGACTGAGTCGAGTGATGCTGCAGACGGTAAGGGCCTCCGGTTATATAGCTCGGGCAGCAGACGACGCAGACGTCTGTTGCCGCCGTCTGACCGCAGGGCGAACGGGTGCATTGTTTCCGCCGTGTGTTTCGACCGCAGCGCTGCGCTGATCGGGCGGCGTGGGCGACAAGCTGCCCATTTCCGATCCGCATTTGGACTGTGCGGTGGCTGCTGATAATGCGGAATGAAACGAGTTGGCTGATAAAACCGGGAACGCGTTTGCATTCGCGGAAGTAGAAGCATTTTTAGCTCTTGGTGACGTTTTGAGGTAATAGGCGAGGTTCACAGTAGATGGTCAGCGTAGGTGTCAAAATTTCATCGCGAGCTTTCGAGTACACTTTAGGGCACCGGAAACCACTGCTTCAGAGGAAAGAGAGAGGAAATGGGGAAACCCTATCCCCGCTGAGGTTGTTGGCGATACGAAAAAAAAATTGGGACTGATAGACTTGCTGACTCACTGTGGATGATCGTGCACTTGGGTGTTGAGTCGGGTCGGGTTGGGGTCGCGGCGTCGGAATCGGGAGCCACGCAGCAAGGAGGTGCCGGGTACCCGTGAACCTGAACCCGTGTCGCAGACCACTTTGAATCGCGACCAACAACACCCAGAAAATTGTGTTCGATCCTGGAAAAATCAAGAGCATTTGCATCGGATCCAGTAAAATGTTCTTGGTCCAAATGCATGATTACTAGATTCAATGCAAATGCTCTTGATTTTTCCGGGATCGAGAACACAATTTTCTGGGTGAACTTGTGGTCCAAATTTTCTTATCAATTAGTTTGGAATTTTCCGCAAGAGAATTGTGACAGTGTTGTTTGCGGTTGTTTAGCTATCTCAGGTGTTTGCTTTGCCGCCGATTTTGACGCTGAAACACATTATGAACACATGCATCAGCGTGTTGTTTCTTTTGCATACGGCACGGAATGACACATGGTGAGCGCACACACACGCGCACACACACTGCAAGGCGAACCTGTCGCCACTCTGCAGCGCTCTGCAGCCCTGGCCGCGGTCCGAGCGGTACGGGACGGGGGCGCTGCTCAGGCGGCCGCTGCAGAATGCACCGGGACAAAAACGAATGGAAGGGTGAATGAATGGATGGACGGACGGACGAGTTGTGTTGTGTCATTGCAGTGAGTGCGGAACGGAAGCCCGTAATTACAGAGCCGTAAGCCCCAACACGTGAGCGGAAGGCCTGCCGCTGTGCTCCCGGGGGCGGACGCCGCCGGCCGGGAGAAGGTCGAGGGAAAGAGTTGAGAGCTCGTGGGGTGGTTGTCGGGGGCGGGGGTCGGGCCGGGGTACTGAGCGGTTCGAGGTTGCCGGCGCGCTATCCGTTCCGCATGGCGGGAAAAGGGTGTGCTTTCGACCTCATTTGTCCGTCATCGTCGTCCTCGACTCGGCAGAGAATGGGAAACCAATATATAACCGATCGATCGTTAGCACGCACACGGAGGGGAGGAAAAAGGGCGGCGGCAAAAGATGTTGGTATGGCGGCGTGAGGATGAAAACGAATGCCGCTGTGCTCTTCTGGTTCCCAGTCCCAAAAAGCCATGGCCCCCATGGGAACCCCATGAAACCAATACCATGGTAACGCTCCTGTTCGCCATGGGAAAGACTAATGCCTATGGGACGTTATGCCATGGGGCTCTCTACCATGGGAATGGATTCACCATGGGACACCCATGGTGTTCCCATGGGAATGGGTGACGTCCCATGATAAATACAGTTGGTAGGGAGTCGGAAACCTAAATGATAGGTTGGTGGTTCGAATCCTACTTCTGGAAGAAAAAAAACAGCTTTCCCATGGGGTTCCCATGGGAGAAATACCATGGGAAGTTGGATCCCTTGGTTTCGTTTTCCCATGGTAATTTATTTCCCATGGGAAAAGCGGTAAAAAATACATGGCATGCAGCACACCATGGGAGACTCTACCACGGTGTCCCATGGACCATGTGATGCTCCATGGTTATTTGGGACTGGGTTGCCCGGAAACCCGTTCGGTAACAACATAGAACTACTTTCGGTCAGGAGATATTTTTTTTGTTTCTCCCCTCCGTTTTGTGAAATTAGTTTTCGCGTGGTTTACGCGCTGCGCCGCGGCCTTGCACTGCACGCGCGCGGGCTTTACTGGCCGGACGGCCCTGGCAGGAGGTGCGAGCGAGAGGAGAGGAGTGCGGTGAAAGAGCACAGCAAAATCAATTCCGAAACAAAAAACGTGCCGTTATTTTCATTTTATTTTTTAAGAAATAAAATTGGAGCCACTCATTGTTTGAGACTCTCAGTAGCAAAGAGTATCGGACAGTAACACACGTCAATAACCGACTTGCTTTTCTTTTCTTTTCTTTTCTTTTCTGGGTCTGGTCGGTTCAATACCGGCACGGCCAGCAGGGCCTCGGGGGTCTCAGGGGCTCGGACGGGGCTCGGCGGTAGCTCACCGCGGGGGTCGCTAATCAGGCGTGCCCGGGCCGTAATTAACACTGCCGGGGCCACAAAGGGGGTGGCAAAGGGTGGCCGAGGGTCCCCGGTCCTCCGCGGGGCCGAGGCTGATGCTGCTGACACAATGGCGCTCCGAGGGGCGCCGGGCACCGGCACCGGCAGCCACTCGATCGACGCCCCCCTCATCATAGCGCACGGAGTGGAGTGGCGATGCCGTAGCCGGGGTTTGGGGGGCCTTCATAAACAATGTGACCGATTTTAGGTCACTTTTTGACCCCCCCCCTTTTACCGTGACCAGGCTAACCTAACCGTACCATGCATTAGGGATAGGATCGTGACCATAGGCTGACCCCCGCCCCCCTAAATTGGTCACGTACTTTATGAACGTCCCCTTGGCTGTTATCGTCAGAGAGGCTGCCGGGATGGAACACGTTCCCCACGTCGTTCTGGAGTCAGCGTCGCGGCCACCGATCGCATATCGAGTGATTATCACCTGGCCGACTGTGTTCCAGAGTACGTTTCTCTAGTTGGCGCTACTGGCGGTGGCCGGGGTGGCCGGCCCGGTATGGTACGCAGAGCGCCACGAGTATCCCGCTGCTGCTGCTGCTGCTGCTGCTGCTGCTGCTGCTGCTGCTGCTGCTGCTGCTGCTGCTGCTGCTGCTGCTGCTGCTGCTGCTGCTGGTGTCCTGGCGCGGGGCCCGGAGATCCCGGAGGGCTTTGCAGCAGCAGGGCCAGCAGGACCCCGCCAGCCCCGCCGGCACCGCCGCAAAGACCTGCCGAGCCACAATGAGCGGAACGACACCGACAATGGGCGGCCGGGTGCGGCGTTATATAAGAAACAATGCCGGGGCCGATGTGAGCTGCGCTCGCTGCGCTGCACCGGGAGCAGAGTCAGGGGGCGGGCCGGGCCGGGCCGGCCGGGCAGATCGAAGCGTGATCGATCGTGCTGGAGCCGCTGGAGCCGCTGGAGCCGCTGGAGCCGGGGATGCGTTCGGGGGACGCCGCGAGATCCTCTGCTGCTGCAGCTCCCGGCGTGTGCCGCCGTGCCGCGCCCTGCGTCCCCGAGATGGACGAACACGGGAGAGGCGAGGCTGCCGATATTATTATTCAAAGGAAAGCTGCTGTGCTATAATGGCCGAGCCATTAAATCTAGAGCTACTAAATAAAGAGGGGCGACGCGCGCAAGAGTCGCGAGGCAAGGCGGGCCCGCGGGCCCCGCAACGGGATGTGGGATGTCCCGACCGGGGGGCGGGCGGGGGCAGGCAGGAGCAGGACTCGAGGTGCAAATCCGGGTAAATCACATGGTAAAGAGGCCCCCTCCGCACAACCACGGCCTTCGGAGACCCTATCGCACTGTAGTCATTCAGTCATTCTCAACCTCGCAGTCTGGTTTGGATTGACCCCATTGATCATGGGGGTCCTCCCCTGCGAAGACTTGAGCGACGTAGGTTCCCTTCGTACACAGTCGAAGCCGCTGTACTCCACTCGCCACGCACCGAGTAGCGGCTTTCCGAACCCGAGTCTCCCCCGGGACTAACGCCCTAACGCTTTACCGAATCTTCATTTGCTGTAGCATCTGTCCTCAAAGCAGAACACGAAGAAAAATATGTTGAACCTCACTTTCCAGTCTTCTCCAGTAACTTCGTGCACACTGTTTCTCCAGTCATTCTCCAGTCACAACCAGTCATTTAGTACTCCAGTCACTGTACAAAATTTTCAGGATTGGTGTTCCCCTCCGCGGGCCTCAGGGGCGGATGCCCGGGGTGCAATGGCCCGGAGGTTCGGCTGTGACGTGTTTTGTGGACGCCCCCGGACGCCCCCTAAATCCCCTGGCCGCTCGTGCCGTACGGATCCTGCCGCTGCTGCCGCCCCCGCCGCAGCCCTGCCCTGCCCCGCCCGGCGCGTGGTCACGTGCTCGTGGCCCGGCCGGGCGCCCAATTTCGGGCCGTCATCGACCACAGGATGGGATTTCAGACACCACGACGCCACTACTCTCTGCTGGCCGCAGCGCCCATTTGCACCTCACGATCGCGCACTGCGAGTAAGAGATATGATGAGCCCCGCGGCCCCGCGTGTTGGGCAACAACAACTACTACACTGCTCGGACGGAGAGAGGAGAGTACTGGCCGTACCGCGAGCCCTGCCCTGAAGCCGTCCGGACCCGAGGCCGCACGGCACCGCAGGGCTCCTCAGGGCCCGCAGGGCACCGAAGGGCACCGCAGGGCACCGAAGGGCACCGCAGGGCACCGCAGGGCACCGAAGGGCACCGCAGGGCACCGCGACTCCCTCCGCCCGCGTTCCCAGGCCAATAAGCTACACACGTTGTAATCCCCCGCCAGGCGCGGCTGGCGCGGCCCGACAAGCGGGTCGGATGAGTGTCACCCCGCGTCACCCCGCGCAGCAGCACGCAGCACCGCGGCGTCAGAATGCGCGCCGTCACCTCGCGCAGCCGAGCCGAGCCGATTGATTTCATTTTATTTTCCATAATACCCGACCGGTGCGTCGTGGGCGAGGCGAGAGCGGCGCAGCCGGGCCCGCAGCCCCGCAGCCCAGCCCCCTGCGGCAATACTCCACGACGCACGCGAGAGGGGGGTAGTTTTTGGCCCGAAACGGCGCGGTGGGGGCCTCTGGCTCTGGCCGCCTCTGGCCGCCTTTGGCTCAGCCTGACGTGATTATTTCTCATCCTCTGACGGGTGTCCGGACTGACGCTGCGCAGGCCCCGCAGGCCCCGCAGCTGCACAACGTCCTCCTCCAGTCCGCCTGCCGGCCTGCCGCTGCCCGTTGACATTCCAGAGCGCACGGCGGACGGGCTGCCTGCCCTGCCCAGTACTCCTTAATCCGACACCGCTTTGCCTGTCCTGGTAATTCACGCCACGTCATATCGGGGGAATCAGTACAGTCATGTGTGTCTGCTGGGGGTGCCCGTCGCAGGGTCATTCACTCAGGTGCGGGGGGAGAGGGGGGTCTAGGGCCTAGAACGACGTGCCATCCTGAGACCACGTGACATGTAATCGAGGCGCGTATTTTAAAATCGCGTTGTCTGCGAAAAATTTAGCGCGAGGAAGCAGTGCGTAGAACCGTCTGTGGGAATCGAAGCCACCGAGATTTGCAGTCTCAACTCAAGGAGACTCCCGCCCGCGCGAACGACAGTTTGCTCCAGCAACAATGTCATGATTCGAAGAAATGTCACCTGGCCACGCACGCTCTGTTAGCCCAGCGAGCTAAGGGCTCAGTAGGCAACCACGACTCCCGCTTGCACACGCGTGTCGTGCGGGCTGGCCTACCCTGGCATTCGCGGGCGCTCGGCTTCGCCGTTCACGGCTGGAGATACACGAGGAAATTCGGACGCACTAAACGGCTGTGCCGTGCAGCTGCCAGTCAGAGTGCAGCGGCGGGACGATACCTGCACAGGCTCGGACTCGGACTGGACAGAGGGGAGGCCGCTTGACTCGTTGAGGGAAAAAGTGATCAAAAAGAGCGGAGTGAAGAAGTGAGTGGGTAAGTGGAAGTGACCCCCCCCCCCCGCCCCGCCCTGATTCCCTCCATGTCAACAGTGCACACACAGGCCAGACAAACACGTCGCACGTCGCAAAAAGGGACTGGTCTGGTACCAGGTCCAGCCACTGTGTGTGTGTGTGTGTGTGCGTGTGTGTGCGCGTGTATGTGTGCAGTCCGCGACGCGCTTCCGCGAAGTCCGCGCTGCATGTGTGCGCGGACGTGTGCGAGTGAGTGAGCGTGAGAGTGTAGGATGTGTGTGAGTGAGTGAGCGTGAGAGTGTAGGACTGCGCGCGCTCGTAGTGACACACGTCGTGCACTCAGCAGAGGCAAGTCCCGTGAGCAGGTCGAAAGCGAGAGGGCGGTGTGCGAATAATGTTGCACACGTTATCGGGAGTCGTTGACGACGCGGGAATTTTTGAAGCTGTCCATTATTCGTCCCTTTCACCTACTCCCGGTTTCGATTTCATCCCCGTGCCCTTTTTCCGGTTTCTACTTCATCCCTTTGCCCTACTTCCGGTTTCCACTTTATCCCTTGCCCTACTTCCGGTTTCCACTTCATCCCCTGTCACACTTCCGGTTTCCATTTCATTCCTGTGTCATACTTCCGGTTCCCCTTTTATCCTCTGCCCTGCTTTCGGTTTCCATTTCATCCCTTGCCCTCCATCCGGCTCGGTTCGCGCCCGGCACGTGCAGCACGGCACACGACACGGTGCGGCCGCGGGTGGAGATGAGTCATCGTCCGACCGGTCGACTCAGTGCCGCTAATTGGTCGCGATTCTTACAAAAGGAAAACGGCGGCGAGCGCGGGTGGACATAGGAGCCCGCAGAGCCGCAGGACACTCGGGATGGCTAAATCGGACGGCGTGGCGGCGCGCTTTAACAAGGTTGGCAGCCTTGGAGTTCCGGCCCGTCTCTCTTGCTGTGGCTGACATGCACTGTGTGCGTGTGTGCTTACGAAAGGCGGGAGGAATTCCACTATTTCATTAGTCTGTTGTTGGCGAAATGAAGAATCGCCACCAGTATCGCGCACTTGTCAGCATAATAAAATCGACGAAAAAAAGAAAGAAAAACTGGGGATGGAGAACAAAAAGAGTGAGGTCCCAAGTCGCAAGCCCGCAAGAGGAGAAGGGAACATTTCGAATGCGTCTGCTGCCGCCGCACGGAGGGCTCAACCAGGAACACGATACGACTGCGATCAGCGCAGGACGTTGATCCTGAAGGGCCGCGCGCATGTCCTGCTGCCCTGCGGTCGGAGGGCAGAGCCAGGGCAGAGCCAGCAAGCAGAGCCAGAGCGACCAGCACACCAACACAAAAAATGTATCGACGGCGGAGAGCAGCGGAAGGGGAGGGGGCCCAACCCGAATCGAACGAGGTGTAAGATGAAACGCGGTGCCCAACAAACCGCAGGGCAGCGATACGAGTGAGGGGCCGAGGTCGGGCAGGGGCGGGGGGCGGCCCGGCCGGGCCCTCGCATCACTTTCACGGGGATGTGTCGGATAGCCATGGAACAAAATGGCCAGTGGGTACCTAATAGGAATAGGTTAAGCGGCAGCTAGCCCTGCCGGCCCTGCCCCGTGCGGACCGGCGGCGACGTGCGGTCTGCTGCTGTCTGCTGCTTGCGGTGGAGGAGGAGGAGGAGGAGGAGCCGGCTCGTGGCGGAGCAGCGAGGCGGTCAGGCCAGGGCAGTCACGTCACGGGCTACGAGTTTATAGACCGGACAGAGAGTTTTCGGCGTATTCGCCTCTCTCGATACTTTCTGAAGCCCGAGGCCCAGGATAAAACCTCAGCTGCTTTGGCTGGAGAAGCCGTTGTCCGTGCGTCGATTTCTCACATCCGTCGAACAGCGTCGCCGGGGAGGGAACTTTCGGTGTACGACTTCGCAAATTTCAATTCAGTTAGTTTAATTCCCAGTGAGTTTTTGAGAAATCTTTGATACTTTTTTTTTTGTAAATTTTGAATAAGTGATTTTCGTGTTTTTGAAATATTGCTTTGTGAGATGGCTTGAATTTTTTGAATTAGTTTGATTCTGAGTTTGTGGTGTACACTCACTCACAGGCGGAGTTGTGTTCCCCTCGAGCGCCCTCGATACTCTACGACTGTACGCCCGCGATTATACATCTCTACACCGGGCGGCGGCGAGCGCGGCGCCAAGACGGTTAGGTCGGGCTCGGCACGGGGCCGTCTGGCCGGGGGGCGTAGAGAGTGCCGCGCCGACGGTCAGGCAGTTCCGGGACGGACGGAAGGATGCGGCGGCGGCTGCGGCCGCAGTTTTGGCGCGCAGTCGAGTACCAGTACTGCTGCGCTGCTGCGTGCTGCGGGCCGCGGCTGCCCCCCGCCAGGCAGGGCGGGACAGTGCAGGGCAGCCAGAACGCTCCAGTATACCGGTTGTAGGAGTGCCGCCGCCGCCGCCGCTCCGGCAAAAGTGTCATGACGACCAGGATCGGTCCAGGCCACGGACAGTATGTCGCGGCCTGAATGTGGGGCAGGATAGGGCGGGCCGTGGCCGTCCTGGCAAGACCCGCATCCTCTGGCGTCCATGCCGGGGGCCGGGGGCAGCGGCCAGCGCTGCCGACGTGATGAGAGGAGAGAGGCCGGTGCCGGTCCGGTCCGGCCCAGCCCGTGCCCGTGACAGTGCCCCCGTGGCGTGGCAGTGGCAGTGGCCGCGGCTCCGGCTGCCTCCGGTGCGGCCTCCGGCCCGGCCTCCCACGCGCCCCGCAGCTGCGGCAGCAGCGGAAGGTCGCCAAACTTTTGCAAGGGTAAAGAGAACGAGGCAGTGGACGGTAGGACTCGCGCAATGACGACTTAATCAGGCACTAAGCAGCAGCCCGGCCCGGAGCCCCCCGGCCGTAAACTGACGCACGAGGTTTGACACTTAACACTGGGCCCGCGCCGCCCGAACCGGCGCATTTTATTTTCAGAAACGTTGTAATTTTCCCTGCTCGCATTAACGACTCTCTGCTCATCAGGTGAAGTGAAGCTATTCGCGGGCGGCGGCGGTGGCGGCGGCGGGCCGGGCCACGCAGCGAGGAGCCCAGCGCCCGGCTCAACCCCGGTTTTATTGCGTTCGATAATTGTGGGGCCGAAAGTCTAATAAAGTACAGTTTTAAACGCATCACGTGACATTTACTCATATCGCGCAGTTTACGGTTGTTGTCGCACCAAATCATAATTGACGAGACTGCGGCTGGCGTCAGTACCCCCTTCCCCCCTCCCCGTCGATGCCTCGGAGATGTCTTCATTAGCCGCCGGGCCAGGGCTGTTTTAAGTTGCCGACACTGCTGCTTGTCGTCCAGCGCGGGAGGAGGATGAGGTTCTCGAGATTAACGGGAAGTAAAGAAGGGTTTACTGCCTCTGGCGCCGGCCACTACGCCGCTGCACGCTGCAGGTGCACAGAGTCTTGGCCACTGCAAGACCTTGTAGCTCCTGCAGCCCGGAGGGTAGGCAACCCATTCGACACAAGCAGCGCCACAGTCAGCTCAGCCCTCGCCAGCCCTCGGGGGCCTCCCGGCCCCCGGGGAATGTCGTTTGCGTCCCCCGTCGCTCACGGGACGCGGACGGGGACGGCACGGGACCTGGACGTGTTAATTAGTCCGGACTCTACTAGGACTCTCCGGCCGGCCGGCGGAGGGTCACGAGCCAGTGTCGGTGTGGTGGTCAGCCTAGGACTAGGCCGTACTGCCAGGCCGACTGCCGTCGCCGTGCCGCGCTGCGCTTCGCGCCAAGCATTCGCGGGCTGGGCATGCCGTCCCCATTAAATGCAAAGCTGGGCGGGGCCGGGGGCCGGCAGGGACACACACGCATGGGACGCCGCGCCGCACGGCTCGCAGTTAGTTGGCTTCCACTTTACGGGCGTCGTTTGCCGCCGAACCGCCGCCGCCGCGCCGCGCGCTGCCCGGCCGAACCGAACCGAGTCGCCCTTCCTGTCATGGCGTGGCGTGGCGGGGGCTGCGAGCTGCGAGCGCAACGCCCAGGGCCCAGCGCAGACCAGCGCACCCGGTACCCGATCCGGTCCGGTCAGCCGGCCGCGCGGCGCGCGGCGGCATCGGCGGCATCGCGACGCGCCGACGCAACGCCAAGTCGCAAAATTATTGGTCCAGATCATAAACTGGCCGTAAAACAACACAGCGTAGAAAAGGGGTACCTGCGGCACGCCGCGCCGCGTACCGGATACACGATTCTCCCCTCTTCCTCCCTCTCTCTCTCTCTCTCACACACACACACACACACACACACACACACACACTTTAAAGCTTTTAATCATTCAATTTCTATGATTGGCCTCTGTCTGTGGTTATTGCTGGTGAAGGAAGAAATTTGCAGCACCGGCGAGGGAGGATGCGTTAGTGTGTGGGCAAATGCCTGACCCGACAGGCAATTTTCTGAACATTACGAGCCAAAGAAGTTGCCTACCCAGCAGGCGCGCAGTGAGCACGCATTGTAATTTTTTTGTCACACCACCCACGGGCTCAGAAGAGTTTTGTAACGCTCCTCCATAATTAAAAAAATAAACAAATAATTAGATGCACTGCTTTCACTTCAATTATTTTTTATTCTTTTGTTTACAAACTGATAGTGATTTTCAGACACAGACTACGTTAAAATTTGTTATTGTTCTCATAAACAAACTGTAAAAATATGAATCTTTCAGCAATTTACACATTAAGTTCCAACATAAATGCACAGCGAAAGCAAATGCCACTCCAAAATGAATCTGGAAGAAAGATGCAGAATACTTCACAGTCATCACAGTAATCAAGCATGGATGAAAACATTGTCAGACAACAACAATATGTTCCACATGGCAAAGGACAGATGATGACAGACCAATGAGCATGATATAAATACTTTCTTCTCATTCATTATACTATTCAGTCTCAATTTACTTAGTACAAATTAACCCATGATATGGATAAACTCTACTTTTGTACTTATGGTACTTATAACAAAACAATAAATGTAAATGACAGATATTGCCCCCTGCGAAACACAATAAATGCCACATTATTTTTTTTTAAACATGATAGTGAGCTACAGAAGACAATTGAGTCGGGAAAACAGAATTCCATGAAGTTTGAACTCATTCAATCACAAAAAGAAGCAACAACATACTTTCATTCAATATCCACATACTATAGACAACAAGAATTTCTTCTAATACTGAAAATATGCATTTCAGAAATCCCATTCACATGAATTTAAATCCATCTCACCAAAGCGGTCCAATACTTGAAATTCTTCATAATCTGCAAAAGAGAACTGTTAGATAATCATGGAATCAATTAAATTCAAAATATAAATATATTTCTCTTTCCTCACTTTGAAGGCCCAAAACTTCTTTTGTCAGAGGAATGACTGGATGTAAGAGTTGCGGCAATGAAGGTGCATTCATCCTTCTAGGCAATTTAAAGAAAGAATGACCTAGAAGCTGGCCCGCACTGGGCCTATTCTCAGGATCTCGTTGAAGACAGAGCTCAGCAAAGCGATGAAAGTGGTCAGTGAAACGTCTTGTGGTCAGAGTATTTCCTTCCAAACTATTTCCATTTGAACCAACACTATCTCCAACTCCAGAATCTGAGACACAGAAGTGATTTATGTTAATCAGATAGACTTTGAATAATAATCATAATTTTTTTTAAAGTTGCATAAAACACACCTTGTGCTTGGGTTTGGTTTGAGTTCTGTTGGCCGGTGTCTGCATACTGGGAGCAGGTTGTACAATCTAAAAGTACAGGAGCATAGCCACGTACTTTTTCAGTCAACATAAGAGTAGGAGGGTGATCTTGAAACGGAGCTACACCATTGGCCAGCTCACATGCTGTAACTCCTAAACTATACATATCAGACTTTTCATTGTACCCTTGTAGATTCTGAAATATAACAAACAATCCATTAATAACACTGAGAGTGGAAAATATATGTTTGCTTGAAAATTCTTTCTAGCTGCTTCTAACACCAACCTGTTCCAAAAGTTCAGGGCTAAGCCAATTCAAATTTCTGGCTGTAGTAGTGGGAAATGAATGGACACTTCTTTGCCACCTGCCATTCTTTACTAAACGACAAGCGTACCTCAGCCCAGACAAGACAGCATCTCCATTTGCATTCACTAAAATGTGACTAGCACGCACCGCTCTAGAAGAAAGGTAAGATTTAAAATGCAAACCAAATTCGGAACAGAAATAATAGCATTTGCTTGGCAAAGATAAAAAGCCTACCTGTGAACGTAACCTTTCCGGTGAATGTAGTCTAGAGCTTGAAGGATATCTTTCAGAATGTATGAAATGGCAAGTTCTGGAAGGCCATCAGTGAAGTGTCGATTCAGCAAGTCCCGACAGGAGCCAAATGCCATCAATGGGGATATAACAGTAACATAAGATTGCAAAACAAATGAGGCATTGACCATAACAACATTTGGATGGCGTAATTGTCTTGTCAGTATTATTTCATTCTGAAAATAGAATTATGTGAAGATATATTAACCAGCAGTTACTACAGAGAAAATGAATGGGAGTATTCATTCAATGTACCTGAATATTTTCCATCTCATCTTTAATTTTATCCACATTAAACTGTTTCAAAGCTATTGGCGTTTTAGAAGGAACATGAAATGCAAGATAAACTTTTCCCACATCTCCACAGCATTGTCCAAGCATGGACATTATAAGATAGCTATTTGTATCAGGCTCATAAATGCATTCCTCTTCATTATGACTACCTGATGGAGGAGGGGATTGGCTGTGCGAGGCAGATGACATTCTACAAGTTTAGACAGCGCCTGAAACAAAAATAGAAGAGTATCATGATTGATTTATATAAATTAATTTAAAAGATTTTCAAAACGTGCAGAAGAGGTAACATGCCGACATCCGTTATAGACAGTCTAGTACTTAATCAGATATTTATTCTAATTAAATGTCTTTAAATTTCCAAACAGACAAAATCCAAAATGCCTCAGGAGGCAATCTAACTAGACATCCAACCTATGAGGCGACATACAGTTCAGCAGTTCCAAACTTCATTATTGGGACTATATTTTTGAATGCAGGTTAAAATCGATCAAAGGAGAAATTTCAAGAACTACCTTGTCTTAACAAGAGTGAGATCAGAAGGGTTTCAGCAGGGGCCTCCACTCTCCACTTCTGCTGGTCGCCGTCTGCTGCATTCACTGCATGCTCTGCCATGTTCAACTATTTGCAGGGAAGGCGACGTGATGTCGGTCGCGCGGTCGCGCAGGGGATGGACACTAGGATGAAAACTAAAAAAATTTCCAGCAATATCGCTGTAAAAACAATTCATTGCCACTCCTGGTGCAACAACCAGCTCAAACCAATCAACAACCAGCTGACATCTGATCCGAACAACAAAATATTAGCAGAAAGCTTTATTTGCAGACAATTACCTTCCTCGTATACATCCGCGCTGCCTCGGAGAGCTAGTTGCACAGACGTGATTTTTCATACGTACTGTTTACCGTTCAAGCGTTCACATAGTCCGCGATGAAAAGTAGTTCGCTCTTCAAATCAAAGACAATATGCAACGGCAATTACCCCTTCTTAATTTCACTAAGTGTTACACTATTCGCATATCTCCCAATATTCTAGTGGGATAACATTGGGAGGTCAAAGACAATGAATTGTGTTTCACAAAAAGTTTTCGCAGGCTTCGCGTTTCGCGCTTTGCGCTCCCTTACAGCCTCCAGAAAGAATGGAAAATTTATCATTTAGACTCACGCAACAGGGAAAGTCGTAGTCGTAGCGACAACTACAACGGCACACGTTTTTGGGAACTAGTCGATTATAATCGCCTTGGTTTGCGTTGTAAAGCATATTGCATGTGGTGGGATAATGTAATCAATACTTTATCACTGCAATGTGTTGAAATTACCAGATTTAGTGATCGCTTCACCGATTCGACGTCGTGCAATCATGGACTGGGCGATTTTGTAAAACTTTCATTTTAGCACGGGAAAAAATAAGAGAACTAAACTTGTGTGAACGCATACCACATCTGCTGGGGTACCTCCCTTACCATATGAAAAATCGGATACTGTTAGAAATTATGACATTTACACCACCATTCTGCCGAATTGCCAACGCGTACCGACCGAGGAAATGGGCGATTTTTTTAGCGCTTACCTATGTGCAAGAAAAATAAAAATAATTACCCAGGTCGATGCGGTAAAGAATTCTACATCTGGTTGGTTGCCTCCCATCCTCTGCCATGCAAGCGTTTTTTTTAGTTTTTTTTTTTTTTTTTTAGAAAATTCGATGTAAATTGGCCAAACCGGCGAAAATCCGACTTGAGGGACTACTTTTAGGAAAGGAACCGCGGTTCGACTAGAACATGTGTTGTTGATGGTTATACGTTAGGTTAAAATATGGAGTTTGTAAATAAACAAATTTGTACATAATAAACAATGGCAGTACTTAGAGTGAGAAGATTTGGTCTTTATAACCCTGATCTTTCTTACCAATGCAAAATTTTATTAAGATTTTGGAGCGAAAGCGCGAAAGGTCGACGCATGCCAACCCGATTTGTGAATGAACATTCACATGCAGCACAAGACTCAGTCTTGCAAGTTCTCGAGAATGGCTCTAAAGGCTTTACAGGTTGTGCTCTATTTCAACTTCGAACAACCAGGTATGTTGTAAGGCAGGATATATCGAACAATATTGGAATGCCTTGATCAAAATGTAACACCTTGTCAGTGATCGTACTTATAAATCAAACAATATATTTTCTTAAAAAGTAAACAAAACATTTAAGAAATTGTGTCTGATCTTTGCATTTCAGGATACTTTTTAACTGTGGAGTTGGAGACGCTGTAGTCAGGGGCCTCGGGTGTGATGTTTTCGTGACTCATATTGATTGGTCTAAAATTGGAGGTGTCTTGCCACTTATATATAGAGCATCGAAGGCAAACAGGACACAACTAACAGTTTGTGGGCCACCTGGATTGGTATGCAATGTATAATTTTTGTGATCTATGCTTCCACACTTGCCATCATAAACCATGAAAAACTTAATCAAGCCAGTATTTTGTTCTTAGGATGTTTTTATAAAGGAAGCTGCCTCTAAATTTCTCTGGGTGAAGGACTTCACAGTGAATGTATTAGATTGTGAAGAACCTGTAAATTCACGATACGCAAACAGTAGTATAATTAGCATTCCCATAAGGAACAAGAATCCAACACGGTACAATCCACCACCAGTAGACAAATCATGGGTTACTGGCAACTTCATTCATACAGCTCCAAGTTGCCTTAAATTCAGTAAGTATGGGGTGCATTGGATTATCTTTAATCTACATTCCTTCAGAGAGCTTTTACTGAAATGCTAAAATATTTTTATGCTTACAGATGTAGCAGTACTAAGCAAGATAGATAAAAATGTGAGTTACAGCTATATTTGCAAAGCTGAAACATCTATGCTGTGGAATTTGAAGGAATGTGTAAAGCGAGGAATAAAACCCGGAATAAACATGCAAAAGTTGTGGAATGGTGAAAGTGTGGTAGTTGAAGATGGTTCAGTGGTGAAACCTGAAGAAGTTATTGAATATGAAAAGTGGCCCAATGTAATAGGTAATGTGAAAATTTTTCAGTGAATGCTGAAAATGATGGAATATTTTCATAATGTATTTGTTTATGTATGTGTAGTTATAGACTGTCCTACTCATGGATACATAGATAATCTTCTAGCAAAGGGCGAGTATGAGGAATTCTACAGAAATGAGAAACTCATAATTGTTCATTTTACACCTGTACATGTTATGCATGACAAAAGGTACGCGCACACCAAAGGTTGCATCATGAGTCAAGCTTGTTTTCGGGAAGTAATAGATATTCCAAGGAAATTTGACCATTTTGTTTTAGATATATGTCCTGGATGAAACGATTTTCTGGAGAAACACAACACCTTATAATCAATGGATCTAATGAGTGGGCTCCTTATTTTAAAATATACAATAGGCAATCAGTATGTCGAATGATTGCCCCAAGGTTTTACCCAAAGTTGCCGGTACCGAATGATTTCCTGGATCTGACTGGTACCGCAGACTGGGTTGATTTGGGGTATTCAGAAGCTAAATCTCCTGTAAGAGAAACAGTACCTAGTCAAAGTTGGCTGAAAAAGTGGAAACGCATGCCTAAAGATTTGAAATTAGTGCAGTCATGGCCGGGGACAACCATACATATGGGAGACCAAAGCATCACCGAGTAAGTTTAGGTCTACCTTTGATCTTCATTTTTTGGTTCTTTTTTATGTATGTTTAGGGTTGATTTTCCAGGAGTTCAGAGCCATTGGTCATATCGGATCCACCTCAATTTGATAAGCCACCAATGTATTGCCCCCAAAATCCAAGAATAACATTTCTAGGCACAGGTTCTCAAGCCATGTCAGCACACCGTAGCACCTCTGCCATTCTGGTTCAAATGAGGTTTGTTCTTTGTTCATGATACATTCGTGTTACATAAAAGTAGACACATGGTACAAAAAATTATTTTTCCAGTCCTGACAAGTCAATGTTATTGGACTGTGGAGATGGAACAATGCATCAATTGTCTTCATTGTTTGATGAGGCTGATTTAATTAAAGTGCTGACCTCAATAAGATGTATTTATATTTCTCATACTCATGGAGATCATCATATTGGCCTGATTGGAGTCTTGCAGGCAATAAGAAGAGCATGGGAAAGTATGAGACAAGACCCGAAGCATGTGCTACTACTGCTTCCTCCACCACTTCTTGCATGGTTTGAGTTTTACAATGAAAAATTTGAACCTATTTTTCACAATACTATTATGTTCCAGTTATCAGAATTGGTGAGTTAGTTTCATGCCCACACATTCATTGATTGAAATATAGTGTTTTTTTTTTTTTAAATTGTCTTTGTGTTTTGTTGCTGATTATTGATTTCTTATTGATCCATTTACTAGGCTCCATGTAATAGACCTAACAGACTAAAGGTTTACAAGTTTTTAGCAACAGCATTGGATATCAACAATATTCAGATATGTTGGGCAAAACATAGTATGTATTCATATTGTGTCACATTAGAGCACAAGTGTGGTTGGAAAATTAGTTATTCTGGTGATACAGAATATAATCCAAGATTCATAAAATTGGGTAATAATTTTCAATTCTATTCATGCCAACAAATGGTATTTAACTGTGTAAGAACGTAAATCAATGTTAATTTTTATTTCTTATCTTTAGGAAAAAACAGTGATTTGTTAATTCATGAAGCAACATATGCTACGGGACTAAATAAACTGGCAAAACTTGCCAAACATAGCACAATTGCTGATGCCATGAGAGTTGGCAAGGAAATGAACGCCAAACAAATCATATTAACTCATTTCAGTCAGAGGTATCCTGTTGTACCACGCCTCATGGATTTGGAAGGTGCTACTAATGTCAGTGTGGCTTTTGACCTTCTACAGGTTTGTTTCATGATGTTACTCCTCAACAATCGTACGTTACGATAAAGTGCCTGAAAAGTGAGACCTTTTATCCCCTCTGCATTTTAGGTAAATTTAAATGATGTAGGTCTTTTACCAAATTTAAATGCAACATACAATACAGTGTTTGAAGATTACATGGCTGCTGTCAATGAAAATCATGAAAGATTGATGAAGAAACAACTAGTAATGACTGATGCTGAAGTATATTCTGAACAGTAGATATAATAAATACTAGTCTAGTGAAAAAAAAAATACTTGCAACTGCTTTCTTGCTATATTTGATGAAGGTACTTGGCTTCAGTGCCACATGCCCTTTTTGTCCATACCTCATCATACCTGACCATACTAAATACAACCCAATGCACAGATGCAGTTGTACCATTGTACCTCTTCTGCTCCCCCTATCGAACTTTGGCAGCCTGGCGCCAAATCAAAGCGGAGCATTCACACCTCATTACAGCCCATTACATGTGTACAGGATTTGAGGTTGTTCTTGAACTTCAGTGTGCAAATCTAACCCAAATCGAGCTTCATGTGATGAAAGGCAACTCAAACAGTTCAAATCGACGCCACTGCCACTGACAGTCGACCCTCCCCCGTGCCCCCACGTATAAACAAACAAAAAATAAAGAAGTGGGGTGGGAACAGGAGGGGTAGAGGTGAGGAGGAAACAGCAGAGTGCGTGGTGTATTTATCTTTTGATTTCCCAGCGAAGAAGTTGTTCAGTCCTTTCTAATGGAAATTAAAGCTGTGATAAAGCATCAAATCCCGTACTTTATATTTTGAACAAGTTGTGCGAGGCCTTCGCTAAGGCAAGATCATATCCTTCACTCTTTGGCCCTGCACTGCCTCACGGGGTTCTGCTGTGCTGCAGCCGGTCCGGTAGTAAACTTAACCATCCTCTGATAGCATTTTATTGCATTTCATCCATTTGAGGTGGGGTTATTTTTTCAGTCGTACAGGAGCCACTTGCTCTAAAAGAGTGTCGGTTGTATGGATGGCGCCGACCTTAATTTTTTGGCCTGCCTATATCATGCTTTGTATAAATGTTTTGCAACCTCCTCACTAGGCCATCAATGAAAGTTCCACTTTGTATGAAAGTGTTGAATTTAACACTAATCACACATCCCTCATTCGCAAATATAAAGTTTGTTAAATGTAGTACATTTCTTGACAGTACCAAGTACTGGGTCTTATTAACTTCAGAATTATGCCATCGGAAAACCTTCAAATTTTAAATTTTACAACTATTTCTGTTGTATTTTTTCAGGAACGAAGGTTTCTACATTGCATGAATTTTGTTTTCTTATATTAAACACAAGTGAAAACATGGAGCCATCGTCAGGTATGGGAAAAGTGATTTAAAGAAAAGAAAAAAAAATGTTCAAAAAGGAAGGACCAAACTCCAAACTAACTTGTTTTCTTTTCTATTATTCTTTTTTGAATAAAGATAAAATCACCGACCCTACAACCAGTCCGTCGAGTCCTGTCTCTGATCAAGTCCTCACCAACAATTCTACCGACATGCACTCTGAGTCTGGTGAGATTCTTCTATGGTTACTGTTAAACTTCACGTTAAGTGGCATTTATTAACCTACCTCGTTTTCAGAAATTTTAGACTCAGGCCTTAAAGATGTGGACTGCCAAAACCCAGAAGATTCCTCACAACCTTTGTTGGGAGCCGAGTCAGTACAGAAGCCTGCTGTTGAATGCTCATCCTCCTCAATGGATTACCAAGATGATAGCTCACAAGGAGACAAACCTCTTCCTCCAAAAGTGTCAGCACAAGATTCAGGGTCAACATCATTAGATGGCAACATTCTTATGGGGAGCACATGTGATAATCTAGAAAGTGCAGCTATCTCCAAAGCACAAAGCTCTGAAGATGTATCAATCGGAGTTGTGGATTCAAGCAAAATAGTTGACTCTACTGAGACAGCTGACATGGGATCTGTTCTCCTGTGTCGCTTGTGTGCTGCTCCATGCCATGACCAGGATCCTGTCTTTCTTTTTCAACATCCTCCACATCATCCTGAAGTTTTGCCAAAGGAAGTGGTTGGAGATTCCAGAGCAGAACTAGTTGGGGATATTCTTTCCATGATTAAGGAAACTTTGCCCATTAAAGTAGGTAGTCATTTATTTGTGCATGAATAGTTTTCATTCTCTTCGATGTATTAAAATTATCCGTTTTAATAATGTTGTACATTTCCTTTCATTTTTTAGGTGAGCTGTTGTGATAGACTGCCAAAACAAGTATGCAAAATGTGTGTGGAGAGACTAAGACTCTCCCATGCTTTTGCAACAAATGTTCTCAAGGCAGAAAGTAATTTAATTTCACTCAGGTATAAAGTTATTATTGTTTATCTTTAGTTTTGAAATGTTTCTCTGTTCTGTGTTTTAATGGCTAGTGTTATGTAGTCTCTATTTAAAGGAATGTCAACCTTTCTGGGTTTCAGAGAAAATCAGAAAACCGGAGGTATCAATGAAGAAATAAATCACAACTCTAGGATTTCTTATGACTGTCCTGTGTGTAAGGAAACACCACTACTGTTAGCCAAACAATGTGAACCACCTTGGTCTGCTAATGGAATTCATGGGAAAAATTGTAGCTGGGAAAAAATTACTATCAAAGATGAGCCAGAGGATCCTGTGGAACCATCACATGAAGAGTTAGAAAAATCATACCATGAATTCTTTGGTGGCCAGCATGATTTAGAAACTTTTAGAACAGAAGAAAGAATTACTCTAAAACCATCAAAACCGGCTGGTAATTAACATCATTTAGTATTCTCACAAACCCTACCGATTCCCTACTGTGTATGCTGATGTAACAGACTCGATTTTTGTCTTCTGGAAGGACTTGGTGGAAGGAGACCAAGAGGCAGACCTCGCAGTCGACCACCAAAAGTCACACCGAGAGGGAGAAGAGGAAGACGTAGTGTGCATACAACCGTAGAAAAAATATTAGAACTAAGTGAAGCATCACATGATAATGATGGTAAATATGTCACCTTAATGAGTTTTGCTAGTGACAATATTTTTAAAGAATACTCAATATTTTTTTGCAATCTTCTCTTCTTTTAGAGTATGGTTTTAAATTACGCAGTAAAGAAAATAACCCAGCCTCTGAAGCACTGACACAGTGCCTGTTGTGTGAGCAATGGTTGCCCGGAAGTGCTGCTTGTCTACAGCATTCTCTTTCAACGCACATGGATTGTGGTGCTTTCCTTTGTCCACGTTGTCCTCGAGATGATTTTCCTGGTGATTTTGAACTGATTCAGCACTACCAAGAGTCTCATTGTCCTGACCTTGAGTTGTATGAAGTGTTTCAGGTAACAGTCCCTATTTCCCTTCCTTGGGTTATCATCTGCCGTCATTCTTACCTATTTATATATATGTATTATTTTGTTACTTTATTTCGTAGGTTGATAGAAATTTTGTAAGGTCATGCAACACTTCTGATTGTGAACCCCAAGTTGAAGCTGAGCCTCCAACGAAGCCTGAGCTAAGTGAGCAGTGCACTGTAAAGCAAGAGGATCGTAATACACCATGGACCGTGGAAGCTATGGACTACGAAATTTTAAATAATACTCTACCAAATGAACTTTATGAAAGTCCGGATGAAGTATCATCAAGCTTATCTGAATTAGCTACAAGGTCTATGACCTCACACTCTGCTTTGTTTGAAGAGGAATCAAATTCTTTGTCAACTCAGGGATCTGATTCCAATCTAGCCACAGAGGATATCCTTGGTGGCCATGTGCATGATAGGCATATACTTCATGACAAAATGATTGGCGAAACCTCTGGCTTGGTGGATGAGGTGTCATTCACTGCTTCTTCTTGTACACTCGGTGTAGGAGACTTCAGCAATGATCTTGGAACAATGGAAGAAGAAAGTCAAGATAACACAAAGTTGTTGAACAAACCATGTTACCATAACAGTAATAGTGAGAATACTGGTGACATTACTGTTGAAAGCGGAAGTGAGCAAAGCCTAAGAAATAATTACAAACCTCTTCAGGAGGACAGTCAAGGGAGCCAAGATTCTCTTAAAACTGATGACTTATGTGGGTTTCAGGAAGCAATCAATGAAAAAAGTGAAGAAGTGAATTTAAATGGGAGTACCATCCATTTTGACTCTGATATGGCTTCATCTGCCGATAACAGTGATTTAAATGCAATATAAATTTGCATAATGTAAAAGTATTAATAGTTAAAAGTAAGTACCTAACCAGACATCAATTGGTCCCTTATTGTGGCAGATAGATTTACATTGTGTCAAGTATTTGACTAGTCTTGGTCATTCCAGCTTGAGTTTTGTCATGTTGTCTTATCGTTTTTTTCTTTTGTATTACAATTCTATATCAGTTCCTTTTCATCAGTTAATACATGACTGCTTAGATTTGTAAGTTTATTTATTGAAATTTTTGTCTACTGACTCTATTGAGTCATTTCTGTACCTTTCGTTTACCCTGTGTATATTTGTAAAAGCTGTATTAGAGTCAAATCACAATCATCGTTTCTAAATAGCTAGTCTCTTGTCATTGTGCAGCCAAGTGTCTGCAAGGGATATGCTTTTCCTTTCTCCATTTTATAATGTAAAATGTACAATAATGTCATTCCATGTTCTTCATAATAGTTTGTTTCCGTCACAACTTATATCATGTGTTACATTTTTGAAGTGCCATATGTTTTTTAAAGTGTGAAGTAGCGGTTGAACTACACATCTGTTGCTTCTGAAGTCATTATTATATCAATTTTACAAGTTGACACAATCATGATATGAAAGGTAATACTGTTTCAGGAGTTTTTAGGAGCTTTCTCTGTGAAACTGTAGGGATTTGGAAGTGAAGTAATTTAAATGAAATAGCATGCATTTTATTTTTCTAGGGTACCAGAAATGACACACGTACCTTGCCTAGTAATGATGGGTTTTTGAAACATACTTCCTATTTTGAATTGAAAATGTAAATTTGTATAAAAAAAAAAAAAAAAAGTTGTTTAATTTATTAAGGATTAGAGAAGACAGTCCTGCAGGTCAGGAGTTGTTACATTAACTCTTGACAAAAACAAGTCAGTGTCAGACATCAGTCTTTTTGGAATTGCCATTGCCGGTACTAATCAAATATAAAAATGAAAGTAGCTTTAACTTGATTGATTCATGTTCATTGGAATAACCTTTAAGGTATCGCTTTTGACCTGTACAATCCACAAACCCTGATGAGATGATTATCGAGTTACCCTGAGAGACTGAAACTCAAAATAAATGGATATTGCTTGTTTATCTAACTTATTGAGAGTTGTCAATGTAACATTACATTTGATGTAATCTATCTGTAGCAGCTGAAAATACAAGTGCAGAGCACCATCACTGTTCTTGAGGTACTTTTTTATTTCTTTTTGTGTTTTTTAAAATCACGACCACCACAACTACTCACCAACACACATCGTAAATGGTTGCTACTATAAAAATGAATCATTCTGACCCACGATGAGACTCAACAAATCAATTAAAACCTACCTCCAGCTCTCAAAAGAGACAGACTACAGAAGAATGGTCCTACTTACACAACAAGGGAATAACTTTAAAATTAAAAACGAAGGGAAGTCCATGGCACTAAATCTCTTATGCTGTCACAGTGTCCTTTGATGAGGTGTCCTTCTGGTTCTCTTTATCCAACAGTTCATACACGACCAGCGTCACGCCGGGGTGCAACATGTACTTCTTCTTGTCGGGCCGCATCTTGTTGGCGAACACATCGTGCCGCTCCGTCTTCTTCCACAAGTAGTAGAACTGCACGATCTCGCTGACGGTGCGGGTGCGTAGCTTCTGCGCCTGGATCGTGTGGAAGTCCTTCCCGAACGTAAGGATGCCGTTCTCGAAGAGCCGGCACTCCTCGTCCGTCCACAGCGTCGACTGGTTCGGGGTCGGCGGCGGGTTGGCTCGTCGCTTGCGCAGCGCCTCCTCCACGTTGTGGTTGCACTGCATGAGCAGGAACAGGGCCTGCTCGTCGTCGCGGGTGTGGGTGCCCATGGGCAGCATATCGATGCCCTCGGCCACGCTGTCCGCTAGCTGGTGCGTGCTGAGCAGGTACTGCTCGAGGGTGTCGTTGTCCGGACCGCCCATGCCCCTGGGCGGTTCCCACAGCAGCTTGTCGGCATGCTTGTAGGGGCGTGTGTCACCCGGTCCGTACTTGGCGAAGCCCTCCGGGACGACGGCTTGGTACGCGCTGCCGATCATGATGGTCTTCCGCATCTCCTCCTCCTCGCTGCTCGAGTAGTCGTCGTAGCTGTCCTCACTGAGGGCGCCCAGGGCGGGCTGGCGGGCGGTCACCGTCCTGCGGAGACGTGTTGGCCGCTCCTTGACGGGCTCGGGCTCGGCCTCGTCCAGCTCCAGGGGATCCGGCTCAGCCTGCGCCTCGGACTGCGGCTCGGCCTCGGACTCAGCCTCCGCCTGGGCGTCCACGTCCACCCGGGCCACGGTGCAAGCGCCGGTGCCGCTGCCACCCCCGCCGCGGAGGTGCGCCCGGGAGGCCGAAGATGCGTCTGGGAGGATCTCTTCGGAGCCGGTGCTGCTGGACCTCGAGCCGTCCCCGCCCATGTCGGGGGCGGAGAGCTGGCCCTGTGAAAGGAAACAACCCAATGATGTGACAGTTCAACAGGAAACCACTTCAACCTGGACCGACAAACCGGCACATGCCATGAGCTGTACACCTACATCTACACCTGTATGTAGTACTAGGTGAAGGGTGAAGGGTTAGGTTACCACTACCCACCTGAGCCGCTTCCTCATCGTCGGCTTCCGACTTGATCCGTGTCGAGGCGGAGCCTGAAGCCAAACTCGAAGAATCTTCGTGCTTAAAGGTTGCAGTTGCAAGTGAAGCCTGTGTCATTGACAAAGATTCACTTGTAGAAGCCGCATCTCTGTCAGCCTCTTGCTTCACTTTGCTTTCGTGTTCCATCGCTCCCACTGTGGCCCGGCTGACGTATTCCGACTTTCCAGTCACCAATGGGTTTTCACATCGAATTGCCGGTAAAAATGGGGAGGTTCACAAAACACTGATCATCCGCCGCAACCCAAACATCTTTTAAACCAAATTGCTCATCGACACAACACAACAAAAACAATGGGGCGTCTTGCACATAGGGGCGTTATTCGCAGCAGGGCGTGTTCTTTTAGTCTCTACAAGTTAGTCTTCTTCTTTTGCTTCTCTCTTGAATTGTCATTCTGCTGACATTACGTGTTTATGCTGTTCTCTTAACCTAACTGTTACGGCAAGATACATCCATAAAGTTTACACTTACATGACGTCTGGCGAATGTTGTACCCGACCCCTGTAATCCCTTGTCTCTCTCGTCCGTGCTGTAGTTTCGAAAGTGCAGGTAAAACCCCTTGCCGGTTGGTTCCTTTTAAATACCGTTGGGAACAACCCATACGGGACGTACAAAGTTCAGACCTTGGCCATTTATTTTCACTTTATAATGCCGTATTTTCATTTGTTATTGGATGTTGACCTGATGTCCATTACTTCGCATACACACTCAACTTTCCTGTCATCGCTTGCCAAAATTTTGTTGTGTAACTGTTGTCCAAGTGCTGGAATTTCAGCTGATTTGCTATCATCCTTTTGAACATTTCAATTTTTTATTGTGATATTACCTCTGGTTTTTTTATTTTTAGAGTGTGCCTGATTGCAAGATATGTCCGATTTTGCAAACATGAATGTGTCAACAGACAATGAAAGCTCAGTCTATGCAACTCCTAACACAACTCTACTCATCGATTCATCATTTGAAGATTCGCTGAACATGAATACCTCTCTCATTGCTGCTGAAAAGGGTAAGCACAAAATTGCATTAATAACATTTATCAGAAACCAGGCATTCTTACGTTACAATGGCTGTTACCACCTGTTTTCTCACAGAGCACATTCTGTTTGCAAGTGCATTTGCAAATCCCAGCTAAATTATGTATTAGTGGAATTTTAAATAGCACTTGCTGATTTCAGGAGCTCCTCACTCTCATAACAAGCCAGGCAACATTAACTTGGACAATTCGGCAGGAATATCTATTGGAGAACCCTCATCATTTTTTGATAATTCATTTTCATCTACTAGAAGTGAGGCAACTGTGCGGGAGAGTCCTGATAGCAATAGTACACTAGAAGATGGTGAAGATCCCGCAAGTAAGCTTCAGTGTGGTTTTTCCTCTGAACTCTTATGTCCAGCAGTGTGCACAGAACTCTTCCTGAGAGCTATCATGCTGATTTGCCAATACTAACATTGGAAATACATTGTCATACACTAAGTACTCACCACATTTTTGTTACTCAAGGTGATATTTCTGATGTGGGTTCTGAATTGGACACAAGTGTGAGTGATAAACCTCCATCAGCCTACATTTCTGCAGAGAAAGCAGATGGGGGTAAGCACTTACAGTTCAGCACCAGAATGAAAATCACATGACAGCATTTCCAATTCACCCTTGACTTTTCCAGAAAAATCTACTGAAGTAAAGAACACTGCCAACAACACTGCCAAAGGGGGAGACTGGTATGATGAATACACAGGCAAAACCTTCCCACATACAGTTGCCCGCCTTGCATCACCCATAGGAGCCCAAGTTTACCTTATTGGTACTGTTCACTTCAGTTCTCAAAGCTGTGATGATGTTTCAAAGGTAAATGATCTTACCACATTCCATTTGTGGTTTTTCTGCATTTTTTAATATTGTTTCCTTTATTTGTATGGGAACCTGCATAACACAGTTTCATGCTTTACAGGTTATTGAAGCTGTAAGGCCTCACATTGTCTTTGTGGAATTATGTCCATCCCGTTACTTTTACTTGCATATGGACGAAGCCACATTAATGGCAGAGACTAAAAATTTGAATTTTGCCAAAGTAAGGCAGTTAATTCGGACTAATGGGTTATTAGGTGGCCTCCTATTTGCCTTTTTGCACAATACTTCAGCTCAAATAGCAGAACAAGTTGGAACTGCTCCTGGTTTGGAATTCCAACGTGCTGCTGTTGAGGTATAGTTACTGATAAAATGTCCTTGGTGCATCTGCTTCCTTCTATCACAGTATTTTGCAATTAAGTAAAAACATTTGAGACATGCATACAACATTGAAATAATGAACACCTCTTCCAGGCTGCCAAAATACCAAACTGTATCATTCATTTGGGGGATAGGCCATTGGGTACCACGTTGCGCAGAGTCATTGCTTCCTTGTCCTGGTGGGATCTCATAAAGCTTGTGTTTAGTTTACTGATGGATAGTAATGATATTACTAAGGAGGAAATTGAAAAAATGAAAAATCATGGTACCCTCAATGACCTTTTGGATGAGATGGCTGAAAATTTGCCTGCTGTGAGGCATGTATTTTTAGATGAACGTGATACCTACATGGCCCATTCTCTCCAGTTGGCATCCATGCAGGTTCAAATGGATGACAAAAGTTAGTTTCATGAAGTATTCAATTTGGTAGTTTTTAACTGTATGTCAGGACAAGTTAACCACTGCTGTCTGTTTCACCAGATAACCAAATGCCTTCCCGAGTTGTTGGTGTGGTTGGTATCGGTCACATGAAGGGTATTATGGAAAAATATGGTAAAGTCACATCAGAGGAGGTGATCCCAATTTCCCTGTGAGTAGTGTTTTTTTTTTTTAATTTAAATTTCTAACCATTGTATTGTTGTTGGAGATGTGATATTTATTGAGAGGAAGGGGTGTTTCATACTATTTATGTATTGAAACTCTTGCAGAATTCCACCACGTTCATTATCAACACGGGTGTTGAGCTTTACTGTCTCTGCATCTTTTTGGGGGTTGGTAATATATGGTGTGACACGTATTAGCCCAATCCGGCGTAATCTTCCCACTGTCGATGGCGTCATGTCATTTGCTTCATCAGCTACCAATTACTTTCGGCGGTAGTTGAGGTGAGATGTGCCATCCAAGAGAATGCCTGGTTTTTCTGTTGTTTTATATTTCCCCAGTTCAACTTGATAAGTCAAGACTAATACCAGTGAAACTGTGTTTTACAGACTTGCAGTAATCTGTATTTGATTGGATTCCTCAACCTGGAGGATGAAGTAGTTGGTGGATGCATCTTGTTCACGTCTTAAAGATTTTCTGAAGAGGATGCCTGTAGTCTTCCGTTGAAAGGGATTGTGTTTTATACTTTATACCTGATCGTGGCCAAGTTTGGAAACTTTCCATCTTCTCTGTTCATGTTTTTAAATTGTTGTGATCTTTCTTGGTTAAATGTTAATGTATTGGTTAGTTACTGCAACTTGAATTTTTACTCCTTCATCAGTCATTGCCAAGTGCCAAAGTGAGTTGATATTCACTATGGAACCTGCAATTGAGCATTCGTTGGTAGATGATTATAATCATGTTCTCCCGAATCTAATATATTCTCCTACAACTGTGCCTGGTATTGGTGCAGATATGAATGAATTCGAAAGCCAGTTGTTGGGGTGCACCTGCTCTGTTGGTGCTACCTGTGTTCTCACCAGTAGCTGTCAGACCTCTCATATTTGTAAACAGAACTATTCTTGTGACAAACTTTTACTTGAAGAAAAGTGGGGAACTGCTGGTGTCGTTGAATGTAATTGTCAATGTACCTGTTCTGTGACGAACTGTTCCAATAGAGTAGTCCAGTGTGGACCCAGAAAAAGTCTAGAAATTGTTATGTGTGGTCCAGAGAAAGGTTACGGCCTCATTACTCAAGAATTCATTCCAAAGGGAGCATTTATATGTGAATATGCCGGAGAATTGATAGGACTGGAAGAAGCTAAAAGTAGGTTTAAGTCAGCTTACATAAATGGGAAAATGAATTACATTTTTGTTTTGAGAGAGATAATTGGATTCTCTGATGATGCCCCTATTATTGAAACCATAATAGACCCATCATATATTGGTAACATTGGTAGATACATAAACCATAGTTGTGATCCAAATTCAGGTATTGTTCCTGTCAGAATAGATTCTCCTGTACCGAAATTAGGGATTTATGCAAAATGTAATATTTTGCCTGGAAAGGAAATAACGTATGATTATTCTGGAGGATTTGTAGCCCCACATAGAAGCAATGTCTCTAATTATGATACAAAAACTTGTTATTGTGAAACTCAGATCTGTAAAGGAGCTCTGCCATTCGACGTGAGCCTTTTGTAGAATATTTGATTGAATGAATTTATCAACTATTACCACGTTTGCGCGCGTGTGTGTGTGTGTGTGTATGTGTTTGATTGACTTGCACCTCTTGTGATACACGTGCATTTTGTGTGCAACCCCATGTCCCCGAAAATAAAGTTATGGACTCCAAACTGTGCTTGAGAGTTTCTTGATTCAGAACTGTTGCAGTAATTGAGCCAAGTTCTAATTCATGCAGTTCTTGCATTTTGGCAGTAATCTTATCTGCATGACTGATGCTACCATTTATTATAAATTAGACTTAGTTTGAAAGTGTGCCTTGCCGCAAGGCAATTTTATACTGAATGAACAGGTGCATGTCAGTGAGATTCATGTCTTCGGCAGATTTTCTATCTACCTTGCTGATATGGAATAACTTCATCAGCCCTGTCATTCATTGTTTAGGACATTCCGGGATATAACTAAAATTACCCTGTCCATCTCAATTTTAATGTAGATTACCCTATTGATTTGGAAAGTTGTTTTGTTTGTAGTTTTATTTATAATTTAGTGATTTGGTTAATCATAAGAAAATAAGCTAATTTGTTTTGTTTTTCTAGTATAGTAAAACCAGTGTAAAGAGAAGGAATTTACAGTGGATTATTTCCAATGTGTGAAAGCTACCGAACTTAACTGTCTTCCTTACTTAGAGCTCTGGTTTCCCACTGTAATTTTTGCCTGCCAACCAAGTTTTTTGAAAAAATAAGTTCAAGTGCCTAATTTAATGTTATGCTTCTCTTTTATCAGACTTACCAATGGACTACTTTTTGTTTCTTTTCAATTGTAACACATGTTTTTGATGTGAAAAATTCTTAACATGGATTTCTCATTTTCTGTGAAATATATATTAAACTTATTATTCAAGTTGTGTTCTTCATTGATCTCTTACAACTTGAGAAGTAAGAAATTTCATAAGGAACACCCAATTTCTTACAGAAACTATTATTTTATATATCACAGTTCATCCTTAAGTGCTACATTATTTTTAACAATAGAGGGGAGTGCATCTGAAGCACACCTAAATCCAAGATTACCTGCAGCACTATCGGGAGTGTTTTGACTACGGGCTGCACATCGATATCTGAAACAGTAACTCTTGTGACACATATAAGAGCCTCCTTTTTTAACCTTATCAGTTCCGGTCTCTGGGCCAACCTGATCACAGAAAATTAATACATGAACTGAAAGGATTGATGAAGAATATGATTTTAAAAAATTAATTAATATTCTCATTACCGGGTTCTCTTGTAGACTTGCTGAGTGCTTTATTGCCCACCAATCTTCAGTCCACTCCCACACATTTCCCACCATGTTTTTTAGGCCAAATGAATTTGGTTTAAATGCTGTGACAGGTGCAGTGGCTTTATATCCATCTTCTCCTTTATCTTCTGTAGGAAAATTTCCTTGCCAAATGTTCATCCTGCAATGACATAACAAATTTTAGGAGCAATAATCTTTGAAAACTGAACTACTATGATTTGGCCAATGCAAAGCAACACAGACAATTCTGACTCTTCTTACCAATGCTCACCATGGGGGTTCAGTTTATTGCCCCATGGATAAAGACGATCCTCCAGTCCACTTCTACAGGCATACTCCCACTCTGCTTCTGTTGGTAAACGTTTGCCTGCCCATTTGCAGTATGCAACAGCATCATTCCAGGATACATGCACAACAGGATGATCCATTCGACCTATCATATATGAAACTGTGGTTAATATAACTGTCTAAATTTCTTTGACAAAAAACAAACACTTTGTATAAGAAAAAGAATAATTTATACCTTCTAAATCACTATCTGGTCCTTCAGGATGCCGCCAATCTGCTCCTTTCACGGGGACCCACCAAGGGGCCGCTGCTACTGCTTGTGTCAATGTTTTTCGAGTCTCTTCACTCACCAATGGATCAAATACAAACGAGTCACCAAAACTCTCAGCTTCTGTCCGATAACTTGTTTTGTTACAAAACAACTCAAATTCTGCATTGCTGACCTCATGGACATCCAAGTAAAACTGTCGTATCCTCACTTGCCTCGGAGGGCCTTCCCCATCAGCGAGGAAGACGGGTTTGCTTGTGCCCATGGTGAATTCCCCTCCTTCGACTAAAACCATGTCGTTGGTCCGAGGGTAGTCACTCACGGTAACGGAGGTGAAGTCTTCCGACTTCAGTGGTCAAGGAGGCATCTTCTCCTTGCATGATCTCCTCCAGCATGGTGACTGTCTTCTCCAGAGGCGACTGCAGACTCTTCTCCTTGGCCTTCCTCTTGAGCGCCCCGCACCCGCAGGACGGCGCTGCAGCCGCATCGCCTGAGCCCGTCCCCGTCGACGTCGAGGAGGTTAAGACACAGGTGTCTTCTGCTGCCGTAGTCATCGCCAGACACGCCAAGTACAAAAGCGCGAAGACACAGCACGCGGGGCGGGGTGGCATTTTAAGCTTCTCGCTCTTGGGGTGCAGCAATAGAGAATGGTTTTGTTTACAGTCTGCTCAAGTCACCGTGGCAAAACAGACAACATGACTGCGTCTGCTAGGCGATGGAGCAGAGGCAGGAGCAGGACGGCTGGAGGCTGGAGGCCTCAGTCATCGAAACAGAAATCAGCTGACTGTCTGCGCGGTGAAGCGCGAAGCAAAGCAGGCGGAGCGCCTGGCAGGTGTCAAGCAGAAAGGTGCCAAGGATGCAACACTGGCACCCAGCGGGCGGCGCGGCGGCGCTTAGCTCAACGCTCACCTGACAGTTGTCGGTGTTTGACCCCCCCCCCCCCCCTCCTTTGCCCGCCCCTTCTGTGAGGCTGCCTATCTTCCAGGCGCTTGCTGGTGCTGACTGGAGCTATCGCACCATCTTGCTATTTACCTCTCGACCAGACAGCAAGACGACGCGTCTTGACTGGCCTTGATATAAGTGCATGCGCATCTGAAGGAAAAACTAAGGATTCCTCTAAGTTGCATAGCTTAAGCTGTCGCCGTGAGCTGTTGTCAGTTGTCAGCCATGCGAGCGCGCGCTTGGCCCCGCCAAACCCCCAACCCTTGCCCATGTCCCTCCCTCCCGCCTTCCCTGTAAGGTCTGTGTCTGTGCATCCCCACGCCCAAGTTTTCTTTGCAGATACAGCCATCAGTTGGCATCGAGGAGAGAGGTAAAGAGAGATAAAAGCGTTTGCGCTAGCATTAGACGCTCAAGACCCTAGAGGGATCCTGTGCCGGCGGTTCGCGTCCACCGCTGCCACATCCTAAGGCCCGAAAGATGAGCCCCAGTTACGTTGAGGTTAAGAAGCAAGACTTCCACAAGTATGCCGACCGGGCTCTGCAGGCCGGGCACTGCATGATTTACGCCCGACTTCCCTCCCACGAATTTGAGGGATATGACTTACGAGCAGCTGTTTTGGTCAGTAAATGCCTGTACAATACTTCAACATATTTCACAACAGCCTCAACAGTGCTTTCAAACAACTGATTAATTATGTGATTTTTGCTACTTTAATCAACCTACCTCATATCATTCTGTTAATCCTAGCTTTTGACTATGGGATGAAAAGATAACAAATCATTTTAAGAGAAAAAAATTCTTTCCTTCAGATGCAAATGAGATTTGATGGCCATGTAGGTTTTCCGGGTGGTTTAATTGAGGAAGGAGAAGAAGTTCTACAGGGCCTTATCAGGGAGTTGAATGAAGAAATCAATTTGGATTCAGAAAAGATCTTGGTAAGATATTTGTTCTTTGGCACAGTTATGATAGAGCTGTTTCAGCCATATTTTTATTTTTTTGTATTATTGTATTTTTGTTTCACACAGCTCTCAGAACACAACCATGTGGTTACCCACTGGAGTAGTGAGGAACAAATACTCCTTCATTTTTATGTATTAGAGGTGACTGAAGACCAAATAAGAACAATTGAACGCAGAACTCTAGATTCTGTCCATTTTGGAGAGGAAGTGAGTACAGGATTTAACAAGCAGAGAAAATAAGGGTATCAAAGACATTGATTTTTCATGATTTCTTTTCACCAGGTCATGGGCTCTTTTAGAGTTCCATTATATACTATGTCTGATGGTCGCAGAGGATTCCCAACATTTTTAAAAAATTCCTTTGTAGGGAATGCTCATCTCCAGTTGAGAACAGGCCTTCTGCATGCTGGCATTATGAGTGAAGACGAAATTAATGTTGCCGAGGCTGTATTCTGCACGGAAGAAACTTGAGATGGCTCGTAGCTCCAAAAACATTTAGCTGGCTAGTTTTGTGCAGTGAGCCAACATTCAAGACACACTGAGGTCTGCTAAATTATGTTATTTCATTTTAAGTAAGATTTAATTATTTTTTTTATTTATTGGGGCAATCCTTGAACATGTCCCCTAAATTGTATTTTCATGTGTTCCATATATGTCAAAAAATATTACCCAGGGTTTTCATTAACTAACACCATTTTTTTTCATTTTATTGAGACTTGCAAATAGTTTTGATAGTGTTGTACCATCTCTGTTGGAGCTAGAACTTAATTGCATGATTTACCAGATGTTTGTTGTTATTTCTCTTAATGGAGATTTGTGATACTACCCTGTGATTAATAATGCAGCTATTGCATTATGTCATACCATCTGTTGTTCCAAATTAGTTTTAAGTATAATAAAATGACCAATCTTTTCATACATGGTTAATTTTACCTATCCTGTACAGCAAAAGACTTTTTATTTTCTTTCTTATTTTTTATTAAAATAATTTTTAATACAAAGCACAGGTACAAATTAATATTGGATGTCATCGTCTGCTGAGCACAACCTTCACTTTCAGAGTAATCACCAACAAGACATGCAAGATCACTGTCCACACTGCAAGTCCTGCCACATCTGTCCAATAATCGGAATCCAGCATTCCTATTTCTTCGAGAAATTTGTTCGGCTTCTTCCAGTGGCAATAGGGAATGGAGCAGTTCAGAGGCGGTCGATTCATTCCATACACTGATATCACGGTACCCTCAAACCCGTATCTGAAGTTGGACACATATGAGAGCCACCTTAGAATGAAAGGAATGTCTGGTATGTAGAGGAAGAAGCCAGAAAATAGGACGAGTGGTATTGTAGATGCTGGTACAAGGAAGATGCCAAGCTAAATGGATCAAATCAGAAAGACAGGTCCAATTAGAACAGAAATGATTGAAAAGTTACAAAAGAATGAGTGGGTACGAACCTGCATCCCGAAGGCGGCACCACACACGAGTCCGTACGCGTGCGCCATCAAGACCGTCAGTAGGCAGACAAGCCACACCATGTACTGTCGGTGGTCCTCCGTCGGCTGGCCCGTGAGGTAGTACGCCACCAACACGAACGCGGTCGGGTTCGCCACCTTTACAACAAGCACAACGGTTGGGGTCGGGGGAGGTGGGGTCTGCGTGGGTAGGCATCATCCACACTGCTGGACACAGCTGTCTGACGGGCGTGCCTACCCACCCAGGGGCTCGAGGCCGAACAGCAATGTGGCCTACTCGTTATTCGTCTTCTGTTTTCTTATCTCACCATGAATGGGAGGTCCGCGAGCACTTTGGACAGGTAATACGCCGGCAGCGAGTACCAGTTGTTGGAGTGCTCCCGGAAGAATACTGCTGCTTCGAGGGGGACTGGAAGGCGGGAGAATTGGATATGAGAAAGTGTAGTCAGCGAACGCGCAGTCCCGCAGCGGCGGCGTGTGGCCTCACATACACGTCAGGACGGTGGGCATCGCGTTGGAGAAAAACAGGAAGAGCACGAAGAAGAAGAGGCAGGCGATGTTCCCCGTCACTTTGGACGCATCGTTGCCCACATCCTTGTACATGAAGCCTAGGATGAGGGCGACCAGGAGGTGGGCCGCGAACCGCAGCCAAGCCATGTTCTGGGGGAGAAAAGGAAGATATTCACCAATGTAACAGTAGCGGGTGAAGGAACGGGAGGATAGCAAGAGAACCTTGAATTGCACTCACCATGTCTCTCCACGAGATGAGCAGAGATCTCTTGAACAGGACGCCGAATTGGACCCAGAAGGAGACGGGGTACGAAGCGGCCGAGCGCACCGCCAGCGGCGGGGAGGAGGGGAACGACGACCGCGTCGTCTCCATCTCCAGGGCGACGCCCTGTTTGTCGTCCACGGCGGCGGGCTGCTTTACTGCGTCCGCGACGAGCATGGGGTCCGTCTCGGAGTCCTCGTCGTCGCTCAGGTCCACCAGGAGGTGCCCCTCGTCCACGCGCTGCAGGCCCACGTCCAGGCCGTGCTCGCCACTCGCTACCTCCACCACTTCACAGAGGTGTTAGTGCTGCAGTTGTCTTGGCTCGGACCGGTACCGGCGTCAGCGTCGGCCTCCCCAGCTTACCGTAGTCCGCGATGTTGTAGAACGTGGGGCAGACGAAGCCCGCCGCGCTGAAGGCGGCAGCCGCGTGGTCGGCCGGCCCGCAGTACAGGGACCTGCCCGGCCCCGCCGTCCGGCCCAGCGTGCCCATGACGAGGACGTCGTCGAACAACTGGAACAGCCGGCTAGACGGCTGGTGCAGCACCACGGCCACGGTGCGGCCCGCCAGCGCAAGGGAGCGCAGGTGCGTCACCACCTGCACGGACGACACCGAGTCAAGTCCGCTGCGGGTAGAGATCGAGACCAGACATTTTTTTATTTATTTTTAGACCTTCACCCTAGCGAAAGGCTTGTTCAGAGGTTTTATAAGAATTAATATTTTTGTTAATTATTATTATTGTTATTATTATAATTTGCAAAAGAAGAACCAGTTGAGAAACAGAAAACTGAAAGAAAAACCAGAAAACTGCTCAGAAAACTGTTGACTCAGCTCGGCTGCCTTGCTTGTCTCGGCAACTCTTATAGGACGACAGGGGGGGTTCGTGGGCGTCATGGATATTAATTATATTAGTAGGAGCGCATCAAACTGAGCCTCGTGATATGCCTTCGCCGGCGTAACTTGAGTGAATGACCTCAAGTGCATGTGTTTGTTTATAACTCCGGCCGCGCTGTGGCAGCCGAGGCGGTGGCGTGGCATCTCGGCGACGCTTGAGGCTGGGGCCCAGGCACGCCGACCCCTCCCGCCCCCGCTCCACGCCGGACCCATGCGTTTTGCTGAACTGGCACGCGCGTGGCGCGGTGTGGCGTGGCGTGTGGCTTGCTGCGCCTGGCTAGGTGACGCCGACCCCTCATGGCCCCACTTGCCCCGCTCCCCCTGCCCCCGCACACATGTGTGTCCAGCCTCCCGCTCCTGCCCACTGCCCTCCCTCGCCGGCTCCCTCACCCAGTTCTCAGAAAGGGAAAAGACACAAATGGCGTAGTTTTGTTTCCCGGTTTGGGGCTATTCGACCTTGTCTTGTCTTGTAGTACCATAGGGCCCTTGGACCCTTCGGTGAAGCCTGTACACGTGATCTGACACCCGTGGCCACCCCCCTCGGCCCGGGTAGCATTAGGCTATCCTGGCTTGAATATCCTAGGGCGACGAAAATGAGACATGTCATATGTGATGAGTATAGTACAAAATAAACAACTAATGTGATGCTTCCAATCTAAAAATAGTTTTTTGTTTATGAATTTTAAAAAGCTGCAAATTAAAACATGCTTGAATGACAATCGCAAATAAACGCACATGTTCATGAAAACACCGTGGCAAGATTGGCTAGCGTTTCAAATATAGGCCTGTCACGCAGCAGCTACTTTGGTGGCTGATTTTTTTTTTTTTTTTCATTAACTTTTGTAAATGTTCGTAGTAAAGGTTTCTTGAGGAGGCGAAAATGTAGGTTTGCTCCCCAATGTACTTCGTTTTTTTGTTAACCGCTTCTGTAAATTTTCGTAGTAAGTTTCTTGCGGAAGCAAAAATGTCGTTTCGCTCCCGACTGTACTTCGTTGGAGCAACTAACTTTTCGCTGGTGCAACAAACAAGTACAAGTTCCCCATACAAAATTTTATTTCTCAGAAACAAATTTACTGCTTGTCTGGAAATCAACTGAAACATTAGTTGCCCGAATTTACAGGTGAAAGTCTCGCTAGTAACCAGCCTGCTGGCTAGTTTTTTAAATACAGACCTAGTGGGCTCGTCGAAGAGCATGATGGGCGGGTTGGTGACGAGCTCCACGCCGATGGACAGGCGCTTCTTCTCTCCGCCGGATAGGTGGGCCACGGCCGTATCCAGGCAGCCCTCCAGGCCCAAGGTAGCGGCGATGCTCTTCACCTGCAGCGCATGATCCGGGGGTCAAGACACCGCACTTCCAGTGAGATTGTATTTGAACCCGGGACAGCTGACAACGGGCCACAACGTAGTCCACGGTTCAAATACCCGGACATAGAGATGGCGTTTCTCCTTGGGGCCTGACTCGGTGACTGACCGCGGTCTGGCGATCCTGCGCTGTGTACTTGCTGGCGGGCATCTTGAGGTCGGTGGCGATGCGCAGCGTCTCCCTGGCCGTGAGCGCCCCCAGCAGCGCCAGCTCCTGCGCGATGAGCACGCAGTGCTGGCGGTACGCGTCCGCGCCCACCTCCGCGCCGTTCACCAGCACCCGGCCGGACACGCCCGTCGTCCGCTGCCCGGCCAGGATGCTGAGGCAGGACGTCTTCCCGGCCCCCGACGGGCCCAGGATGGCGGTGAGGCGGCCCGGGCGCAGGCGGCCCGTTACGGACTTAAGGATCTGCCGGGGAGAGCGTCCTGGGCCGGGTACAGACAGAGTGCGTCAGCAACGACGTCAGCCTGGGAGGGTATGCACACACCTCACAGCACAACGCAGCCGCGTCAGCGCGCTGCCTGCCCACCGGCCCACCGGGCTGACAACCTACCCGCCTTCCTATCCGGAGCGACGTAGCTGACGTTGAAGTCCAGCCGAAGGCCGCCGGCCACAGTCCCCTCCATCGTCGCGGCTTCCATCGCGGCGGCGGCGTGGGGCGGCGTGGCGCGGTCGGGCTGTACCCGCGGGGTCATCATCGGCCGGCCCAGCGGCAGCAGCAGCACCTCACCGACGATAGCATCCGCCGGCCGACGCGCAGCCGGCTCTCGGCGCAGCCAGCAGGGTCCCAGCAGAGAGCCACTGGCGTCCGCGGCCCCGCGATCAGACAGCGTCGTCTTGACATTTACTCACCCTGCAGCAGGAAATGCATAAAAATGAACTCTACGGTGGTTGGCATTCAGAAAATTCCGCTGAAAGTCGCGAAAAAAATTGTCGAGCGCAACTCTAATCGACTTTAATTGCGGTCACACGGAGCTGGAACCATGGCTGCCCCCCCCCCCCCCCGGGGGGGGGGGGGGGGGCACACGTGGGCTCTCACTGTTTGCCTCCGCGATTCGTTGTTCGCGCCTCGCGGCCGCGGTTGATGACGAGAGAGAAATAATAGCTGTCAGAACGGCCGGGGGTCAGCGAGGGTTCAAGGCTGCAGTCATGGCGTTTGCACCGATAAGTACGCCTCTAGTCTTAGTACCACGCGGCAGACAAGGTCTTACATATTAAGTCGGGCAGATTGTAGTCTCAGATACCTTGGGATCGTTATCGACCGAGCGATTAGGGCATACTTTGTTGTCGAGGTGGTCACGACACGGTGACAGTTTGCATGATCGGACGTAAAATCAAAGCATTCATCTTTTGTTTCTTCGCCACCCTCTCCTTCCCCTCCAAAAAAATTACTTATTCAAACCATTCAATATATGTCGCAAGTTGAGTCTAGTAAGGTAGACAATCGACTCATGTCATGGTTTAGCACAGTGATGGTTGGTTGAAGCCTTAGGCCGCTTTCTTTGGGCGTACGAAAAGCCCGCTGCCGGGCGTCACCAGGTTGGTTGGTTTTTCGTTCCTCTGTCTAGCGGGCTGGCCGGTTGCCGACTATTGCTGGATCACCCACCCCACCCTTCCCTAGATGGTGCCTCTACCACAGGGGCTGAAGGATACTATTGCAGATGGTGTTCCTGGTGTAGGTGTACACCGTGTCTGGCATTTGCTGCTATGGTACGACGCCGCTGCGTTCCTCTTCCTGTAGAAGTTTTTTTACTTTTCACACCTAAAACTTGAAAATTTTGAGGAGCTCTGGTACCGCCCGCCCAAGCGCGCATCCGCCTTGCACACTGTGGCATTGATTTTCTCTCTCTCTCTCTCTCTCTCTCTCTCTCTCTCTCTCTCTCTCTCTCTCTCTCTCTCTCTCTCTCTCTCTCTCTCTCTCTCTCTCTCTCTCTCTCTCTCTCTCTCTCTCTCTCTCTTCTCTCTCTCCCTGCAGAAAATAGGTACAGACCTTGTGTTTGCGCGGCCTTAGCTCATATGTCCTCGCCCTCGCCGAACTGGAAGTGAAGGCCTAGGTCCGGTCTCCCCCCCCCCCCCCCCTCCTCTTTCTTCGCCGTTTCTTCAGGAGAGCCCCTTCATGAGCTCCACAAGAGGTGGTACCCTCCCAATAAAATCACAGATTTGAGAGTGAGCTGGATTTAATGGTTTCTCTCGGGACGGTAACTGATGGATACAATTTGCATAGCCACTTAGGCCTGCCCGTCAGAGCCGCGTCGGGCCTGTTCAAGCGGTGGAATGGAATGCCTCGGCTAAGAACTGGTGGCCATTACTGTGGTAGCTCAGCTCACCAACGATGCACAAAGGAAGGTCAGGCCTGTCTCGTCTGGATGTCACTTTTTGGCCAGGCAGCTTCTTGTAGAAATTTCGTCTTTGCACGTCCCAGTGACTTTGTCATATCAGGAGTTGACAAAGTGGTGTGCACAACTCTGACCGACACTGTGTCGCTTAAACCAGCCGCCAGCCGCCCTACCCCCACGTGGAGAAGGGGTGCGTCAGGACGAAAACTCGAGGGTTTTCACGGATTCCCGGACTAACGCCTCACTGAAACGAACAACGAGACGGCCTTGCGGCGCGGGGGCGTCACTGCAGCATGCGGCGCGCCTCCAGCCGCGGCAGCTGCGACTCTGGCGATATGGCACGCTCGCTGAGGCCGAGGTCAGGTCGCACACACTCACTTGGCCCACATACTTCTTCTCGTTGGCCGGCGGTCCAGTCGCCGAGGCGTCGATGAAATGCGTTTCACTGAGGCCTCCGGTGCGTCCGGACTTTCTCCTCCACGCTCGGCGCCTCGGCGGGGGAAGACTGCGACAACCTGTTGAAGGCGCTACGCACTGCACCTCCCGCACCGGTGCACTGTCCGCACAACGCTGCGCTCGCGGCCCGGCGATCCGGCACGATCGTGATGTTTCGATGTTTTGATGGCTTCGCCTGTAACCACCGGCGCGGCAGTGCTATCAAGCCGGCCTCAGAGACTGACTGTTTGAGTTCGAGGTTCGCGTCTCATGAGAGCCAAGTGGCGAGGCGGTGAGCGGGCGGCTGGGGGCCGGGGGGTCGGGCATGCCGGAGGGGGGCGGGGGGGGGGGGCATGAGATGCGGTGGGGATCGCCCACTGCCCACTGCCACTGGGCCCCCTCTCACCCATGGACAGCGCGCTCTCGGCGGATGGTCAACGAACTAACGAATGACCCCCGGATTAAAAACAAAAGCGCGCGCGCGCTGGAGTCGGGTGTACGCCGACCAGTGCAAAGGAGAACCGGTTCGGCATCCGCGACAATGTCAGCGCCAGCGACGCCCGTCGCCAGTCGTCGCGGGCGAGGAGGATTCCGCTGAAAACTTATTCAGGTGAAATTTATGAAAGCTGGGTGGGAGCATCTACAGTGCAAACTACACCATGCAACTTTAGAGGACTACAAATGTGGAAAAAGCAGTACTTCTTCGTGCGCACTTTGCCTGCCGTGCTAAAAGCACTATAACTGCATTTAAGCTGCACCTGGAATTTCAACACAGATCTTTCCACACGGGCGGGCCTAGCGTGACAGCATATCAGTGTCACAGAAATCTGATGATAGGGCCGACAAATAAGGCCTTCGTTGAACACGTGTCCGCACGCCCCATGTCCCATGAGCTATACCGCTATCACATCGCTGCTCTCAGAACAAGTTTAATTAATCAAGGTCAGGAGCGCCTGGGTTGTATCAGCGCGCCCTTTTCTTCTTATCAGCACAAGAAATACCTTTGCCAAGGCGATGTGTCGTATCAGAAGCTCTCGCCTTGGTGAGAGACCATTGATTCTAGACACATCTGACCCACGCAAGACAGAGAGAGAGAGAAAGAGAGAGAGAGAGAGAGAGAGAGAGAGAGAGAGAGAGAGAGAGAGAGAGAGAGAGAGAGAGAGAGAGAGAGAGAGAGAGAGATAAGGTATATATAAGGTATATATATATCTATATCACATCACGATCGCATACGTCACTGGACGAACTCCCAAACTAGCGGCGTTATCATCCGAAATTTCCTTCGTTTCCTTCCCGGCGATTTACTGTGTGGACGCCTATAGAAACAAGTCCGAAGGCGAGAGCTTCGATCGGACGTGTTCGGCAGGTTCTCAGTTGCGGGGGCTCGGGGGCTCTTCGATTCCATACATTTGCGTTCGCCTTTACTGCTCGGCACGTGGCCGCTCGCTACCCAGGGTCTCCCGTCCCCGTCTCCCGGGGTATCCCGTCTAATGGTCGCATATAGATTAAGCAAAGGAGCTTGAAGAGAAAAAAAATAAGTAAAAAAACATAAGTAACAAGCGACTGGACAACAACACCACGGGTTTGAACGAGCTGAAAGAATGCTGAAAGAATGGGGGGTACAATGAGATCGCTCTTCGGTTGATGGTCTCCCTGACGTAAACCAATTTCACATGCACGGACGGCACTCCGACGGGACACAGGAATAGTGAACAAGGTCTCTCTCTCCCTCTTCTCTCTCTCTCTCTCTCTCTCTCTCTCTCTCTCTCTCTCTCTCTCTCTCTCTCTCTCTCTCTCTCTCTCTCTCTCTCTCTCTCTCTGCCTCTCCCTCTCTCCCTGCAGAAAATAGGTACAGACCTTGCGTTTGCGCGGCCTTAGCTCATATGTCCTCGCCGAACTGGAAGTCAAGGCTTACGTCCGGTCTCCCCCCCCCCCCCTAAGTGTGCGCACTGACGTCACCGCCACAGAGCTGAGCCTTACGAAAAGAGGAGTGCTTTGACAGACGTACGAATACAATAATAATACAAAGGAATACCAATAGCACAGGGAGAAGTAGGGCTTGTGGAGGCATGGAAAATGACATAAAAAAAAAAGATTTACAAAAACAATATTGATCTTTCAATTTATTTTCCTTCCGCATCAATCTCCTAGTATACGCTGTTCTTTGTATTTGTAAAAAAATAAAAATAATGCACACATTTTACACAACTTACTTGTAATACTACGCCAACATGTGGATGTGGCATGTTTGTGCCGCCATGCCTCTCAAATTTCATTTTTTTTAAAGGCTCAGCAATAGCTTCTGAATACTAAAATCAATATTGCATGTAAGTGATGTCTTCATCTTTGGTCTGGCATGGAAGAATGTTCATACAAAATTGTGCGGACAGTCCATCTATACTTAATTGGTAAAACTTAAAGACAAGGAGATTATTTATAGAAATGTACTTAATGAAATAAGTATCACAAGCCAGGCAAAACTAGAAACACGACAGATATCGAATGGCGTGTTGCTCCAGTTGCTCCTGCGCAAATAGTATGCAGAAGGCACTGACAAGATAAAACAAAAGCCACCAACGAACTACCCAAATTATGGCCGTAATTTTCACTCTAGAACGTGAGGAAGGAATCTCAAGGACGCAGTCTCTAATCCCATAGTTAGTCGTACTCGCGGGTAGACGTCTGGGAAAGTCTGTGAACACTAACGAGGTAATTGAGATCCTTTATTGGGGCGTATTGAGCAGAGCTGTCCCTTTCTCAATCCTGTACAACAGTACACACTAACCCACCTTCGATGCAAAGTAAAACTTCCCTTTGACACAAAGAAAGATAATACACACGGTGAGGACGAATTATAAATACTTTTAAATCAGGGGTATCTTTCACTCCGTCGTGGGACTCACAGCTGTGGAGTCTTGCCAACCCTATCCGCACGGAGATGGCTCGTGCCAGTGCGACACTACTACCACTCAGAAACCCACGCGAGGTAAATGATACTCCTGGGATATGCAGTCTGCGACAGGAATACAAAATAGTGATTTTACAGTATATGCATGACTCACAGCAAAAATATGCCGACAAAACTGGAGCAACCTAACACAATTTAATTATTCGTAAGTTGTAACATCAACACTCCTTCGCAAGGTAAGAAATGGTTTGATTGATATGACTAAAAATCTCGCACAAGGCGCGAGCAACCAATACCTAATACATTTACGTGCTCGCATGGCACACGATACAGACGAATCACAGAGGGGGAAACTAGCACTGGACTGCACCCTCCTTTAGGAAGAGGAGGAACTCCCTGCGAACCGATTGCCGCAGACATTTCGGACGTTTCTGCGGTTGGTCGCCGGAAGCAGGTGGGTTTTTTGCCCGTATATTGGTCACCTGGCCTCATCTTAAGAAAGACACGGGCGTAGGCGCAAGCCTAACTCAGTCTGTCAACTACGAGATCTCTCGGTAATACGCTGACACGAGGGGACGAGATGGCACCGAATGCGTCGCGTTGGTCTGCTCACTGGCGGAAGCGCCGGAGCCGTAGGCGCAGCACGAAGTAGGCGGCCAGCCTGACGACGGACCCGATGGCGAACAGGATCCCGGCGTCCATCCAGTAGTTGCCCTTGTCCAGGTCCAGCTCGTGTAGAAACTTCTCCGGCCGGGTGAAGTGGCAGTAGTCGTCGGAGCAGCCGAGCGGCGCGCGGTTGTAGCCGTACACGGACAGCATGGAGCCGGACAGGCCGTACTTGAGGTAGGAGGCGTGGAACAGCCAGCGCATGCCGGCCGGCGCGTCGCGCTGGTGCACGAAGTAGCCCGAGAACACGGTGAACGGCAGGATGGCCAGCGGACCGAAGATGACGCCGTGCTGCGGGCAGAGACACGCGTGAGAACGCCGCGGGGGCAGGGCACCAGCCGGCACCAGCACTAGAGGTGTGCGAACAGCCCTTGTTCAGATTCGAGCGAACACGAACATTTTAATCAAAATTCGAACCGAACCGAACAAAACCAATTTTGCTCGAAACCGAACCGAACCGAACAAGTGGCTGTTCGACACGGATCCGAACACATCCGAACAAAATTCTGTCTCTTTTGTACATTAAATGCACAGAAAAACTGAAAACTTCCTTTGGACCGCGATTTGTGTTCGATGGCGAACGCACATTTTCAAAGTTTTCGAACAGCTCGCGTCCGAACACCTGTTGTTCGCCCCCGATCGAACAAGTTTTCTGTTCGGTTCGTTCGTGTTCGCTCGGATTCGGACATGTTCGCACATCTCTAACCAGCACTGGGAGGGAATCCAGCCCGCTCTGCTACCGAGGCCCTGGTACTCACCTCCACCTTCATGGCGGCGCCCACGAGCAGGCCCACGCTCTGCGCCACGTACGAGACCAGGCCATTGATGAGCAGGAACTGGGAGAAACGCATCACCTCCATGGGCTGCGCCGTCATGTAGTACACGATGCACGTGTACAGACACGTGCACACCGCCTGCAGGGGCACGTCCGCCATGGTCACGGCCAGGAAGTACGACTTGAGCGAGTACCACCTGTTGAAGTGCTCGCGCGCTATGATGGGCATCTCGAGCGGGACTGGAACAGAGACGAGAAATCTGTGCAAATCTCTGCAACCGCAAACAAAGGTGGTGTTTTCATTTTTTTTCCTCCCCAGTTTGTTCATCCTCCCCGACCCTAATCAAAAAATCCACCACGAAGGCCGCAACTGTGAGCCGAATCGACAAGGCGGCGGACCCGTAGCGGGCCCGATAACATAGCCACCGCATTGCAGCCCGGCCCCGGCCCGCCCGGCTCAGACAATACCGGCGGGGCCGCGGCGCCCGTTGGGTTGCCTAGCCGGCAGGCGCACAGACCGATGACTCCTTGTCGATGCTGCTTGTGCCCAGCCCGTCCCATCCTCTCCGTCTCAAATACATACATGCAAGGATCATGGCCGACAGCGCGGTGAACATGAGGAACATGAGGCAGAAGAACAGAAGGCTGAAGTTGTGGAAGACGTGGGCCGCGTCCCTGCCGATGTCCAGGAAGAGCACGCCGATGAGGAGGCCCGCCACGAGGTGGATGTAGAGCCGCGAGTGGCACAGCATCTGCGCCGCAGGCATTCCCACCGTCATTTCGGCTTCGCGCACTAATCATAACCAGGCAAAAGCGTGGAGGGTTGACTCACCCGATCGCGCAGCCCCTTGAGGAAGGTGCGCTTGATGAGCACGTACAGCTGCATCCAGAAGGAGGCCGGGTACACGCGCGAGGACTGCCGGCAGTGGCCGCGGTCCGAGGCCGCCGCCGACGCGCTCACGCTGCTCTGCCGGGACAGCGACAGATCGTCCCCCGTCGTCGTGCTGCCGCCGTGGAGCGCGGTGGCGGCGGAGGTGGCCGTCGAGGTGGTCGCCCACAGGTCGCAGCGGCCGTTGTCGCTGGTCCGCACCAGGTCGTCCGCGTAGTCGCCGTACTCGCCGCTCGTCACCTCCAGCGCTGCGGGGAACACGGGAGAACAGAGTGTCAGAGTGGGCCGAGGGAAAAACCGAATACACCGAGGTGGCCGAGCTGGAATACCGTCACTGGGAGGATACATACCGAAGTCGGCGGGGTTGTGGTAGGGCGGGCAGCGCAGCCCCACGCCGGCCATGTAGGGCAGGAGGTTGGCGGTGTGGCCGCTGTAGGCGCAGCGGCCGTCCGCCAGCAGGTACAGCTGGTCCAGCATCTCGAACACGGAGGCGGACGGCGTGTGGATAGTGCAGACCACGGTGCGGCCCTGCCGCGACAGCCGCCTCAGCACGCCCACGCACTGCTTGGTGGTGGAAGAGTCCAGCCCACTGCAGGGAGGAGGCGACGAGCACGTTAGAATAACGGTTTCGATCCGACAAAGGACGTCTGACGCCGAGCATGGCGCCTGCGAGCGCCGGGGTAGGCCAGCCCGCACAGCACGCGTGCGTGCAGAGGTCGCTATTGCCTACCCAGCAGGCGCCATGTGCGCGCTGACTGGCCAAATAAGGTTACTCACCTGGTGGGCTCGTCGAAGAACATGACGGGCGGGTTGCTGAGCAGCTCCAGGGCGATGGCGAGACGCTTGAGCTGTCCGCCGGACAGGCGCCCCGTCATGGTGTCGCGGTGCTCGTGCAGCCCCAGCGACTGCAGCACCTCGGTGATGCGCGCGCGCGCCTCCGCGCCCTTGCCGCAGCCCAGCTTGAGCACGGCCGCCACGTTCATGGCCTCCTTGACGGTGAGCTGCGGGTGCAGCGGGGCGTCCTGCTGGATGTACACGCTCTGGCGGCGGAAGGCGCGCGCGTCGCGCGGGCTGCCGTTCACCAGCAGGTGGCCCCGGACCCCCCACGACCTGGACAAGGACAAGGAGCGCGTTAGCGCAGTGGCGCGGCGCACCCGAACCGTCTCACTACCCGGGGGGATCAGCAAAGGAATAAGCCGGCGTGTCGGGTGGGCCGAAGCGGGGGACATCGGCACCGCCTCGATCACCACTGTCCACAGCCCGCAGGCGCCAGCAGAAGGTCAAAACGACCCCGGCTCTGGCGACTGCACGGCTGACCGGCAAGGACGGCGGGGAGGGCCCTCTGCGCTGCCGGGTGCAGCTGCACCGGAGCAGGAGCAGAGGCGAGGCGAGGTGAGGCGAGCAGGCGGCGGGGAGGGCCCTCTGCACTGCCGGGTGCAGCTGCACCGGAGCAGGAGCAGAGGCGAGCAGGCGAGGTGAGGCGAGCAGGCGGCGGGGAGGGCCCTCTGCACCGGCGTGCAGCAGCTGCACCGGAGCAGGAGCAGAGGCGAGGCGAGGTGAGGCGAGCAGGCGGCGGGGAGGGCCCTCTGCACTGCCGGGTGCAGCTGCACCGGAGCAGGAGCAGAGGCGAGGCGAGGTGAGGCGAGCAGGCGGCGGGGAGGGCCCTCTGCACTGCCGGGTGCAGCTGCACCGGAGCAGGAGCAGAGGCGAGGCGAGGTGAGGCGAGCAGGCGGCGGGGAGGGCCCTCTGCACTGCCGGGTGCAGCTGCACCGGAGCAGGAGCAGAGGCGAGGCGAGGTGAGGCGAGCAGGCGGCGGGGAGGGCCCTCTGCACTGCCGGGTGCAGCTGCACCGGAGCAGGAGCAGAGGCGAGGCGAGGTGAGGCGAGCAGGCGGCGGGGAGGGCCCTCTGCACTGCCGGGTGCAGCTGCACCGGAGCAGGAGCAGAGGCGAGGCGAGGTGAGGCGAGCAGGCGGCGGGGAGGGCACCACCGTAGTGTTCTGCATGGGGCGGGCATAGCCGGGCTTGGCTCGGTCATGGCCCATAACCGAAATCTTCTGTCTCTGTCTACTCGTAAGAACCAAGTGAGTGCGAGAGAGACGGACGACGCTCAGTCATAGCCTTGCCGTGCCATGTCCGCCCGATGCAGAACACTAAACCACCGGCACCACCGGCACCACCGGCACCAGCACCGCATGGAGTACAAGGACGCGGAACACCGATAGACATCCGACAGCGCCGCGTCACCCGCCCGCCCGTCTGTCCGGCCGGCGTCCGGCGTCCGGGCCGGGCTGGACAGCCCGCCCCCCCCCCCTCCTCTCTGCCCCCCTTTCCTATTCTCTACCGCCCCTTGCTCAGGAATCGATGTAGCAGCACGTGGGAACGAGTACGCCTGCCGCGGATGTGAGGGTGAGTGCTGAGATAACAGACGAGAACGACGCCGCCTACGACGCTGACCGCTTAAGTACGTCACCGACTAGGGGAAAAACTCACACACAAAAAAAAACGCTTCAGCCTTTATTCAGGTGCAGAAGAGAGGGAGCTCCCTTGGCAAAAGTAATGTCTAAAATATGTCTGACGGTTGTTTTTCCAAGATGGTCGTTCCTCAGAGTTCAGCGCGAGCCATTTGTCAAACAGATCTTAGACTTTGTTTGGTTAACTGTAAAATGTTCTTCGGACAAAATCTAAAGAGATTTCTCAGACAATTCTGAGGTGTGTCGCATTTGTCTCTCAGATCCCTCTCAGCTATTTCCGATACAATAGTCAGCCGTTTTCGTCCACCGTCTATCTGAAAATTGTCTAAGGAAGGCAGTACATTCGGCAAGGAACGCAAGAAGCTGTCTGAAAAACGTCCAACGTTGAAGACATTCGCCAGACATTCCTGAAGCCAAAAAAACAACATAAAAACAGAACAACCTGCGTCCGGATTAGAACCTCGAACTGTCGAGTCCGAAACTGCCTCCGAGCGCGCTCGGCCAACAGCACGCACAACGTTGAATCGTGCTGGGCACCGGACCCAATGCAAATGCGCTGCCGTTGATCTGGGGACACGCAAGAGTCCGCTGTTGATGACAGGCCACCGCCCGATTAAGTCGTCAACATGCGCTGTGGCCAGGCGCGCCCAGAGTCAGCCTGCTGATGCGAAATCCCCGGATCGAATCCGGACGCGGAACTATTTTTCTTTTAGGTTCGGGAATGTCTGGCGAATGTCTTCAACGTTGGACGTTTTTCAGACAGCTTCTTACGTTCCTTGCCGAGTGTGCTGCCTTCCTTAGACAATTTTCAGATAGACGGTGGACGAAAACGGCTGACTATTGTGTCGGAAATAGCTGAGAGGGATCTGAGAGACAAATGCGACACACCTCAGAATTGTCTAAGAAATCTCTTTAGATTTTGTCCGACGAACATTTTACAGTTCACCAATCAAGATCTGTTTGACAAATGGCTCGCTGAACTCTAAGGAACGACTAGCGTGGAAAGACAACCGTCAGACATATTTTAGACGTTACGTTTGCCAAGGGAGGAGTGTCCAGGTTGATAACGGCCAGGTGCTGCGGCGTCGGCGGCCGCCAGGTGTTTGGCACCAGGGTGAGATAGAGCAGCAAGTGCTAGGGCTTACAGATTAACCAAAGCCCAGACAGGTGTCCCAGTGTTGCAGCAACCATTCGCGCCACATATGTGACGCATGGTGTAACACCTGACACCACCCCTAAATCACATCGGAGTGCCTTGCGTGAGTTTGGGATGGGACCACCTGCTCCGGCTTGGCCAAAGTTTGCCCTATCATGTCGGACAGAAACTGCATGAAACTGTAAGTGTTTTTTTTTTCATTCTTTTCAAATCCACGCGCTATGGAACCGTGGGCTGGAACTCGGGGGGTGGTTTCTCTTCCCCGCCATCGCCTCGCGCTTCGTACCCGGCCTGCCCCTAGTGTTCCGCTCCGCTACCGCACCGTGTGACTCGACGTGGAACGTGACACGTGAAAAGACGAGACGTGAAGAGGCTCTCGAAGCCGACATTTTTCGCATCCGACAGGCTGAGTGCTGTTGTCGAGAGGGAAAACGCTCGCAAGTACCAAGTACCCAGTACCCTGTCCCCGCGATGCGGCAGTGGCGCCATCCCCGGCCCGTGCCGGCGGCGGGTACTATCGCCGTCACCGCGGCCGTCACTCACAGATGGCCGGCCGGCGGCGTCGGGGGCGTCACCCCAAACCGTGACGTACGCGGAGCCGCGCGCCGCGCAGGCCGCAGCGCCGTGGAGAGCGACAGAGACAGGGGAGGGGTTGGTAGTGCGGGTTCAGCTCGCAGCACGTGCCTTCCTACAACGCCGCGGCAAAAGAAGAAGAAGAAGAAAAAGAACAAGAAACAACCGGCGGGTTTTCGTATGAATTTCCGCACTGTTGAAAATGAAAGTCTGCGTGTCGGTGGGGAGAATTGTGTCGCAAGGCCGTTATTACTGTGGACTGTGGCCATCAAATAACTGCGCTGCTGTGACCCTTAGACCAGAGCTCCGGCCGTGTCTGGCCGGGCCTAGCCGTTTGTAGTGTCCTGTCTTCTCGTCCCCCTCGGCCTCCCCCTTCCCTATCTCGTCTTGCTTCAGTGCTGCACGCCTGCTTAGCCACTCGGGCCGGCGCGCGGCAAACTAACCTTGGGCTTCCCGACCTGCGCTTTGTTTGTCCAAAGTCAACGGGTGCGTTGTAAAAGAGGCCCAATTCTCCCAGTTTAGGCTCCCGTTTTCGGGGTGAAAGAACTTTACATGAATACCCCCCCCCCCCCCCTCCCTGGTGCGGGAAAGGGGGTCGACACGGAACGACGCGAGGACGGCGACGCGGCAGCGAACGCGGAACTAAAACCGTCTCGTCTCGCGGGGGCCCCTTCTTCCCTTCCCGAGCCCTGTGTCCCGTTCGGTAGACGCCCCACGCCCCACGCACCTCCACCCATCCTGCCAGCATCCCCTCCCCTTCCCCACCCCGCCGCTGGCACGCGAGATGCGGCCACGGACCGCGGCGCGGGCAGGGCTAAAGAGCTCGTCTCAGCGTAGCGGGCTCGTCTTGTGGAGAGCTGACGGAGCCGGACTCGTTTCGTTATCAACCACACCGCTGCTGCTGCTGCTGCTACTGCGTCGCCCTTGTACCGTTTCATTGTGTTGCCTGCTTCCTGCATCTTACCCCGTCCCCGTGGTACCGAGATTCCGCTGTCGAAAAGCATAGCACAGCCAGGCGCGGATACAGGGGAGGGGCGATGGGGGCGTCGCCCCCCCCCCCCCCCCCTGGGCCTCAGAAGGGCGCCGGAAATGTAGGCAACCGGCGTAACTTTTCCGCCTGTAAGTATAGGCAAAAAGCAGGACATTGCCTCCCCCTGAAGCCGCTCCTGGATCCGCTACTGAGCACAGCACACGCAAAGCGGTGTATGTCAGTCTGGACCGGTCCCGCTTTATCTCAGCCCGGCCGCTGCACGCCGAGGCTGAGTACAAGCTAAAGGACTTCTCCTTGCACGCCGCAGCCAGACGACCAAATGCACCCAAACTTTTTACATGACCGCGTTCTGACGTAGGGACGAAAACTTCAGACGGCGTCACTAACGCTTTAGTGTTTTAAGTTTTCGTCCATACGTCAGAAGTGTTTGATTAGTTCCCACTTCAGGCCTGATAACCAAACATTTGGTCCGTACGCCGAATCATTTCTCTCAGTGCGTCGACCCGCAGCGCCCCGGCCCCGCCCCTTTACCGAAATGCAATGGTGACATCTGCTTGCATCGGCTCCTCTTCGCGGGCCAACCCAACCATATTTATGGATGCTTTCAAATTGCGTAGACGCCGGGGCGCGGCAGGGCACGGCACGGCACACGGCACGGCCATGGCATTCCCTCTCCTCCCCTCCCCTCGCACCGCACCGCGCCGCTCCGCGCCCAGCCCAGCCCAGCCCGCATGCCACAGCCGCGGCTTATTTTGCAGCTGCTCGCATGTACCACCACCAACTGCACGCCACAGAGCCGGCGCCGGAGTGAGTTGTGCGTCACGTGGTTTCTGGATGGTGCGGTTCTCCGCCAGACGCACTTCACTTTGTTCGGTGGCGCGCGGCAGCAGCAGCGGCAGCAGCAGCGGCGGCCACTGCAGCAGGAAGGAGGTCCCACTCCTCTGCTCTGCCAGCGCAGCGCAGGACGCAGCCTGCAGCTCTAGTCTGACGGTCCGCAGCGCCGCGCAGCCTTCGCGCCGACAGGGGGGGGGGGGGGAGACCTTGCAGCGCGCACTATCCACGATCCCCACCCTTTCCCTCTTTGTTTGTATCCTGCAGTTGCAGCGGCAGTCTGCTGCAGTCCAAGCGAGCCTAACCATGCTGTGTGTGTGTGTGTGTGAGAGAGAGAGAGAGAGAGAGAGAGAGAGAGAGAGAGAGAGAGAGAGAGAGAGAGAGAGAGAGAGAGAGAGAGAGAGAGAGAGAGAGAGAGAGTAGAGTGTGTGTGTGTGTGTGTGTGTGTGAGAGAGAGAGAGAGAGAGAGAGAGAGAGAGAGAGAGAGAGAGAGAGAGAGAGAGAGAGAGAGAGGAGAGAGAGAGAGAGAGTGAGTGAGTGAGTGTGTGTGTGTGTGTGTGTGTGTGTGTGTGTGTGAGAGAGAGAGAGAGAGAGAGAGAGAGAGAGAGAGAGAGAGTGAGTGAGTGAGTGAGTGTGTGTGTGTGTGTGTGTGTGTGTGTGTGTGTGTGTGTGTGTTTGCATGATTGTCAACTGCTGCTTGCAGTTCCGCTTCTTTGCGTTCCTTATCAACACCCCGTAGCGGCTGCGAACTTTTCATCACTCTTATCAGAAGGGGTGGTGTACTCACGTGTATCCGGACAGCACGTCCAGCAGGGTGGACTTGCCCGCCCCCGACGGGCCCATGATGGCCGTCAGCTGGCCGGCGCGGAACTCGCCCGAGACGCCCTGCAGGATGCGCCGCGGCTCTGCGGGACAGACGGACAAAGAGCACGGTGTCACGAGACGGGCAAGAAAGAAAGAAATTATTTTAAAACCACACTCGCAGGCAGTATTTGAGCCCGGGCGAAATCGCGACGACCAGGAACTGCAAAATATTTCCACTCTTATCATATCGCTAGTCACCCGTCAATGAAAAAACAGAAAAAAGCGCGATAAGCTATGAGTGTCACACCCAAGAGGCCTATCTCCCATAACCCTATCGCCCACCTGCGCGGGGCACACGTGTGTGTGTGTGTATGTGTGTGTGTGTGGGTTGGGGGGGGGGGGGGGGGGGGGGGGGGGTCCTCGCACGCCACGGGGTGATACAGAGTTGCACACGCCGTGTGCTCGTGCTCGTAGCTGAGCGCTCGGGCGCTTCGCCGATAACCTAGCCAGCTCACCGGCCGGCCCATAAAGTTTTTAGAGTTATTTCGAGTGCCTAATCGTGTGACCCGGGCGGCCCGGGCGATAAGTGTTAGACGTTATAACACCTGAGGCAGGCGGGGAGACCGCGCACATGTATCCAAGTGACGGCGTCAGGATATACGGTCTCCCTCACCCCAACCGTCGGTCTCTCTCTCTCTCTCTCTCTCTCTCTCTCTCTCTCTCTGAAGCTTTTTGTTACAATCCTAGACTGAGCTGTACTTGTGTCTGTATACTGTGCCTCATGAGTGGTACTGCCTTACAGGGCTTTTCAGTCCTATTGTACCACGTTAGACCAATAAAATCAAATCAAATCAAATCAAATCAAATCAAATCTCTCTCTCTCGCTCTCTCTCTTTCTTAATTTTCTCAAACTAATAAAAAATGTAAACTTTGGCATTATGCCTCCACACCTTTAACTTCCGCACCGCACTTACAAAATTCTTTTAGATCAAACATTAAACACTGCATGATTAAACACTGAGAAAAATCTTTGGCTCCTGGACCACAGGGTAGTTTTGAGCGTCCCACCATGACCCTACATCCAAAACGTTAATTCCGTAGGTCTAAACTCTCAGTGCTGTGCATCGAGCTCTAGACACGGGAGCAAAATTCTAGACTCATGTGTTAATCGTTTAGTGCCTGGCGCTAATCGTTTGGTGCGTTCCCAGACTTTTGGCGTGGGGACTAAACGTCCTGTGCCCAGAGCCCCAAAAAATTATCAGTGAAGTGCGACAAATTCACACTGTCCCTGGCCCAAAATTGTCAAACAAAATCCCCCCAATAAAGTATTTTTAAAACAAAAAATAAAAAAATCCCTATTTAAATAGGAAGCAGATGATACCAACTCTAAATGTCGTCCAGTTTCGTAAGGGTTTAGGATGTTAATGAAAATAAAGTTTTATGTGTGTGTCAGTGAAAGCAGAACTTATCCTTTGTTGTATTATGAGGGAGAGCCGAAGATATTTAAAAGGAAAGAACATCTTCTGAGGCAAATTTGCAGGGCCCGATCCACCTCGTGACTTTGTAAACCTCAGAAATGAACCCCCAATAAACTCTCTCACTTGCCTTCTACCGAACTACCTGGCTGGATCTTTTGCTCTCCTAACCCTCGCACGTGTCATCGTCTGCCTCTGAACATCACAGAGCAGCGCAGCGCACACCAATAAAAAGTAGTCAGAAGAACAGCCCACAGCCCAGGCCAAAGCGAAGCGACAGAACAGAGTCGATTCGATTATTCGGAACTGTGATGCGTATGGGTATGACCGGGCACGGGCACCCGCACCGCAAACTCATCGGTCTTAATTTATACGTCTAGGGGAGAGGTGAAAATGCGGCATGGCAGTGGCCCCGCTAACGAACGCTTTGCGTTACACATCGTTCCTGGATACGGCACACGGCACCGCGCGTCACGTGGTGACCGCGGTGGCCCTCCGGCCACCGTCCTGCGGCTGGCCTCCTCCGGCCACGGGGCCAGTCCAGCTCCGCGTGGACTGGGGGGTATTTGGCCTCCACGGGATGTTCGACCAGTGGCCTCGGGGAGGGGGGGGGGGGGGTAATAAAACACAAGAATACAATATTAAAAGTTTTTTTAATTCAATGCTTGAATTAGCAAAAGTGTCTACAATTTTATTTACATCTAAATTTGAGGCCTTTTCTCTTCCTACACTCATCAAAATAAGTGGCTCAAGTAGATCCTGGCCTAGTGAACTACGTAGCCTTGTCTTAATCTCCTTCACTTTCGAAAACACACGTTCACACGTAACTTGTGTGGTTGGGAGAGTGAGAACAAACTTATAACATTCGTCGCTGTCTCTGTCAGACGGAGTGTTGTGAATGTAGTAATCTCTTCTGCTGTACTTTACTTTTTGTTTTTCTGGCTCACCGCCTTCTGGATCTTGTAACCTCGTGACTTTGTTAACCTCAGAAATGAACCCCCAATAAACTCTCTCACTTGCCTTCTACCGAACTACCTGGCTGGATCTTTTGCTCTCCTAACCCTCGCACGTGTCATCGTCTGCCTCTGAACATCACGGAGCAGCGCAGCGCACACCAATAAAAAGTAGTCAGAAGAACAGCCCACAGCCCAGGCCAAAGCGAAGCGACAGAACAGAGTCGATTCGATTATGCGGAACTGTGATGCGTATGGGTATGACCGGGCACGGGCATCCGCACCGCAAACTCATCGGTCTTAATTTATACGTCTAGGGGAGAGGTGAAAATTCGGCGTGGCAGTGGCCCCGCTAACGAACGCTTTGCGTTTCACGTCGTTCCTGGACACGGCATACGGCACCGCGCGTCACGCGGTGACCGTCCTGCGGCTGGCCTCGGCCACGGGGCCACGCTCCGCGTGGCCTCCGCGGGAACTTCCCATTTCCCGCCCGGGCCAGTCCGGCCCTGAGACCGGCCCTAGGCTGCTGAGTGTGCCGCCTCGTCTGTCATTAGGAAAGTATTTACGAGGTCGCGGCACGGCCCGCCCTAGAGAGACTCGCCCTACCAGTGTTTACGAGAAGCCCCGCGCCGACTCGTACCGTGCCATGCCCTAGGCCGGCCATACGGCGGCGATTCGCGTTGAAATGTGCGCAAGGTGGATGCTCCTTTCACAAACAATAAAGGTTGCTGGGTGCGGGGATTCTCTCTCTCTCTTTCCTCCATCGCACTGATGTTTTCCTAGACCTTGCGCATATCCGCCGCACGACAAACAAACGCACCGCAAAACGGCCAGAGGTGGATCGGGATCAGCAAACACTTTTGTTGACAGTTGACGGGCGCCGGCAACCGGGCCTTTCACAGCCTTTCACCGGTTCTGAAAATAAAGTGAGTGTGTGTGTGTGTGTTTGTGTGTGTGGCGGTGGGTGACTCTGCGGTCGGACAAAATCTACAGATCCAGTTACAGCGCCGACGTAAACCTGAAAGGGGGTGTGGTCGAGGCCTGGTCCACCACCCACATCGCCGCCTACGCGACAGTTTTCGCGGCACTCACAAGGCGCTGGGCTCCGCCAGCTTATTTTGTGTCTTGGTGTGCGGCTGAGGTACGTGGCCATGTCGTATCGGCACGCGCGTGCTCAGGGCACGGTGGGTGTCAGATACCCACCCTACCCCCACCCCTACCCCCGCCCGCACTATCTGCATGCGCCCCTCACTGTGTTGTAGTAGTGCCGGCGCAGCCGCCTGCCCACCGCCTGCTGAACGATGATAGGGTTTCTCTCGGCACGTCGGACACACGTAATCACCGGCGGAGGCGGCGGTGGCCGCACACAGCCTAGTCTGGGCTTAGCCTAGAGAGAGTCAACATGATCTAAGTACATCCGCTATTTGAGAATCTCACGAACTGGACTGCTGATATACAGAGACGGTCGCGTGCGCAGTGCGGCGGGAGATGGACACGATCTCTGCGCTGCTGCTGCTGGCTGCCGTTTTGTCACCACAACTTAAAGTAGTTGATTGCGCCCGTTCCGCGTCCTTGAGACGGCGAGAGACGCCGCCTCCGCAGCCCTTAAGGGAGAATCACAGCCGAAAAAGAAAATGGGCAGCCTGACTCCGCCGCGTGCAGAGCCACGGCGACACACGACTTTAGTTTGTTTTACGGGTACAAATAATGCCCCATCTGGCGCGCTGGTTCGTCGGCGCACGCCCTCTCAAGCGCGCCCCGTAGATAGGCAATCCACGCGACGTTCAGCAGCATGAGGCACGATGTCACCCCCCCCCCCCCCTGTATATGAGGCCCCCTAGAGTGGGAGGCAGGGGCCACTGCCCTCGCACGCCGCCCTAGACCCCGGGCGGGCCGGACCCGCTGGGGCGGGGTTGCGGGGGGCCGCCCGGAGCGGAGCGGGCCGCCACCGCCGCGGCGTAACCAGATCTGGCTGGACCGCTCCGAGCGCCAGGGCTCCAGGGAGAGGCAGCTACAGCTACAGCTAGCACAGCGGGCACAGACCCAACCGACACACGGGAGGAGCCGGAGCTGTGCGCGCAGAGCGCGTGATGTGTTCTCAACATAGGTGGCCGTGTCCGCTCCGACGGTGCCGCCACCTATGTGGTTATTTGTGTAAACCTCCCGGAAATAAATCTTTAGTCTTTATCAGTACACCAACGAGTTGACATCTCCTTCCTGACTGAATCCTTTCACATCTTGGCAGTAGAAAGGCCAACGGACACTAGCACTTGCGGACAAGACAGCGCGGACACTGTACACGTACAGGCCAGATCCGAGCCGAGCCACAGCTACAGCTAGCACAGCGGGCACAGACCCAACCGACACACGGGAGGAGCCGGAGCTGTGCGCGCAGAGCGCGGACACTGTGTACACGTACAGGCCAGATCCGAGCCGAGCCACAGGTTTTGCTCACCAAACATCTAGCTTTTGGCTGGGTCCCGCTGGACCGCGATCCGAATCCGGTCGGGCTAGGTTCGGAGCCCACGTATACCCATGCATAAATCAGCAGCGCGGTCCTGGCTCAGGGCAGTCCGCCCCGCTAGTGCTGGGCGGTATTTCAATATATCGACCTTACTATCAATATTTTAAAATATTGACCTCTCAATATTGCGATTTTGAAATGGTCAATATCAATATTCGATATTGGATATTGAAAATCAATATCCAATTTTTGATATTGAAAATCAATATCCAATATTTGGATATTGAATATTGACATTTCATTCATTCTAGGAGGGGAGGGGTCTCTTGAGAGCAGACGACGCGCGGGCGGGAGTGGGACGCGACGGGTGTGAGTGAATGTGAACCGCAAACGCGAACCTTTCGCTGGCGCTGGCATTGATGTTTGCATAGATCTGTCTCTAGTCTCTCTTCCGCCGGTCCGTCTTTCTCAAACCGCAGCTTTTTTGCGGCGCAGGGGGTAACACATTATGCACTATTTTTCACAGGCTTATAACGAAACTGCATAGCTGAACCTGTCATATGATCTGTTTTATATTGTTTCTGCAAAATGTGTGCTTCTGAGAGATGCCGTTTCTAATAAAAGTCTGTTTCATAAGCGCTGTGTTTCAATGCTTCAATATTTCAATATTTCAATACAGGATATTGATATTGACACATTTTCAATATTTTAAAATTTTGGGTATTGATATTGAGATGAAAATACCGCCCAGCCCAGCCCTACGCCCCGCTACCGGCTCCGGCCTGCGGCCCCGCCCCCAACCACCCCAACCCAGCCCAAGAAACGGGCGGGCAGCGGATACCCGGACGCGTCCGAATACGTTTTCTGTCCCCTTCTGTCTCTGTCTCGGCGGAACGACAGAGACCGAAGATACTTTGCGACTGACCCGGATGGGATGCGTTCGGGTACCCGATGCCCGCCCGTTTCTCGGCTCTGTCCCGACCCCGGCCACGGCACCCGGCGGTACGTCGCTAACCGCTCCCCGGAATCACAGACCCAAAGGCTATCTCCCGATGAGGTGTACGCGGGAGGCGGGGCCCGGAGCCGGCGGCCTCTGATCTGTGGACCTACGTCAGCGCAGCCTCAACGACTACCGGGCGTCATCTGCAACGTTACTGTCCTGCCGACGGCGGAGCTGGGGATGGGATGGAGAGCATCCTGCCGGTCATGGGCATGGGTGTCTTGTTGTGTTGCACGTTAGGCCCGATGGAAAAGGGAGGGGGGGGGGGCGAGTCCAGTTAGATAAGCTGTAATATGTGTGTCACTCACAGGGAAGTGCGCAGGGAATTCCCTGCCCGGAGCTGTGTAGTGCTTGGTGGTGCTGAGGTACTCACCACGCCGTAACCGCACTCTGGTGTGCACGGTGTAGCTGATCTTCTGGAAGGCCAGGTTGACGGGGACCTCGATGGCGGGCTTCATGTTCCAGCCGTCCACCTCCGAGTCACCGGCGGGGCTCCCGAAGGGTGGCCACGGCGCCATGGGCATGCCGTCGTGAGGGTCCAGCGGGGGCGCGGGGGAAGTCAGGGCCGCCGACAAGGAGGCCGTGTCGATGCCTGACGATATGCCGCCGCTAGTGTCGCTGCTCAGCGACGGCGGCGTCGTGGCCGTCATGATGGTCGCGTTGCTGGGGCTGCCGCGGCCCGAGTCGTTGCCGCTCGACGGCGACCTGCCCAGCGCGGACATGACGACGACGTCGCGGAGGGACTCCATGGAGGCAAGCGGGGCGCCCAAGAGGGGCATGGACATGACCGGCGACCCCTCCGACGCACCCGCGTCCACGACGGTGGGGTTGTACACGCGCCGATCGCGCGGGTACTCCCGCTGCAGCATCGCGGGGTGCGGGTGGACCTCTGCGGCCGTCAACGCCGCCATGGCCCCGTAGGACTCCGGAGTGGGGCCTCCGGGCAGGACTCGGCACACACACGCTCACACACACACACCTACACACACGCACACGGCGGTGGGGCCGCACGGCGCCAGAGAGCACGCTGCTATCCGTTCGCCGCAAGCACCATCACCACTCCCACTTCCACTCGGCACGGCCCCAATCGGCGGACTGAGGAGAGGAGGTGGTGGCCGGCGCGGCAAGCGACAAAGCATCGTGTGCGCCGTGCCCCGTGTGCCCCCCCTCCCCCTCCCCGCCCCTCCCACCGCGCGCACTCCCTACCACCCCTTCCCTCCCTGCCCTTCACCCACCAGCGCCGCTCAGCTGGTCGGGTCGGTCGGACTAGCGCAGCGCGCTCTAGCCCGCGATCCAGCCAGCGGAACAAAGAGATGCGGGTCATCGAGTCATCGAGGACCCCCCCCCCCCCCTCTCTCCACCCCACCCCATCCGACATACGCGTGGCTTTGCACGCAAACTGTTCGCATCACGGTGCGAAGAGGACGCCGAGGGAGGAACTCGTCATCATTTTCGAGGTTTCCTCCCTTCCATTGCGTGTGTATCGGCGGCCCAGATGCGCCCATACTGGCCTGTGGGGCCCCCGCTGGAGCCTCACCGCCCGTCGCCAGACCAGATCTAAACAAAGGCGCTCGTGGCAGGAGGCTGGCAGACCGTGCTGGAACTGCTGGGACTCGGCGTGCAGCGGGCGGTTATGAAATTGGAATTCCCTGGGTCCGGCCATGGTCCAGCCCGCCTCGCCCTCGTCCCTCGGACAACCCCTTAGAGTATAGCTCCTGTCACGAACGGGGCCACAGAGGCCAGTGACATCGGCTGTGGCCGTACCTTCACCGTCTTCGGTTCGGATAAGAACGCTCCCTGAGTGCATCTCCGGTCTTGCTTTTGCTTGCACACATGCAAAGTGGCGACGTCGGCATGCGTCACGTCGGCATGCGTCACGCCGTCTGCGTTGTGTCGAGCAGTCTAGTCACCGTCCGGGTACAGCCCGGGCCGGGCCGGCAGTGAGCGTCGTGACGGTGACGAATCAGTCCCACCGTAACGGTCTGGTCTGGACTAGGGTAACGCCGGTCATGCCCGTCCTGGGGGTGCCCGCCGTCCGCCGCCCCAGGGCTTCCCCCGGTGCCCCGGTGCACCACGCGCACAACTGGGTGCAGGTGTACTCCCGACCCCGACCCGACCCGGCCCGGCTCCCTCGGTGCGCTGCGGCACTGCGCGAAAAACAACGCTCTGGAGCTGCTGTTATTTTTTTGGACCTTTGGACCTCATTCACATGTCCTGGGTTCAAATGCCGAGCTACTACGTGAAGACTGCCAGGGTCCGCCCCAGCACGGGGCCGTTCACAAACCACGACGTTGACGGGGTCATTGAAATACTTATATAATTCGGATTCCTATTGAAAGCCTATACGTGGGGGAGGTGCGGCGGAAACCGCGGGAACCCACCCCAGGCCTGGAGTCGGCGAGGACTCTGAGGGCCCGTACCAATGCACCATCCCTCCCCACGGGCTGGATACTTAAAAGGGTCCGGGGACCGTCACGTGGTTTGTGGACGTCCCCCAACGAAGCTCTGGGCTCGGTCCGTGACGTCATTTGTGGACGCCCCCCGCGTACCGCACGGCGGCGAGTGCCGGTGCACTCGCACTCGGTGTCGTGACGTGACCGGTCGGCACAGCACAGCCCACAGCAGGCCGCACGCTCCAGGATAGTCAGGCAGAGCAGGCGCGGGAAAAAAAGTGAAGAAATAATTTTTTATTTAAAAAATATTACAATAAAATTGAAAATTAGTGATTTAGCACATGTAACCACGCCTGCACCTTCCTTAAACAGCGCGGTGTTTTTTGGACAAGTTTTGCCTATGTATACATATTTCCGAGAAACCCACAAAAGACAGGCAGGTGTGTGACCTATCGACCCTTTGCCGAAAGTGGCTGTCACTTGGCGCACGGCGAGGCACGAAAACAATTTTGCATATTCGTCGCGAGGGCGTGTGAATTCGAGTGATGAGGGGAGGGGAGAGCCGGTCCGCAAGCAGCGGCAAGCAGCGATGAGCGGACTGGCGCCATTCAAGGGCTCGTCCACAAACCACGTGACACTTCTGGACTCTTCTCATCCAGGCCAGAGCCGCAGGAGCAAACTGTCATTTGTTCGGACCAGAGTCCCCCTACTCCAAACCTGGTGGCTTCGATGAGCGGACTGGCGCCACGACTCCCGTCACGTGGTTTGTGAACCTCCCGCGACGGACCGAACGTTCGCGGTCTTCGAAATTCCGGCGACGATGTGCTCTATTCAACTAGCTGCAGGCAAGGCGAGTGTCCAGGATTTTCGTTTAGGCGGGGTCGTGTCGCGCTTTTTGCCTACTTACAGGCTGACTGTCGCTTGGGTTGCCTATCTTCCAGGCTTCTTGACTACATAGCTTTTTCTTGACCCCGTGACCCCTCCCCCCCCTGGACACGTGCCTGGCTGCAGCCGGCTCTAATCTCCGCCCGACCTTCCCTCATCAGCCCGCAGGACCATTACCCCACCCCGGGCTGCAGCTGACCGAACCTAGAAGACCCACATTCAGATTCAATGTTTCCCCATTGCCGCAGTTTCCCTCTCGTTCAGTTCCTGCTCTGATAACGGCACGCTACTCTTCCGGTAGCCAATGGCGCGTTCGGGAGCACTGTAGCCACCTTCACCTTCTTGACTACTAGCTGAACTCTGTACCCAGCACAGACCAGCACACTCTACACCACATGCGTCATCGTTCGTCAAGGGGAGGGGAAACCTGTGTAATGATGGTGGGTGGACATGACTGGTCAGACAGGTCGTATAGTTGCGCTGAGTTCTCTTCTCCTCTCCAGTGTACTACATCGCCCCTGCGAGGTGTGTGTGTGTGTGTGTGTGTGTGTGTGTGTGTGTGACCGCTGCCCACCACGGCGCCGCCTTTGGCGGCGAGGCAACGGCCTCTAGGGCTCTGGCGTTCAAAACCCGCAAGGGCCTTGGCGGGTGAGGTGAGTGACAGCTTACGCCTACGCCGCAGTATTTGTGTAAGTACTTCTACGCGCTGCTACCTGTCTTGCCATCCATTCTTGTACTGTTCTCGTGCTCGCACGTGCCCCACCCCATGCCACTCTTTCTTTCTTTTCTTTTTCGAGTGGAGGTACCCGACCTACCCGACGTACCGCCCCGCCAACCTTTCCACAGATCGTTTTCAAACGTTTCCAAACGGCGGTGCAAGCGTACCCTATACCGTACCCCGACACGGCACGGCACAGCAGGCAGACGCCCGACAGTTCGGACGCGGCCGGGCGGGTACGACCGCACTCTGGGCCCTGGGTGAGGGCACTCGCACCGAGGCGAGGAATGAGTCAGGCTGGCCCTGCTCTGTCCCGTATACTACTCTACTCAGGCTCGAGTGCACGTGTACCGAACGACCCCTCCCCGGCCCCCTCCCTTCCCACCTCACCTCCCTCCAGTCCTGCTTCCCACCCCACTCCCCAGGGCAAAACGGCAGAGCTGCGGAACGAGCACGCAACATGGCCACCCCCTCCACTAGTGTCAGTGGCGCCCAATGATTTTTGGACTGGGGGTTCAAGACACCCTCAGGGACCACAACCACCACCACCCCCATCACAATTTCACCGATTTTTTCACCTCTCCCTTTTCTCTTCTCCCCTTTCCCTCCTACCACCACCCCTGGGCGGGGCCACCCACCCACCCCATAACTGGGGGTTCATCTGCACCCCCTGAACGGGCGCCACTGACTCGTATCCCCTTCGCATTTTGCACCCCCCCCCCCCCCACCACCACGTCATCGTTGTTGATGTTAGGTGCGCGTGCACCCGCAGCCCGGAGAAACTCGGACTCCCACCTCCCCCTCCCACCCAACGACCCCTCCCTGCTCGTCCCATCAACACTCTCCACCACCCCCTTCCTTGTGCGGAAGTCGTGTTACCTCTGGGAGTCCTCCCCAAAACTGATGTTGTGTTTAATAGACCTACATTTAGATTTGTGGCTGTTTGAATTTGAGTTTCTTTTAAAAATTAGTAACAGTCAATGGCAGGGGTTGGTCCTCAATGATAACTCAACGGAAACACAAATAAAAGGATTTACATTTATTTAACAAGTTTTGTATTCAACAAATTCAATTGATCAGGACATTTATTTCCTAACTAAAAAATATTACATGCAGCAAGCTTAAAATGGTCAAGGGAATGAAAGCAGTACTTTTTTATGGGGGGGGGGGGGGCACAAGTAGAACGTACATAACATAACAAATACATACATAAATAGAATGTCAGATGTCTTAAAAACAAGGTTTTATGAGGAAAATTCAAATAGGTAAGTTGGAATTGGCAGTGTTGAATGATAAGTACAGAAGACAAGTGCTGTAGCTGTGATCAATAGACAGCTCACCTCTTTTCACAACTTTGGGGGGAGCTTGAAGAGCAGTTTTCCCCTCATTGCACATCACTTTGAAATTTTCCCAAAATGTGGGTGGATTGCCAGCCTCAAAACCTGGAATGAACAGTTAGAAAACTACATTTTGATATTTTAAGGACAGGCAGTTCAATAGGAAGTTCTGTAGAGCCCTTACCTGGCAGAACATTAATCCCAATTTCTCCTTGACCAAAGAATCCTATCACAGGCGACCTTGGAAATATTTCGTTTATAACTGTTGATTCGACATTCTGATGGCCCTCATACCAAATCGTACCCCTTCCAAGGCAGGTGAACATGAAACATAGCGCTCTTTCAGAAGGCAAATTGCAGCTCTTTATCTGGATTTAAAAAATAAAAAAAAGTTGTTTTAGAAAACAAAACATAAAAGAGAATAAAAGCAAGTACCAACAAATTGAGATGCTGGCCCTCTTGGCATTGGCAAAATAATAATAATAATAAAAAAAAAAAAACAAGTTCCCTTCCTTGGTTTTAAGAGAAATTGAGGTCTACATACCCTACTGACATACTGCACAACTGCATCCTTTTCTGTGACTGACTCTGGAATGACCAGTGATGCAGCACACACATTATCACCCAGAATAACCAAACCTTCAACATTGTCAGGTTTTTCATCAATACCTCCAGCAACAGGTATTCTGTGGTCTTGTCTACAAAAATCGTTACCCAGAAATATGATTGAAAAGAAAAATAATGAAACAGTTCCTCCTTTTTTAAAAACAGTTTCTACCACCTACCTTGACTGCAAACAAGCCACTAGCATGGACACCTCATCTCCTCGAATCCTGGATCCACTAAAGATGACAATAGCTTGGATGAGCATATTGCCAGGTAGTCCTAAACGACTTGCCATGTCCAGTTCAGAAGAAACATGTTCCTGACCATGGCACAAATAAAAACCAAATGTATTGCCACTTTTACAAGCAAAATGAGATGTGCCTCATTATGTTCCTCAAGCTAAATATTAACTTCAAAATTTATAGATAAAAATCAACTAACTAAAACTCACCCTCACGCCCTTCAAGAGTTCTTGCTTTGTCAACTTGAATCTTTCAATTTTCACTCCTGGAAAGTTGGGAAAAAGTGCAGCACTCATAGACTGAACTTTACCTTTACCTGAAAAAGTATACAAAATTTTAGAGACCATTTGGAACTACATAAAAATTTTATTCAACAGAATGGAAACTGGATCACTTACTGATAAACTCAACTTCATGTGTTAATTTCAAATCATCCGAAGTACCCACAATGCCACTCACAGTTAGTGATAAAATTTCACATTTTGGACCAAGAGTGGTTGCCATGAATGATTCGACTGAGCAGAAAAATATAGAAATACAGTAGTAAAGGAATTGAACTTGTGTCAAACAAGGCAACCTCACACAAAATTAACATACTTGAATGATATTTTCCACAACATTTCTGGTCTTTGGATGCTGGGCATATGATTTGTGCAGTGGAGCATTCAAATGATTTCCTGGCATTTTTAGTAAAAAATGCAACACACATTGTTGGCTGAGAATGCATTTCCCTAATTGATGACTGTAAAGCTAAAGGTGGATCAATATTCATGCCTGGTTTGGCATTCCAAAACAACCAGTGGAACTGCTGACGAGAATCTCGGACAACGCGTGCAGCAGATTGCCATGCCCTGCAATGAAAGAAAATTTTGAAAAATGTAATTCTCTCTTTCAAAAAAGCTACATTATGCTGAATTTCATAACAGGGACCTAGAAAGTAAGTATTAAGAAGATAATAATAAAATAATAACAGTAAAATAAGTATTATTTTCACTGAAAATTTAAATGATAACTTACTTTGCTACTAAGGCAGCTCTTCTTAAATCAAAGGCTGAGAGGTTGCTTAGGACTCTTAACAATACTTCATACTGGGCACTTAAATACTCTCCAAGTTGAGCAGCTTTATCCTGAAAAGGGTGAAAAACGAATAAAAATCACTTTCATGCGATAAATTGGAATACATATTAGAATACATAGAATTCTTCTTACATCATCTGAAGATTCCTCTGTCACATCATCAATACAAGAAAGGTTTTCAGCTTTGAACTTGCAATCTTCATTCCCTGCATCTGGATCAGAACTTTTTCGTTTAGTTCGGGAAGGACCAGCCTCTTCACAATTCAAAGACATTTTATTTTCTTCCTGTACACTAGAAGAAAAAGTATATCTGTGATGAAAGAGGATATGAGATCTAAACTAAAATAAAATAGGTAGGATAGAGAGGTAATAATAATAAATCGCCCGGCCCAAACACCCCAGCCACCAGAGAAGTAAAGATGTGCGGGTCTGCTCAATAACAACTAAAGAGAAAGCACTGATCAGCTACGGTGAAAGCTACAATATGACGTAAAAGACTTGCAGAGGCCCTATCAGAGCCCAACATCAAAGGGTCAAGGATTATCAGTAGGTCAGTACCGTAGTGGGTGATACAGATTTCCAATGGTTTAACAAACAAACCAATCATATTAATGAGTCATGTAAGTTACATAAAAGCTTCATACAGTTGGGAAGTAAAATAAAATAAAAAATTGATGACTGACAATAGGTCCCAGACATTATTTCCCTCAAATTACTCGAAGATCTTTGACCAAAAACATACAGCAATGAAGCAATAAACCAAGAACACTGCAAAGTTTCGTGAAGCCGGAGGTGTAATTTTGACATCTACAAATAAAAAACAGATTATTCGCAGACCCACACTGCCTTCTGCTCGTTCCAACAAAAAAACAAAAACTGAATCGACCAGAGCGACCACGCATCTATTTCAATTTCAAACTTTATTCTTTGCGTCGTATCTTTGCTTGTGCGTTTAAGCAAGCTACGATTGAAAACGCGATATTTATTAAGAATGGAAAACGTTTTTACATTTACCACATCATTTTAAGAGGCTGCTCAGGAGTCGTTCGGATACACGATTCATGCATGGTGTGGCCGCCAGTAGCGCTAGCGGCGCTCGCGCCAGTGCCTCAAACCAGGCCCGCGGCCGACGGTGCGCCAACCGCACCGTCCCTGCCGCTACGGAGTAAACAATAGGTGTAATAAAACATCTGATTTGCACATGGGCTCGCAAAAACGAGGCGACGCAGTCCATCCCAGGCCACGGTAAAACCAAAATTACCCTGACACGCACCCAAAATGGATTTATTCGGATTTATATGTCGTCCCGTAGAACCAAGGATTTTCAACTTCTATCGATACACTATGCCAATTGATCTCACAAGCGCGATTTCTGCGTACATTTTTCTAGACATTTTAAAACTGTTGGCATTTTTGGGTTCCGCAGGGAGAGCCAAGGACCACCTGCCCAGCACTTGCCTCTCAGATCCCAGCAGAGCTGAGTGCACGGCGGTTTCCAATCGTTTGACGGGCGACGGCAGCAGGCGGCAGACGAATCTGGACAGTCAGCGCTACGGGTGGCGGAAAAAGAAAGTAGCATTCCGGACGACTCCTCGACACATTGGGTCATCTGTATTTTCTAATTTCTTTCGAATACTTTTGTATAGAGAAATTTGAGACGGGGAGTTCCTTAGAAACTTCAATCCTTCTTCTTTTCATAGAGCACACTCTTGTAACGTGTTTCGAAGGGAGCTCAGAGGTTTTGTGTCGAAAACGGGCCCTTGCAACGCAGCCACTAATCCTCTCTAGGTCATGAGTTTGGTGGTGGACTCGCCAGAACCGGAAACTGGTGGTCGCGCGATAATGATTGGTCAAAGGAATCACCCTCTCCGCTCGGATTCAACCAATGGGTGCACTCCGCGGGAGGCGTCGTAGAATCAAAGCCACATCTGTATCTGTCACATGTACAGCATATGCAGCGTGTGTATCGCTGCGTTACTGCCGCTTGCAAGGCCGAAATGAAAGTGCATGGTAGCAGGGCAAACGAGAAGCGAAGGGGGATTGATTGCCAATACAATTAAGTGGTGATGGATTGTGAGATGTATTTTCTATTCTATGAGTGAAAGTAAGTAGTAATCAGAACAGTATTATCATACATTAAATGAGTTTTATTTTGAACCCAATAATGGGATCAGCTAACTCTCATTTATAATTCAAATTTATCTTCATCATTTCCCAGACTGTCAGGTAACAGACGAGACTTGAAGACTCTAACAGTTTTGTCAGCGCCACCAGACACCATGTAGCGTGGATTGCTCCAATCACAACACATAACTTTGTCCTCATGGCCTTCAAGATTATACAAAGGAGCTCTTGGGCTACAAAAAGAAAACAAACAAAATTTTTAAATCAAGTGAGGCCTTATTAAAAAACAAAAACACAACTTAACACTGTGTACCTCCTGGTATCCCAAAGAAGAACTTGACAATCATGGCCACCAGAGATAAAAAGATGTTCATCAGTTGTGGACCACTTCACTGACTGCACCCACTGTGTATGAGACGTGTATGTGCCCTTCACAATGGTCCCCTCTGTAAAATTAAGCAGAAAAAATAAATAATCACAGTACCAGGGCCACCAAAATTAGTACCACAAACTAATTTCTTCAATATTTAAGAAGCATAATTTTAAAAAATTCTGCATAGCTTACCAGTGGATCTAAGGTCATATAATCTAATGTGTCTATCAGCAGACGCTGTAATAACTGCTTTGTTCAAAGGGGAATATGACATGTCAAAAAAGGATTTATTGCCAGCAATTTCACTTTTCAGACCACCAAGCTCTGCATCCCAGACACGAAGAGTGTGATCCCATGACGATGTTGCTATCTCTTGTTCGTCAGTCCAGACAACTGCCGAAATTGCTTCTCTGTGTCCTTTCAACGTCATAATTGGAGTCTAAAAACAGGAAATGTATCAGACTTCAATATCAGATACATAATATATTGATGCTAAAAGGAAAAAAGGAAAGGAAAAGGCTTCACGAACCTTGATATGTGACTTTGCACTACTATCCAGCTTAGCTCGTTTAATCTCAGTCTCATCAGACTCTCCTACTTGCTCAACAGTGTCTGATGGTTTTTCACGCATAGCTGCAAGAAAAGAGATGATTAAAACAGTACATTACGCTGAAATAAGAGCACCTTCAATAATAAATTCAGCTGTGATAAATCATTTTAAGAGGGGTGCTGGAAAACATAATTGTGTAAACAGCTGTAAACATGTCTGTAAACACAGACCACAGACAAAAGTTTTATTTCTTAAAAAATTCTTAGTGCTCACCTGTGGTCCAAATTTTTAGCAAAGTATCCCATCCTCCTGTAGCCATGTGTGTTGATTTTTCATTAACAGACACACATTCAAGAGATCTTTCATGTCCTCGACATACATGAATACAGTCAACAGAATTTTCTTCTACACTCCACTTCCATAACATAGCAGTTTGGTCATGAGATACACTGTAAGAGATAAGAAGAAAACAAATTTTACCAACTCTAGCAAACACATGATAGTAAGAATTCAAACACTATTCTTGTCTTCTGGTCTTGTCTTACCTAACAAAAGAACCTACTGTTGGTGTCAGGTAAACCCAAGACACAGCCTTAACTGGACCTGAATGTCCAGGAATTGTGAGGTGATGTTTTCCAGTTTTTGTCCAGAGATGGAGTGTGTTGTCATAACAGCCTGTGAGGATCCTATGGGTTGAAAGTATAGAACACACAGTTGAAAAATAAATGTCAAAACCAAAATAAAAACTAAAAGTAAGATTTTCTTCACATTTATATCATGTCTTGATATAAGGAATCGGAATACAGCACAGCATATATTTATATCAGACTCACCAGCCATTACGGACTTGAACTGCTGAAACCCAGTCATCATGCATAAGACAGTCCATAGGCTCTGGTGTTGGATGCTGCTCGACATATTCCACTTCCACAACTTCTTCATGTGAGATATGTTGATCGTCCAAAAATTCATTTAAAGGCTGTCTCAAAAATTCACCACGAACAAGAAAATCAAAATCTACTGTGGTGGAGATATCTGATCTATTCTCTGTGTCAAAAAAAAATATGTGTTAGGTTTGATGCACAAATTAAGCTGTGTAACCACATTGAAGAAAAACCTCACCTTTCAGGAGCTGATTAATTAACGTATTCAGTTGCGTACATGTTATACCAGTTGGCACAGCAAATGGTGTGTCCGGAACTGCATACCTAAAAAGTGTTATTATGAGTTTCAGGCACAGGACACAATAAAACAAATAAAATAAGTGAAGCTTGGAAAATGCAAACAGTTTCTACAGTACACAGGAAGTTAGAATAATTTGTGTTTCCCTGGCAACTTACTGTTCTTGTTTCGTAATAAATTTGATTTGAACTTGGCATGAGCCGGATTCTTTATTGTTCGCCATGATTAACAGGCGAGTCTGAGTAGGTTATGGTACAATAGTGGAAAACCCAGGGAAAGGACCCTGTTCACATACAATAAAAGGTTCGCTGAAACAAAGCCAGCAATAAAATTAGATTCGGAATGATAACGACACATCAAGTGACACGACAGAAAAACAATAAATATAACTTCAGAAACCTTCGTCCAACATGCAGAGCGCACACCACACTACAGTTTTGACGAGCAGGGTGAAGGTAAGGTAACCAACCTGGTTTTGAGAGGTTAGCTGGTACGGGGGAGGGTGAAAGTCTGCAACAGAGCCCGCTTTCAGAATGTGTTTCTCCAGTCTCTCGTGTCTTTCTTTGATCCTTTGGAAAGTTTTGTTTTATTACTTCATTTTAATGCTGCGCCATTAGTTGGAGCTGGAGCTGGAGAATTCTCCCATCCCACCGAATAGTACGAAATCGCGGTTCCAACCCTTCCCCTCCCCCGTGCTACATTTTGTTTTTTCTTGTGTCGTGTTTCTGGTTCCTTTGATTTGATAAAAGACGATCGACGAAATAGAAATTTCTCATCGGCAGCTAGAAGTTTCCTTGCGAAAAATAGTGTTTGGGGGCGTCTGCGTCTGCATTTGCCATTCAATTCAAGATTTTCGATTATCCCTCGAGAAAATCGTTGGTTTGCAGTACTTAGGTAAGTCTATCATTCAAAGTTAGTGGAATGCGAATGAGGAATTTGGGACTTTATGTCATTCACAAAACAGTTGCTTTGAAGCAAGAAAGTTTGAAGCCTAACCTAATTCTAGTTTTCATTTGCGAGGATTATTTGACGTATTTGCATTTGTCGACAGCAATGAGAAGTAGCGCATTGTGCAGTCCCCTTATTTCTTTACCCGTGCTTCCAGCGTCATCACTTGACAGTGTGGTTCGCCACATGTGCGGACGACTTTCCCCATGTGTATTGTCAGATGTCATCATGACATTGATAATATATGTCATAATAATTATGTCACCCTTACCATTTTGACATGGCAACCTACATGAGCCCCGAGCAGTAATATATTTTTTAGGAGAGTGCCATTCATGTTGTTTTGAGACTGATAATTATTATCCTTACTCGGTGCTTGGTTTGATTATTATTGCCATTACATTCGAAGGAGATAGGCGTTCTGGCTTTTTGTGCTCTCAGCTGAAGTGCTTGTTGCTTTTTACCCTTCTCCTGTTTTAAGTTATTTCTGCCAATGACAAGAAAATATTTCTTTTGGACAGTTCACAAACCCCCATATTTTGACAGGTTACATCTCAGGTTATGTGCTGAAATAGCGAGGTTGAGACATTGAAAGCAGAAGTATAATCATTATTGTTTTAAAATTTTGTCTGTTTGCACCTCTTGTACTTATTGATTACAAAAAGCTTCATCCCACTGCCATTTCACTTCATTCCAAACTACACACCCCTCTCCGCAAGCTTCTGGCTCATGTCCAAGCACTCTAGGTCCCAGTCTACCTCATGCCCTAATTGCTAACACTGACCCAACCCCCATCCCATTCAGACTACCCTTCGACACACTGCTCGCCAGGACGAAAAAAAAAAAAGGAAAAGGTGAGAAAGGAAAAGTAAACAGGGGCAGGATGAGAGAGTGGAAGGATATGAAGAGATCGAGTGTGAGGGAGAGGCGCCTGCACGATATTTCACCGCGTTGTCGCCTACTATCTGTCTTCCTCCCCTCGCCTCCCCTCCCTTCCGCCGGTGGCGCGGTGCGGCCTGCAAGTCACCTGCGCCGCCACGCCGCCACAAGGCTCGCGGCTCCTCTCGCTCATGGCCCTCATGGCCAGCCCAGCCCAGGCTAAGCCAAGCCAAGCCATGGCCAAGCGAGGTGCCGTGAGAGGGAGAGAGGGGCAAACGCGGCCAAGGCGTGTAGCCAGTGGCAGCCCGCGAGCAGGGAGGGGAGGGGAGGGGAGCGGTCAGTCGCGCGGAGCCGGTCCCGGTCCGGTCGCAGGTGTAGAGAGATAGTCGGCAGTAGTGCGCAAAACGCAGCGGCGCGACGCGGCGCGGCAAGTTCGGCCGTTGGTGGGATATTGAGTCCATGTGATTTCCCCTCCTGGACTGTCGCTGCACAGTGCGCAACGAACACCATGCCGCGCAGGTAACACGGTCTGGACCTGAACACGCCTGGTGGGTAGGCAACGACGACTTGTTGCACGCACGCGTGTCGTGCGGGCTGGCCTACCCCGGCGATCGCAGGCGCTCGACGGTAAAGTGAGCGGTTGTCAGACGTCTGCTCCGCGCGCTTTGTGGGCTCTGCGAAGGTAACTGTTGATGCGTGTGAGATACGGAGTTAAAACTCTAAGAGAGCGCCCCCAACGGCTGTTTCAGATCGCGCATGATGGAGGACGTCCCGACGGAAGGCCACCCGGTGAAGCTGTACATCTACGACCTGAGCAATGGGCAGGCCGCCGTGCTGTCTAACCTCCTGATCGGTAAGCTCCAGCAGCATCACTAGCGGCAGCAGCGGGGGCTGGGGTCGGACCTGTCGGCCGCGGGTCGAGCGGCGGGCGGGGACATGTGAGGGCAGCGGGACCACCCCGAGCTTCGGGGGGCGGGGGTTCGCCAGCGCCGCACCAGCCCGCCCGCAGTCTGCAGGAAGACCTCTATAGGAAAATGGGCCCGCTACAAAAATTGTGACACCGACATCTCGAAACTCAACCGAAATTCAATGAAAACTCTTAAAAATTCGAATGAATCAAAGTTTGTGAAACTCGACTGAAATTCGAGCTAAATTTAAATGCAATTCAGAATGCAGCCGGTATCCGAAATGCGCCAATGTTTTTTTTTCCTGTGATATTCTACGGAATTTTCAAATGTTCACACCGAAACCGCTACCCGCCAGTGTAGTGCTGGCCGGAGCGCCACGCCTCGCCCGGCCTCGCCTCTCACTCACTGCGTTTCGTTTTTCTTTCCTGTTGTTACATGCTTTCCTCCCGGGTTCCAGGTCGGCAGATCGACGGCATCTGGCACACGGCCATCGTGGTCTACGGGAAGGAGTACTACTTCGGCAGCTCGGGCGTCCAGGACTCGGACCCGGTACGTGCGCGTTGCCGCTCTGGACGGGATTCTGCATCATCCCTCGCCGCGGGCTCTGCTCTGCGGTCACCGCCATAGTGTACACAACGCCGAACGTTTTAGTTCGTTTTCGGCGGCGAGTCATCATGACGTCACGAATCAATTACCCGAAAACAAGCCCTGCCGTGACGTTCTCGGCTCGGCAGCTGACGTCCGCCGCCTTGCCTCGGTGCCGCACAGCTTCTCTGTGCCGAGTCAGAGCTGCGTGGGCGGCAGCGGGCCGTCTGCCCCGACCGATCGGGGGAAATTAGCTTTGAGCCACCCATTGTGACGCAGCCTGCTTGTCCCCAGGGCCACTCCCGTGCAGCGTGTGGGGAGGGGCGCTGCACCGCACAACACACTTCATAGTATTTTGGGCCAGCCACGCGAAGCGGCCGTGAAGGGGTGGGGGGTAGGGGAGGGGACTGTCAGGTGCGAGTGGGCGTGGCGGTGGGGGGCACCTGTGTCACTGTGTATGAGTGGGCCGCCGTAAACACTGACCGGCTGTGCGGGGCGGGGCGGGGCGGGGCGGGGCGGGGCGGGGCGGGGCGGGGCGGGTAGGTCTGGCGCTGGCGGCGGGGCTCGGCCCGGCCCGGCCGGCTGTTGGCTGTGCGGTGGTTGGCTGCTGGGTGTCCATGATGGAATGTGTCTCACTACGCGCGCTCTAAGTTTGGCTCGGCAGCGGCCCCTATTTTTGCCCAAGTCTCCCCCGCCCCGCCGCCGCGCCGGCCGAACACGAGCACGGCGTCGTAGCCGAGGAGCGCGCACAGCAACGGGGAGGCTTCAGGCTCGCAGGGAAGGGAGGACGGAGCGGACCCCACGACCGCCAGCAGCGCAGCACGCAGCGCCAGTTCCTTGTCTCGTCGGCGACCCCGCCCGCTCAGCTCATCCTGCCTGGTGGTAAATGTTGGCGTGCAAGTCGCGGTGCGTGCAGTGGTCCGGCCCGTCAGCGCCGCCCACCCCTAGCTGCTCGTGGATGCGGCTGTGGCCCGCCGTTGTCTCAGTGTTCGGTGCGAATACGCAGTGTCGGATAGCAAAGATGGCGGCCGGGCGCCCCCCGAGCACCTCGCGGAGCTGCCGCCCGGTCGTCCTCGGTCTCCGGGCGTCAACGGCGCGTCAACATGGTGCCCTAGTGCGTCGGGCGGGAGCCGCACCCGGAGCAGCCCGGGCCGGACTCCGGTCGTGGGAGTGCGTGCGAATGTCGACCCCAGAGAGTGTTGACCCCGGCCGCCACCCCTGTCTGCGCCTCACTCGGTGTCGGTGACCCCACCGCGTCGGCGAGCTGTTGACCCCTGCTGCTGCTGCTCGGTCGTGGACGGGGTGCCGCCAATCGCCGGCCGGCCCAGAGCGTTTCGCCAAGCGGCAGGACTGCCAACAGTGACGTGTGCACACCTCGGCGGCCATGTTGGTGTTGGCGCCAGCGGCAAGGTGCCCGCCATTGTCCGCCTTGGCCGGTGGCGGGTACCGCGTCTCCTCATCGGGGGCCGCCGTGAGGGCAGGGCAGGCTAGCGGGGGGTGGACCGGGGGTGGACCGGGGCCGGACCGGGGTGAATCACCTGTTGACGTGGGCGTTTGTTTCTGTTGCAGAGTTGCACCATCCTCGGCAGCCCGCTGAAGACCGTGGACCTGGGCAACACATTCATCCCCAGGCAGACCTTCCTAGACTACATTACAGAACTCAACGAGTCCACGTTTAAGTGAGTGCCTGCGCTGGTTCGTTCTATTTGAAGTTACCTTTTGTGCCGTGTTTGCATAGCTAATTCTTTTTCTTCCCTGTTTCAGAGGGTCAACGTACAACTTATTTAGTCATAATTGCAATAATTTTAGCAACGAATTAGCTCAATTCCTAGTAGGCCAAGAAATTCCTAAGTACATCCTAGATCTCCCCCAAGAAGTCCTCAGCACGTAAGTAATCGTTGCACAGGCGTCGCCTATAAAGTACGTCTAAATTTCCACGTCTCTTAAACCGTGAACGGTGAATGCCAAACGCATGTGAATGCCGGGGTAGGCCAGCCCGCACGACACGCGTGCGTACCGAAGGCGTGGGTTGCCTACCCCGCAGGCGCCTTTTGTGCGCATCCTGGCCAATGGCTCACGTTCCGTTGCAGGCCCCTCGGCGCCATCTTCCAGCCTGTCATCGAACAGATCACCGCCAGCGGCCACAACATCCCCAACTTCCACCTCACGGCGAACACCGGCCCGGCGTCCAACTCCCAGCGGCGGGAAGACTCGCCGGACCTCGTCAAACTCAACTCGGACATCGAGGAGGCGAGGTGAGGTGCCCGCGTGCCCTGATGCAGTTAACATTGTGCACAAGTCACGATGACTCGCAAGCGAACGCGTTAAAAGTAGGGACGATTCTATCCGTAGGAATTACTACCGATAAGGTGTTGGATGTCTATTTGTAGGTATTACTACGAATAGCGTTTAGGGTCCTTATATGTAGTAATTCCTACGAATAAGGACCCTAAATCCTATTCTTAGTAATTCGTAGCAATCTTCACTTAAATGTTCGAGGGCCAACCCGTGGAGGGGGGGGGGGGGGGTTCTGGGAGTTTTGCTCATGTTCACTGGGCAAAAAGCGTGTCGCCATTTCTGAAGACCCCGTACCCCGTACCCTATTCGTAGTAATTCAAAAAACGGGATTTGAGGTTTTATTTGAATTACTACGAATAGGATTTAGGGTCCTTATTCGTAGTAATTACTACGGATTAGAGCCCCATATCCTATTCGTAGTAATTACTATGAATAGACACATCCTAAAAGATGGCGCAACATTGTCGGTCTTACAAAGAAACATCGCCGGGAGCTCATCTAAAATAATTGCCCTGTCGGATTGAACGTGTGGCCGATGCGATGGTGCGCTTCTGTTGGTGGTGCTCAGCCCTTGTCCCCCAAAAGGTGTGTTAAATCTCTCATGATATAACACAAGTTGTTGGGAAGTGAAGCAGTACTTTATTGCACAATAAATTACCGTTTGCGGGTCGACAAAACACAGACGACTGGAGACAACATGCATGATACCATACTGTACGAAGACAGCCGGCGTGGACTCAATGTGTGTGCATGTGTGTGTGTGTGCTCACAGTCTAACATGAATGCTACCGCTGGAATGCTCCCTTTCCCCTTGAAAGATCATCCTGAAAAGCAGTCGCCGTCAAGTCGTCGTCGCTGCAGCAGCCCGTGTTGCCCACGTACCGCACCAGATCACCCCAGCGACGCCAGGAACTCCTCCACGTCCGCGCAGATGTCGCGCATCCTCTGGTCCTCCGTGTCCGGGGGCGAAGGCGGGGTTGGCAGGGGCGGCGAGGCTGGCGGCGCGTAGTAGCCGGGGGTGGAGGCGGCCGCCGTCCGTCGCCGGAGGCGCGTCGGCAGGCAGCCCGTGTGGCTGCGCGTGCGGTAGCGGCACCTGCACGCCAGCGCATCGACGTCCAGGACGGCGTTGACGGCGTCCAGGGCGGCGGCCGCGTCCAGGGCAGCGGCCGCGTCCTCGGCGGGGGCCTCGTCCCTGCGCCGATGTCCACCTGTGCTCTCCGACGTCGTCTGTCTGTCCGCGGGTCCTGTTCCCGAGGATCTGGCCTGTCTCCTGACGGGGGCCATCGTGTGGTCGGCGTATCGTGCTGTTCTCAGCCCGCTGACTCGCACCTCGCCTGCCTGAGTCCCGAGTCGCTGCCGCTTCTGTTATTGTTGACCCCTCCCTCCGGCGCTGCGTGTGCTGCGGCCGCGCCCGTCCGCGCTGGCTGCATCAACAGTGTTGCCAACCCCGCGAAAGACGAAGAGCACCGCACCGCTTTGTTTCGACCGAGGGGTCCCTCATTTCGAGCAGTCATTGTACAAACCCCAAAAATTCAAAACCAAGTCAAAAATTCAAAACCAAGTCAAAAAAAAAATCAAAAAAAATTCATAAAGTCACAAAAGTCACGAAAACTCAAGAAAAGTCACAAAAATTCAGGGAAATTCAAGGAAAAAATCACGAAAAGTCACGCCAGTCAGTGAGAAATCACGTGAGTCACAACAGTTATCCATTTAAACTAAACTCAAAATTGTAGAAACTCCACTTCAAATAAAAATGGTTTGTCAAGAAGTCACTAAAATTGGTCGGAAAGTCACGAAAAAGTCAACGCAGTCCCCAAAAAAATCAAAATTCACCACCATAGTCAAAAAAATTCAAAAAAGTCACAAGTCAACGAATAAGTCATTGCAAGTCACTGCAGTCACGCAAGTCAAAACTAATCAATTGATTTGAAGTCATTGTACACACAGATTTCGAGTGAGGGACCCCTCGGTTTCGACACTGACCAACACTGGCACGACCGCTCCCCTCTCCCCACCAACACACCACCAGAAGTGCACCATCGCCCACTCGCTTCTCTTTCTGTGCTCTGACCCCACAACTGTGTCCGGTTTGCTCTGCTCATACCTCTGCTTTCCGTCTTTTTGTTTGCAACAGGGAACCGCCGTCATCAAAGTAGCTCCTCTCGCGATATTCCGATTCCTTGAACAAACGCAACGGATTTTAAAATTCTCATGTATTTTTCATCTGTAAATTTGCTTGCTTGCCAAACATATCAGTATTTAAAAAAAAAAATTTTTTTTTTACATTTCTTCTGTGTGAAGTACTCCTAATTTATTGCTCGTGAATAAACCATACCCAGACTAATCCCGTGTTTCATTAATGGCGTGTCGTGTGCGCTCCTTGCCCTTCGGCCTAACACCGTACCCGTGCTGTGTGTTCCTCACTGACTATCTATATCGGGACGCGGGACGGGGCCCACTCCTCAGGCGTGGAGTCTCGCCGGGTCGGACTTCCCTCGGGATCGGAGTAGTGACTACTAAGACCCTCGCGACATGACACACCCGACACGCACTGCCCTCGCACACTCAGTGCTAACTGAGCACCCCTTCGCTTCCACATCTTCAAGACGTCCCCTGTGGCCGCCGGCAGAGGAGGCCGGTGCAGCGGCAGATAGATGGGACACGCGATGCATCGCGTGACAGCTGTACGGGTGCACCGCTAACTGAATAGTGCCTGGCAGACGCGTGAGGGTGAGCGGGAGCACCCCATGTACACATACAATTTAAATATCGCCTGTTGGTTGGGACAGGCTCGAGGCGCGGCGCCTGGACGAGAAGCGGCAGCGGCTGAGCGAGAAGCTCGCGCGCAAGGAGCGGCGTGAGCAGAAGAAGCGGAAGAAGCGCCGGGACAGCTGCCCGGCGGAGGGCGAGGACGAGGAGGGTCTTGGTGGCGGCGGTGGTGGTGGTGACTGCAGGTTGGCGCCGCTTGCATGTCGTGTCCGTGTGGTGTTGCAGTGCGTTTGCTCCCGGCTGCCTGGACGGACGTGGTCTGATTTGCCGCGCGTGTGTGTGTGTGCGTGGGGCTTTCTATGTTATTACTATTTATGTTTAAAGCTGTACAAAACGCAGTATAGAGGGGCACAGCTTGGTACGTTTCCTGTAAACTGCGGCTTGAACAGCTTCCTGTGGGGCTGCGGGGGTCTCACCAGGGCGGCCCCGCCCCCGCAGCCGCAGCGACTCAGGACTGCAGCTTTGGACGTGTGCCCGCCGAATGTTGCCAGCACTGACGGGGGCCTCACCGCTTTGCAGGCGCCGCTCCCTGATGGCGGACACGGAGGCGGTGAACGGCGGCGGCCGCGCTGAGACGGAGTCGCCGCCGCGCGAGCCCCGCAAGGACGGCGCGGTGTCGGTGCTGGAGGAGCAGGAGCGGCGCGAGCGCGAGGAGCGGCGGGAGCGAGAGGAGGAGAAGCGGCTGCGGGACCCGCCCATCGTCTTCCGGGAGGCCGCCGACGTAAGACACGGACGGGCAGACGTGGGGGCTGGGGCTGCTGGAGCCGACTGAAGCCGACACTGTGCTCGACAGGTACGGGTGGACTTTGACAAGCTCGTGGGCCTGATCGACGGCCAGCTCAACCCGGAGGAGCAGCAGTCCCTGGAGGAGCTCCACTTGTACATGCTGGAGGACGAGGGCTCGTGGGCGCTCGGGGACGGATTCCTAAACTTTATCGGTGAGTTTCTATAAACGCGGCAAGGGTATGAGAGGAGAGACCCGCGGTATTCGAACCCGCGGCGCGGCATTTCTGTTGCAGGCCGCCTGCTGCACGACAAGTCGCTGCCGGTGGAGGTGCGTGTGCACACGCTCAACGTCCTGGCCGTGGCCGCCCTGAAGGACGACTCGATCTTGCTGCTGCACCAGGACCGACGGGAGCACGTGCTCATGAACTACGCCTTCGACGTGGACCGGCTGTCGCTTGAGGAGCAGCGCTCGCTCGCTCTCTTTGTAAGTTGTCGTTTTAATATTTTTTTTCTTTTTTTTCTGCAGAGTTTAGTGAACATCAAACCAACCGCGCGGCTGCAAGTAACCCTTCCCTTTCCCTGCCAGGTGTGCAACCTGTTCGAGAACCTGAGCAGCTCCGAGTGGCTCCTGTACATCTCAGAGTGGCAGTACTGCAACAGCGCCATCAGCAACATCCGCGTCACGACCAAGGTGGCCGTCAACTCCCTGCTTTCCGAGGACGCCACCCTCCGGGACCGCGGCTCCGCCATCATCCACAACCTGGCCTGCAAGGAGGTAAAAACTGTGGTCTGTATCTGCACTGGGTGACCCTACCACACCACGCTCCCCCTCCCACCATCATGTCATCACCGTGTCATCACCATGTCATCACCACCATCAGGTCCTGCTAGCTCGGGCTCGGGCTCGGGGCGTTGCAGAAAGGGAGGAAGAAGGTTGGTCGTGGGGGGTACTGGGGTGTGCCCATCCCCCTCCGCTCTGGGGGCGGCGGCCGGCGATGGCCCAGCAGGCCTAAGCAGGCCCGTACACACGAGGAACGGACGAGATACTTCTAAACTGGGGTTGCCCTGCGGGTTTCTCTCTTTTTTTTATTTTCCAGAAAATGTTTCAAAACGCTAGACTTAGAAGACTTTTGCCTCGCGGCTGCAAATCAAAGGTAGCGATCAGTCGCCTATTTTTCTATTTTCTCCTTCTTTACTCTGCCATCCCACAAAGTGTATGTTGCTGCTGTTATTGCTAAATGGGCCGCGGCTTGGCTACTGACTGGCAGCCCTTACACGCGGAATGGTTTAAAGGAGGTGACGCCTCTTGTCGGGTCCTTGGAAAGAATATCCCCTACAGTGTATGAGCTGCTGGCTCTGCCCGGCCCTGCCTCTGCTTGCTGTTGCAGCCGCTCCTTGTGGTCCGACTGCATGCAGCTCGTACACGGCTAACACTTGGCTTGGGTGTAGCTCCCATCGGCACCGTGCAGACTGTGTAGACTGTGTAGTGTAGGGACTGTATAGAATGGCCCCTCCCCCTCCTTCTGCTGCGCCACGGCTTTCTTCTTCAGGCCTGACATTGTCATGTTGTCATTTCCATTCGCATCTTCACTCCTCCCCTCCTTCACTACCTGTTTCTATCTTAACGACCGGCACTGCTATAAGACTGCTTGCTGCTTTTTCGTGGCTAAACCATCCTCCCCTGGTCTTGCAATTTTTTTTTTTTTTTTTTTTTAAATAATCAAGGATGCCCGTAAAAGAATGTTGTGACTTGCTCGTCGCCAAACGCCTGCCAGGACCTGGTGGCTGTGACAAAGATGGTGAATCCTGTCTTAGCCCGCTAGCAGTAGCAGTAGTGAGAAGGTGACGGACGCCTGGAGGGTAGGCCAGCCGCCGTGCACAGCTGTGCGTGCGTTGCCTACCCTCGAGGCCTCTGTCGCCGTTGCACGCACTGGCAAAGTCGTCACGGGGGGTAGAAACTTGTGCTGCATTTGGCCATGTTCGTAACATTGCACGACGTGCACAGTGCCCTCCCCCGCTCCCCCCTCCCCACTCCCCACTACCCCTTGCCTTCCCCCACCGCGCTGACGGTCCCTCCTTCCTTGGCCCGCAGGTGTTCGACGACGTGGCGGTGGAGCTGGCCATGGCGCTGCTGCAGTTCTTCAACAGCAACCCCGGCGAGGAGCAGCTGTTCCGGGCCATGAAGGCGCTGGCGCGCTTCTGCCAGGTGGCGCCCACCGACGTGCCGCAGCTGGTTCAGATGATCGGCCCGGAGCCCGCCAAGTTCAAGGGCACGTCCAAGCGCGTCGACGAGCAGATCCAGCTGGTCCAGAGCAAGCTGCGCTAGAGATAGAAAGAGGTGTGGACGGAGGCTGGGGTGGAAGTGGGGCGGATCGAAGAAAGCGTCGAGGAGTACACGTTTAGAGTGAGAGTGACAACAGTTTTATACAATAATTATTTTTAAAAAAATGCTAAACCTCGTTGAATTCGAGAGCACCCTGTTTTATTCATTTGATGTTTTACATTTTTGAAATTTTATTTCGACTCGGTCCTGTTTCTGCCCCGAGCTCTGTTGGAGAACGCGTATAGTGTATTTTTACTTCAGACTGAAAAGCCGCCCGATGAAATATGATTGAGTGGGGACGAGATGGATAGTCCCACGTGTACAGTGTACAGTATGCTGGGCAAAGTTCTGTGATGTAATTAATAATAGCTGTCTCTTCCTTGTACTTTCGCTCGTTGTGAAAAACGACGTGGGTCTCTGGCCGGGGGTGGCGCCTTTTGTTTTGTATGACCTTTGCTTGCTCTCGTTGCATGGCGATAGGAGCGAAATTTGTTAAGAACAATTCAAGCAAATCAATATGCCGTCCCTGCGCTCCCGTTGTTACCATTTCGGTCTCCTTAGCAACCGGTTCTTGGTTGCTGTTCACAATTCGTTTTATACAATTTACATAATATGTTTGTGCTGCGTACTTACATGTTTTGTCATTGCCAACTGCTGAGTTGTCATAGCTTTTGCATTTTTTTACAATCTAATAAAGTTTGCATTTTTATTTTCTTCTGTGCATGGAAGTATGGGTTTGCCTGTGCCAATGCAGAGCGCGGCAGGTCCAGCGTTTTTAACACACTCTCCACAAATGTGATTTTTTTTGGAGGGTACAGAGGGTACACTTGTATACTTTTTGTTCATATTTATTTATTATTCAGGAATGAAATTAACTGTTATATACAAAGATGAATGTTGCAATTTGTAAAGACAATATGATAAATGATATATTTGTATATCTGTAAATGTGAAATAAATTATGGAATCTGCATGGAAATTGATATGTGTCCTTATTCTCCCATCCTTTAAATTCCCACCGACCTCAAACGTGTGCACCTGTCACACTAGCACAAAAACTCGAACGTACATGACATCAATGATAGAAAAAGTGTGCGGATCAACGCAACCCTGGTAAAACGAGTTGTATATGACATGCATATGGGGCCGTAGGCGTATTATACATAAATTATATACAGTCCGTATGTCTTCGTATATCAATTGTATACATACATTTGTATACATCCATATACAACTGTGTGTACAATCGTACATAACCATATACGACCCGATACATGGATATCTTTGATGTCCAAACCATGTATGGACCCATATGCGGTTATATACAAAGGTTATATCCAAGTTATATCCAAACGAATATACAATTCATATACAAGCACTATACGGGCCGTATACAATAAGTATACAATGTGTATATTTTCGTGTACAATCGTATACATTCCATATAAAATCGGTATGCATCCGCTTTTACCCGGCCTACAAATTCTTCATGCGTTCCTTTTGATCATTGTATGTTATATGTGTTCCCTAAAGGGAACACATGATACATGCGTTTCTTCTCGAGAATTATACATGCAGTGATCCACACATTTGTTCTCTCAGTGACGAGCTTGGTGGGCACGGCTAGACAGCGCTCTCCCCGCTGTCTCGCACGATGAGTTTGCTCATGAGCGCGTAGGCGCCCCCGCCCACGCCCAGCATGCACAGGCCCACGATGACGGAAATGGACCAGGCGGGGATGGCCGTTCCCCCTGGAAACACGGCAAGGGTCAGAACACTACACTTGGGCATCACACGCGGCGCGGTGACGAACAAAGCACGCGCGGCATTCGAACCCTCCTGGACTACTCACTGTAGTACTGCCTCGTGATGGCCTTCCTCCCCCGGAGCACCTTCCTCCGGGCGTCCACGTCCTCGACGAGCAGGCTGAGCACCACTGTGGGCATAGAGCAGAGCAAGGCCGGGTAGGGGAGCTTGTTAGTGGGAGAGGCACTCGAGTCATGGCATGGCCCGGGCCGGAAGCGATGAGACATCGCCCGCGGGACGGGGCGGGACGGCTCAGGAGGATCGTCTGTCGCAATGCAGTACGTCCGAATTTTTCCCCTGGCCGGGTGGTCGCCGACGCCGAGCGCCTACGAGTGCCGGGGTAGGCCAACCCGCAATACATGCGTGCATGGAGAAGCCGGAGTTGCCTACCCACCAGGCGCCCTGTCCGGCCACGAACTGGCCGTACTTTATGCACATGATCCGAATAGCAGGCACCACCGAAGTGATGGCTTTGTCACTGCTTTGCCAGAGGCTGCCAAAGCTGTAACGGTTTCCGAACCGACTGGCGGATGAAAGGTGTGGCCACTGCCGCCGAAGCAAGCTGCGCACGTGTCTACTCACGGATGCCGACGGCGAGGAGGTACAAGCTCGTCCTGAGCTTCATGGTGGCTGGGAGGGGCTGGAGGCTGCTGACAAACTCCTGGGCAGGTGAATTAGAACGGGCGAGGCGTGAGCTTGTTGTCGCGATGCGGCTCTGAGCGTGCGAGCGCCGCGGGAGTGTTTCATTCGGGCCGCGGAGATCTTATCTTATCAGGTACGCCAAGGGAGGGGGAGAGCGAGAGGGACGAGGGGGTGGGGCGGGCGGGCGGCATGAGAGAGAGAGAGAGAGAGAGAGAGAGAGAGAGAGAGAGAGAGAGAGAGAGAGAGAGAGAGAGAGAGCACAGGGCGCGGTGGGGCAGCTCTGGCACTGACTCACGTTCACCTGCAGACTTGTCCATTTCACGTCCGCAGACACACAGACGCGGCTCAAATCGGACCCGACGTCGGGTGTAACACACACGTGTAACACGCATAGGGAATGCTGCAGCCTGCAACGTAGAGTGCCGTGGCGGCACGGACACAATTCGCTCTCGAAGGTAAAGCTCAGCGCCCCCTGGTTCCAGTGGTGGCCACTTGCTGTACTAAAAATAGATTGTGCACGGTAACGTCAAACGCGTCAAACCGGTCAAACCTTAACCCCAACTTCTTTTAATTTGACGATGTCAATTTCGTACTCAAGTACAGTCCAAATCGTTAAAACATTTTAAGCCTCAAAATAACTTTTTTTTCTGAAAATCGCACGCAAAACTATGAGTTCGACAGTCTTCAAAGTAGAATGTGCACGGGTGACGTCACGCGACAGTGCCGCGCTCTGTCGTGCCTTCGAGAGCGAATGTCGGCTGCGCGCTGCCCTGGAGCGCCCCTGCGGGAGTGCGGATAGGCAGCCCGCTGGACTCGTCGGCGTGCGGGTGGCCTGTCCTGCCGGCTGCCGCTGTCAGGGCCGAGTCGGGGCGGGGAACCCCCAGCACAAACTGTGGCGTGTCTCCGTTCGATTGCCGAGTGCAAGAGCTGCGCGAGGCGGCGGCGGCGGATCGCGCGCAAGTCGCCGTCGAGGACTCGTTTGTGGTCAGTTTGGCCGCCGTCGGTCACCCCCGTGGGGGTCCCCCTCGGCCGGGCCGAGGCCCCCGCCGAGCCGCGGCCGCCGCTGTGCCAGCTGTAGCGGCCACGCCATGGCTACGCCAGGACCCGGCGGGGCCCGGCGGGGCTTGGCGCGCATTCCGCACTCGTGGCCGCCGTGCCGCGCCGTGCCCCGCGGACCCCCGTCCTGGCCTCGAGCCCCGAGCCCCCGCTGTCGCCGAGGGTCTGGTCCGAGGGTACGCCTGCACCGAGCCGACACAGTGCCGCGCACCGCCCAGCCGGGGTGGACCGTGCCGGACACGGACACCGCGCCCAGTGCGCAGCTGCGCGGCGCGACGCGAAGCGACGCGGGTGTGCTGCTCGGGGTGTTGTGCTCGGTGAGGTGCACGACGAGCATTGGCCTGGCGCGGCCGGCCTGCCGAACTCGTCTCTGCAAGGAGCGGCCAGGGGAGGCCCGAGGGACACCAGGCAGCGGGCCCCGCTGGGGGCTGCCGTCCGCACCGGAGGGACCGGAGGCCCCCGCAGCCCCCGCAGTCCGACGCCAGGTAGGACAGCTGTCACGTGGGCTGGGCGCGGCCACGCCCCGTCTCTTCCAGCGCCAACCTGTTGTCACAGCTGCCGCTGCCGGTGGGGTTGGAGTCCGCAGCGTGACACTGTGACACGCCGAGTGGCTGTGCCCGCTTGGACAGTAAAGTTGTTTGTGGCTGTTTCCCTCCTGGTGTGTAGTCTTGGCTGTCATCCATTAAGTTCGTCTACGACATTTTCCCGAGAGCAATCATCACTCGTCCGGTCTGGGCTACGAATGGTGCCTGCTGGGCAGGCTGGACTACCGTGCGTGGCACTCAGGCACAATCCGCGTCGCCATCCGCGGCACGTAGAAATTCGGGCGTCCGTAATGGACGACGCCTGATTTCATAGCACGGGAGGGCAGAAGGAGAAAGGGAAGGGGGAAAATGGAGAGCAAATTGATCACCACCTAATGCACACACTACTACACTTCACAATATGGCCGATATTTTTTTTAACCTCGGTCCGACCATTACCACCATGAGCACAACACTCAGCTGGGTGGCCAGGCCAGGCCAGTGCGGCATTAGCGTCATCAGTCATAGTCTGGCCTGGCCCGAACCAGACCGGACAGATGGCCGGCAGAGCGTGCTGCTCTGTGCGCTGTATCGACACAGGCTGCTGCCCTATCACCCCCCCCCCTTTCTCTCTCTCTCTCTCTCTCTCTCTCTCTCTCTCTCTCTCTCTCTCTCTCTCTCTCTCTCTCTCTCTCTCTCTCTCTCTCTCTCTCTCTCTCTCTCCCCATGTATTTATTTTCCTTTCCGAGATTTGTCCGCACCTCTATTTATATATAACGGACTCGGCCGTCCCCATCCAATCGAAGTTTTACGCTCTCAAATAAATTTGCGCGGCGATTTCAAAAACAAGGTCGCACAAGACAATAAAGAGCGGCGAGGGCGCGGCGCGGCGCGGAGCGGCGCCGGGCCGTGCCGTGTCTTGTCGTGTCGTGGGGGGTGGGGTTGCGTTTTGCGCAAACGGCGCAGCCGGTGAGGTCCCCGTCGGCCCCCATCCCCCGTCAGCACGGCACGGGACGCCACGGGACGGGAGCCTCTAGTCCCACTCCCCTCCGCCAAGAGCCCATTCCGCCGCCGCCGGCGGCTGAGAGGGAAAGTAGCGAATATTACATGGACGCCCGGACGGCAAGGTCACGACCCCCAGCCCCAGCAGCAGGGAAGGGAAGGGAAATCAATCGGGGACAGAGACCGAATCACGCACGGCGCGCGGCGGCGCTGCAAATAGCGACTGCACGCGAGATGACGTTATTCGCAGGCGTCGTAATTATTGGCAGTGGCGCCGTGACGGTATCGGACGACGTCGTCGTCGACCCGACTAGACTAGACGGGACGAGCCGCGTGCGAAAAGGAAAGGACCTTCGAGAGGACTATTTTCTATTTTCGTCTGTCGGAGCCGGCCAGCGGCGCTCGCTCGCCTCGGCTGGGCTCTGTCCGGTCCGGCCGGCTGGCGGCAGGTCAGGTCCGGGACGAGCGCGTTTAGTCGTCACGAGCGCATCGCTGGCTGCTTTGCCCTACCCCTCAACCCTCTGCCTCTCAAATCAAAGTGGGCCAAACAACACAGTGACGAAGCGAGGCCAGATTATTAATTAAATGCTGTTATTTTTTGTCGCGTTGCTGCAAACAGAAATAGTATTGACTGTTTTGTGCTGGTTTTTATCCTGCTGCAGGCACAGGGCGATGGGGGAGATGGGTCCAGCCGAGGAGCTGGAGCTGGAGCTGGAGCCGGAGCGGAAGCCGGAGCCGGAGCCGAGCCCGGACCGTTGGCACTGGCTGCAGGCGCCGTGGACCCGGCCCCGCGCCCATTCTGACTCGGGGATCAACCTGGGTATGGGCTGGCCTGTCGCGGCCTGGCGTGGCGTCTCGATGAAATGGAGTGACCCCTGAATTGCTGGAGGCGCCTCAGTCTGAATGTGAACGCGAAATGTGTTTGTGCAGGTGCCACGCTCGTGGCCGTGCCCCAGCGCGTGGTGAACGCGCCCCCGGAGAAGAGGCAGAGCATCGCCATCCCCGGGGCCCCGGACTGGAAGGACGCGTGGAAGGAGGAGTCGTGCCGGCGCAACGTGGCGGAGCTGCTAGCGCAGCGCGTGCTGCACATCACTACGGCCACTGCGTGAGCAACAGGCATCCAGGGGCAGCCAGGGACAGCCAGGGGCAGCCAGGGGCAGCCAGGGGCAGCCAGGGGCAGCCAGGGGCAGCCAGGGACAGCCAGGGGCAGCCAGGGGCAGCCAGGGGCAGCCACGGGCAGCCAGGAGCAGCCAGGGACAGCCAGGGGCAGCCAGGAGCAGCCAGGGGCAGCCAGGGGCAGCCAGGGGCAGCCAGGGGCAGCCAGGGGCAGCCAGGGGCAGCCAGGGGCAGCCAGGGGCAGCCAGGGGCAGCCAGGGGCAGCCAGGGCAGCCAGGGGCAGCCAGGGACAGCCAGGGGCAGCCACGGGCAGCCCGCATAGCCGGCAGCGAGTGGCTGTTCGGCAAAGGGGTAGCAAACTCGTTTTTGGAGTGTACTCTCGAAATTTAAATTTTAAAAAATTCACTCTGAAATTCACTAACTTCACCAAAAACTTTAATCACAAGAAAAATTACCAAAGTTCAATAAAAATACACTTTACCTACCAAAATTTAAAAAAATCCATCCAAAAACAGGATAGGAGGCAGATAATACCAACTCTAAATGTCTTCCAGTTTCTTATGGGTTTAGGAAGCTTTGAAAATAACGTCTTATTTGTGTGTCTGTGGAAGCAGAACTTATCTTTTGTTGCGCTTTTAGTTATTTTGTGTGCATCATAAGGGAGAGCCGCAGATATTTGAGAGGAAAGAACATTTTCCTGAGGCAAATTTGTTTACCGGAAAGTTTATTTTCGGTTTGGTAACTTCACTCTGAGATTTTTTTTTGGCGCTGGGCACGGGACGGTTAGTCCCCAGTCCGAAAGTTTGGGAACGCACTAAACGATTAGTGCCTGTGTCAAGAGTTTTGCTCCCGTGTCCAGCCTCTCCAGTAGCGGATCCAGGAGCGGCTTCAGGGGGAGGCAATGTCATGCTTTTTGCCTACTTACTGGCGGAAAAGTTACGCCGGTTGCCTACATTTCCGGCGCCCTTCTGAGGCCCGGGGGGGGGGGGCGACGCCCCCATCGCCCCTCCCCTGTAACCGTGCCTGAGCCTCTCGAGGCACAGCACTATGGAGTTTAGTTAGACATACGGACTAAACGTTTTAGATGTAGGGTCCAAGTGGAACGCACAAAACTACCCTTTGGTCCAGGAGCCAAAGATTTTTCTCAGTGCAGGTACATAAATATAGGGCGTAATCTGCTCAGGCGAAGGCAAGCCCAGCCGAGTGCAGGGGGAGCCCAGCCAGCGGCGTCCTTGCTTCTGGACAACAATCCGACCCGAGCAGTGTGCGACGGTCTCACAGCCACTCACGGCTCACAGGTCACAGGGCTCACAGTGCCGGCCCACATTATATTATTAGTTTGCCGCACTTGCTTCGTCTTTTCGGTTTTCTGATGAGGAGTAAAAGCTAGCTGACATGTCAAACTTTCATTTCATTTAACTTAGTGTTAGTGTTTCTAGTTTTGAGCTTCAGTGTTAGTGTTTTGAGGCATCATCTGCTCAAAACGACAAAAAATCGAAGAATTCAATTGAAATTCAAAAGGGTGCACACCGAAACTTCAATGTTACTTCCACCTTGCAGTTTGGTCGTTCTTGGGAAGCGTTCGCGCATCGCTCGTAACCATTCGCAACCGTACGGCGAGGTGGGTGAGGGCCGGCGACGGTCGGGAGGCCCGGTTCGTTTGGCCAGGTTGAAAATCCCCGCGCTTTTCCTCAAGGACGTTGCGGCCCCCTCACCTTCCCTTCCCTCCCCTCCGCTCCCCTCCCCTCTCCTCCTCTGCCGTGTCGGCGCGTCCCGCAGGACTGCGGCGGCGGTATCGACCCAGGGTGCATCTACAGCGGAGGAGAGGCGACTCCCGCGCCACCCCCAGCCAACCAGGGTACCGGGCGGGGCTCCGTCCCCGGGCCGTTTTATCAGACTCTTGGACCGCGACAGTGCTGCCGCCTGAGCGGCCGAGTCGTTTACCGATTCGGCTACTATTCGAAAAGCTCAAGAACGCGCAGTCCCGGTGGGCGCAGCATTTTCTTACGGAGAACTTTTGATTTAATACTTAATTGTGAGGCTTGGGACCGCGGACGGATCCTGCAGGTGACTTCTCGCGCAGCAGGGCTTGCAGGGGGCTGTGCGCGCGGGTCGAACATCGAGGGGGCCGTGACCGGGCCGTGGGCAGGGGGCGGGGGCGTGCCCACCCACTCGCCTCGCGCCCGCTCGCGCCCCGTGCCGTCCCGTCAGCCAGCTCGTCGCCAGTGCTGCGGCTGCTTGTTGTGTCACGCCGTCTGCCGCGCGCGCCGTCCGCTCCGCGTCGTCCGCTACGCGTGCTGGACCCTAGTGCTGGAACCTGGACCTGGGTCACCCGCACGACGGCCAGCCGCAGCAGACCCCCTCCGTCGTGTTCGCGCTCCTGCCCGCGCTCATGACCGCCCTCTCGCTGGAAAATCGAAGCAGCGCGGGCTGCAGCCGCTGGAGCCGCGGCTGGAGCTGGGGGCTGGGCGCGTGCGGGAACTGGAGCAGTGCCAGGGCAGCCAGGGCCTAGATCTCTCCGCGCGGGCGGGACGCTGAGCCTGGCTGAGCTCAGCCGTGCCCCAGTGCCCCCGGCCCCGTCCCCGTCCCCGCCCCCGTCGTCCTCGAAGGTCCTCCCGGAGTCTGTGCCGCGGCCCCTACCCGGGCCTGCCCTACCGGGGCCCGCCCTGCCCAAGCCGCAGCGGGATGGGGCTGGCGCCAGGTCCAGCGCTCGGAGGCCGCGCGGGGCCTCAGCAGAAGCAGCAGGCCTTCCGGACGGGGTCGTTGGGGGCCAGGGAGGCGGAGGAGGAGAAGGAAGCGTCTTCACCCCGACAGGCGTAACCACCGACGTAGCCATCACGACCTTAAACCTCACCACCAGGCGGTAAGGGCGCCGCTGCGGGACGGCGGGGGGGGGGGGGGGGGGGGGGTGCAGTGCAGCTGCAGTGGCGCCGTGCATCCTGCAGCATGTCCGGACCACACCGCAGCTCGCCTGCTCTGTTCCTGTCGTCGCCGGGGACCCGCCATTTCTTTGCGGACGGCAGCCAGGCAACACCCCTTGGCCTTTCTACACCAAATTAGCCAGTTGTGGGGCGCGGATGGGGAGTTTATATGCACCGGAACCGACGCCACAATGGTAGCGCTATAGCGTATCCGCAATGCCCCCCCCCCCCCCGCCTGTCTTTTTGGCGTGCAACGCGAGCGAGAGAGACAGAGACACGGACGCTGGGGGAGGGGTGGGGAAACCCCAGTACTACAAGGTTGCTTAAGGGGCGGGATGGGGTGTTGATTCCGAGCGCCGTTTGCGATGAGGTGGGACGAAAATAAATTCCCTTTCGCGATAAATCTCGAGCTCCAAATTATCGCAGTCCGGGTCCGGAAGTTGCTTTGCACTGCCCCCCCCCCCTCCCCCTCGGCTCCTCTTTCGACCGTGCATGCGGGAATCCCCGTGCATGGCAGGCCTCACTGGTGGCAGCAGCAGCCGGTGGTTGTGCGGGAGCGGGGTGCGGTGGCGTGGCGCTGTCGCTGAAGAAACGCCTTCCACTGCCGCTGTGGGTCTTCATCGAGACCTTGCCCTCACCCTGCCCCTCTCCGAGGGCGCCCAGGCCCCCCGGGGGGCTGCATCCGGGTCCCTCCACTGGCTCCACGGAGCCCCACACAAGGCCCAGGCTCCGCAGCTCGGCTTTCTCGCACGCAGCCGATGGGATCTGTGTCAGCAGTGCCACAGAACGTGACGGGACATATGACGTGTGACAGAGGCCGCCGTGGGCTGTGGGTTGTAGTACGTGGCCTCGTACATAGTGTGACTCTGCGCCTCTGAGACACAGACTTAAACGGGTTCGAGCACCGCGAGTACAACTCATGTGTGTGTGTGTGTGTGTGTGTTTTGCGTTACAGGCCGCCGGTCGCCGCACAGGTGGCCCCGCACGCCCCGCATGCACCGCTGCTGGTCGAAGACCCGCCCTCCACCGCCGACGAGGAGGATGACGACTTCCTCCGGGTGCCCGCCGTGGCGGGCGGACCCGCCGCCGCGCCACGCTTCCCGAACGAGCTGCTCAACGGGTGAGTACCGAGTAGCGTCGGCCTATCAGCCGCCGAGCCTCCCGGCCCTACGCCTGACGGACATGGCGCCTGGTGGGTAGGCAATCCCGGTTCTTGCACGCATGCATGTCGTGCGGGCTGGCCTACCCTGTCAATGGCAGGCGCTCCGCACATCGTCGCCGTTCGCGCGAGAAAACTCGGACGTACGTACTTTCGCGCCGGCCGCGTTGAAGATACCCCGCGCCCCCGCGCTGCAGGCGCGGACAGGCTGTATCTGGGGCCGAGGGGTATTCCTGCGGCTCCCCGTAACTCCACCGCCCCTCCCCGCGCCCGCAGCAGAGGCTGCTGCTGCTGGCATGGCGTTATCTGACACACACACACAGCTGCCGCATACGCACCAGGAGGAAAAAAGGAAAGAGGAGCAATTCCAGGCCAGATAAAGCAAAGGCGACTTTGAAAAAGTTTGCCAAAACTTCTGGTCTCTGGGCGAAAAAGGATCACTCCTATCAAGTGCGTGTGTGTCTTCAAACAAAATCCATATCCTGTCGTCATGGTGTGCTATCGGCGAATGGGCGCTAGCAGCGCTGTTATCAGCGAGCGAAACACATCGCCGGGCGTGGGGCTTGCGTCAACTAGGAACCAGACAGGAGGCAGGCAGGCAGGCCCTACGCGCGTGGGCGTGAATCAACCAGGAACCAGGCGCCAGCACCCTCCGATTTCCTTCTAAATTTACGAGCGCGTTCCCGAACGTATTCCTTTACATACTTTTTCCATGCTGGCTTATCTCGAATCTGCTATGTGGCCGGACGAAGACAAACTCTAGGGTAAGGGAACCAATGATGGCTCATGTATCAGTGATGGCCCTTTTCCCTCTCTCCTGCTTCACCCAATATTCAAAAATTGTTTCGTAGTGTGTGATTGAGTGTCTACCCTACTCCTCTGAAATTTGTAGGGCTGCCCGGTAGCGAGATCAAGGGGGCTTTTCTTGTGGGTCTCTCAGGAGGGCCACCACTGGTCCTCACCCTGCCTGCATTTGCGCCGAAAACACTGCAGCAAATTGCTCAGTTTGAATCGCTTTATCAGAACCTCTTAAACGACAAACAACAAAAAGTCCGGGGGGGGGGGGGGGGTGCTGAGGCGTGTTTAGGGGGTGCTGAGGCGTGCCGGGCCGCGAGTAGTGTGTTGTCACTGCCGTCCTTGACGCGGTGTCGGACGCCAATCGGCTTATCAGTATCTTTTTCTATCCAAGTCCGCCGTCACTGCCTCCCCCCCCCCCCTCTCTGCTTGCTGAGCAAACTTCCTGGCTGACGCCAATGGTGGGAATGCGGAGGCGCCTGGGAGGGTAGGCAATCTGGAGGGGAGCCGGACACTGCCACGACCGTACCTCACAGGGGCCTTAGCACCTCCTTCAGAGGGCAGGGAGAGGCAGGGGTTGGGAGGCTGGGGACAGCTATGGGAAGGTCACAGCATCTCCGTTTCGTTGGGCATCGCATCGCGCGATGATCAGTTGCTGAGGTGATGCTGAGGCGTGTTTGAGGGGGGGGGGGGGTGCTGAGGCGTGTTTAGGGGTGCTGAGGCGTGCCGGGCCACGAGTAGTGTGTTGTCACTGCCATCCTTGACGCGGTGTCGGACGCCACTCGGCTTATCAGTAAACCATCACGCTGGGCTATCAGGCTGAGCTTCGCTGAGCGCTGAGCCCGCGGGTGACGTTTTCCCCCCGGCGTGGAAGGGCTGCCGGCTGCCAGGACGACGGCGGCAGGGCGCCCGGCCCGCGGCACCACGCCAGACTACGCCAGGCACCACAAAGCGTTTGTCGGTTTGGCTCGGCGCGCGCCCGTGCCGTCCCGGTCCTCTATTCCGGCCCCCCCGTCGCTCGGTTCCGTCTTTTGCCGCGTCCTCGCGGACGTGTGGAGGCCCCCGTCGGCTCCCTCGCCCGCCACCGATGGTCCGCGACATACTTCTTACCAGCGCGATATCCTTAAGGCGAGTGAGTGCCGCCGGAGGCCATGGAGAGGGCCCTGAGGTACCTGACTGGGCCGGATACCGTCGGCCCGTTCGGCATGCGGCGCGCCGTCAGCGCCTTTGACATGTTCTCCCGTGACCGCAACACCATGTTCAACGGCAGCAAGCTCGACCTGGACAGCCTGGTCGTCAGCGTTCTGGAGGAGGGTGAGGACGCCGTCGATCCAGATGGCGGCGATGGCGGTGGCGGAGACGACCCGGACGACCGGCCGCGGCGGCGCCGGCATCGAATCGTGAGCGAGGGCAGCACCGGCAGCGCGAACAGCTTCAAGGGCCGCCGCCGCAGCTCCGCCGTGGTGACGGGGGTCGTGAGAGTACGCGCCGCCAGGGCCAGGAGGAACTCCGGGCACCGCAAGTCGCTGCCGCTGTTCGCCATGAGGCTCTTCGGCAGGAAGAGCTCCTCGGCGTCGTCCTCTGAGGACGCTGGCTCGGGCTCCGGGATGCAGTCCGGGAGCTGCGCCGGCGCTGAACTGGATGAAGCTGTGTGAGTTATCCGCACCCCGCACCACCCCGCACCCGGACGACTAGGGACTCCCCCGAGTCGACAACACTGGGCCACCAGCAGGTGTTCCCCGCGACGGGGTCCCGGGGTCCTTTGCGACATCATGGCGACATGCCGGTGCCACTCTCGTGTTATCTCCCCCGCGGAGCAGGACTTAAGGTCTTTTGGCCACCAGGATTGCGTGAACCCTGTCCCCAGGCCGGCCACCGGCCGCGACCGGTCCAAGGCGGACGAGACACCCACCCGTGCTGGCACGTGTGACACCCCGCCGCCGCCGCCCGCGCCAACCCTCCTGTTTACGCGGCGCCCCGTGCCATCCCATACCGCCGCCACGCCACGGGAGCTATTTAAGATATGGGCGCACGCTGGATACGATGAGTCACAGGCATCTCATGACACATTGTGAGCGGACAACACACCTGCGCTGCGGCTGTGGCAGGATGAGCCAGAGCAGGGCCAGGTGCAGCCAGGTGCGACCCGGCCTGGGCCCGTCTGCAGCGGTAGATAACAGGCAGCGGGGCAGCGCAGGTGTTCACTGGCAAGTTATCGCAACCCCGCCGGTGTAATGACACTGATAGTGGCAGCAGGATTGGAGTCGGCAAATCAGACTATTTGTAACGACACATGTCATTGTTTTCTTTATGTTACTGTTGCTTTTTTATTTTATTTTGCTTTGACGCGCACGACGCTGGTACTTGAATTATTTTCCAACCGCTGTGCCTTCCGCGGGGGAGGGGTTGTGGGGAGGGCAAGGGATAGGGTGCGCAGCTGCACAATTTATCGCTGCGATCAGCGAATCACGGTCGGCCTTTTCATTCATTTTTTTAGGCACGGAGTGACCTTATAGTTTCACCTAAGATCGGACTTTTTTAGGCACGGAGTGACCTTATAGTTTCACTGAAGATTGGACATTTTTTTTAGGCACGGAGTGACCTTCTAGTTTCACCCAAAATCGGACTATTTTTTTTAGGCACGGAGTGACCTTATAGTTTAACCCAAGATCGGACTATTTTTATTATTTCTTTAAATTTCCAATATTGTCCCTTACGCCAAAACCGAAAGTCTCTGTGAGAAGTTTTTCAGACCTTCCTAACTTTTGCATAGTACCCATACAAAGGCGTCGGACGTTATTTTACACTACAGAAATGCAGCAGACAGTCTCAAAACCGAGTTCAAATTCAGCTTTCTCACTCCATCCAATAGCAAAAGAAAAAGACAAAGCTACCGTGCTCGGCTCGTCAACTGGCTGCGTCAGTATCATCCATCCTTCTCCTGCCACGCTAAAAGTCGGACCTCTCCCTTTCTTGTGAAACAGCCCTTATTGTTGATGTGCCGAGCCGAGTCGAGCCCTGGTTAAAATGGAGGCAACTCAAGAGTCGCGACCGCTTCGGACCCTAGAGTATGCGCGAGAGGCACAACCCTCAGAGCGGAACATTGTCGATGTGCCGACCGGTCAGTGCCAGTGAGTGAGAACTAGGGGGCCGCGGGCCGCGCCGCGACCAGCCAACCTATCGACAATGAAGTCTCGCCACAATTCCCCTCACATTTCCCGTTTTACATAATGTGTGTTCAGTCGCTGTACTCTATGACATTTCCCGTATAACGCGGTGTCTTCCCGTCTGTCTCACCTGCATTTTGAAGTAAAAACTTGTTTAAAAAAAACAAAAACAAAAACCTTCGAAACTTCAAATCACCTACGTTTCCTCCGTTATTGAAAATTAAGTAAGAGCTAACCAAATAAAAATTCCGAATAACTAATATAAAGAAACATAAAAATTGAATCCAAATCCATTTTTGTTACACTTCGGGCCTACCAGTATTTCACGAAGTGTAAAAGTATTTTTTAATTTCCTATGGTGCACCTTACGCCAAAACCGAAAGTCTCTGTGAGAAGTTTTTCATACCTTCCTGACTTTTGCATAGTACCCATACAAGAGCGTCGGACGTCATTTTACACTAGTGCAGCAGACAGTCAAAACCGAGTTCAAATTCAGCTTTCTCCCTCTATCCAATAGCAAAAGAAAAAGACAGAGCTAGCGCGCTCGGCTCGTCAACTGGCTGCGTCAGTATCATCCATCCTTCTCCTGCCACGCTAAAAATCGGACCTCTCCCTTTCTTGTGAAACAGCCCTTATTGTTGATGTGCCGAGCCGAGTCGAGCCCTGGTTAAAAGGGAGGCAACTCAAGAGTCGGGACCGCTTCGGACCCTGGAGCATGCACATGCACAAGAGGCACAACCCTCAGAGCGGAGCATTGTCGATGTGTCCACCGGTCGGTGCCAGTGAGAACTAGGGGGCTGCGGGCCGCGCCGCGACCAGCCAACCTATCGACAATGAAGTCTCGCCACGATTCCCCTCACATTTCCCGTTTTACATAGTTTCTTAAGCCGCTGTACCCTACGACTATTCGGCATACCCCGTATACCACGATGTCTGCCAACGCGCCAACCATCCAGTTCTCACCTGCAAGCTAGAGTAGACACTTAAATTTAAAACAAAAAAACTTAGTCATCCACGTTCACGTTCCATTTGTAAATAAAAATTAACAGCTAATCATAAAATTCTTAATTACAAAAAATACTAAATATGAAAATTGCACTAAATCCAGTTTTGTGACACTCCGGGCCTACCAGTATTTCACGAAGTGTAATAGTATTTTTTTGGTCTAGTAGCACGCCCACGTTTACTGTACATCCACCTTCCCCCCATGTAGTTGTCTCTCCCACCCCAAACCCCAAACCTCCCCTTCCCCGAATCCTTCCGGAGCCGCTTCCAAGCAGCGTATCACGCTGCATGTATGATGAGAAACTGTCCGTCTGAATATTTTAGTGGCCTTTTTTCGGCTCCCTTTGGCGCTGACTGGACTGGACAGGGGTCAAAACGGTCGACTCGTGACCAGAAAGCACCGCAAAAAAAATCAAGAATTGATTCCTGAGACTCTTGGGCGACTGAAAAAAAATCCGACTGAATAGAAAAGGCTTAATGACCTTGATACCAGTTTGTCGAAACCCTAATCGTTGAACAACCGAGTTGTCCTCTGTTTGACTGTATTCGCGGCGCGGAGCGACCGAATTTTTTTTTATGACCGTTCGTCACCGACGATTTGCGAACGAGCGTATATCGCCAACCTGTTAGCAAAAGAATATTCAGCTCTGAGATAGTGTGAAAATTTCATCGAGTAAAGAAAACCAAGGTCAAAAACAGTACCTTACTGATGCGTTTGTCACATCTCCGAGCTCTTGTATTTTCGGGATGCTGTTCACGTGTACCTTTGGTAAAGTTGCTTTAGGTGCTGGACAATTCCCAAGGATTGCGGCTACCTTGCTAAGAACTGTACACCTGTAAAATAACATGAAGTAAAGAAAAGCGAGGTCAAAACTGTACCTTTTCTAGTATGTTTGTCACACCTCTAAGCAATTGTATTTTGGGGATGTTGTTCTGCTCCACACAATATAAGTTGTGGTACATGTCACTATGGCATATCCCTTCTGCATTGTGAACCTATTACTTGATCGTGGAGCCTGTCAAAATTGAGTAAACAGTCATTTAGTTGATGCAATATCCAGATGAAATTTTCGTTTCCGACATTTTCGGACCCGAGGAATCAGAAACACTGCGAAACACGTGACACAAATTTGCCCGCGATTGGCCCTTGGGCAGTCTAGTTTATCTGAGGGTGTGGACTGGATCCGGACCATAGTGATTTTCCTCCCTCCTCACAATAGTCAGGGTGGATTAAAAAACAAAAAAAAAAAACGCCCCGTGTAACGTGATGTACTGAAAAAAGCAGTCCGGTCCGGCCCACGCAGCGGCGCTTATCACTTATCTCCCGCGAACGGCGTTATCGGTTTGCTCACACCTGCGTTTGCTCGCGGGCCCGACCTGTGTGTGTCTGTGTGAGTATGTGTGTTTGTTTTGCCCAAGCCTCGGCGATACTTTTTTAGGCACGGAGTGAAACGGAGTTGCCTTATAGTTTCGTCAGATTGGATTGTTTTTTTCTTTTTGTTTTTTTTTCTTGGAAGCATAGAAAATGAAAGCAAACAAAACCAAAAAGAACAAAATATAAACTTAACTTCTATTTTAACCAAACCCCCGTGAAACTCCGGGCCTACCAGTATCTCAGACAGTGGGATAGTATTTTTTTTTTTTTTCAAGAATAGTCTTGGTTTTTCTGCGGGCTCGTGTGCTGGTTTGGGTCCAGAGCACCAGACATCGGCTCGTCCGGGTGGAAACCTGTCAGCTTGCTTCTTGTTTACCGTGTGGGGCTCGGGGTCCCCCGCGGGGCATTGTGAGAAGGCGTGGCCCCGGAGCCCCGTCGGGAGCGCCGAGCCGAGGTGAGGTGGTGAGGCGGAGTGTAAATCAAAATGCCGTGTCAACAGAATCAAAGATCAAAGAGGGAGGGGGGGGGGGACCAACGACTGTGTGGCCGTCGTCGGCGGAGTATCGACCACGGCGACAACGGGCGAAAACGCCGCCGCCGCCGGCCGCCGTCCTGCAGGGCATGCCCTCCTCTCAGTCAGACCCGCCCCGTCACCGTCACGGTCCCCGCGGCCCCGGTGCCAATGGCGTGCTCTGACTGTCCCTGTCCGATCGACCTCGCACATCAAACAAATCCCGTGCAAACACCCAGTAGAGCCAACCGCATCAGTCCGCCATTGGCGTCGTCAGGTCGGGTTGGGCCTCACCAGACGCAACTTTAGGCTGCCTGCCGCCTGTCGCACGGTGGCGGGGGGGGGGGGGGATTTCCCCGTTCTCCGCCGCGATAGCTCCGTTCCCACGGAAATTGGCGCGAAATTCAAACTTGTGCGCGCGCATTCGTGTCGCGGGCACTTCCATCACGGCGTGGCGGTGCCCGCCGTGCAGTCTGCCCTTGGGAGTGGCGGAAGGAGACAGAAGAGAGGGAGAGAGAGAGAGAGAGAGAGAGAGAGAGAGAGAGAGAGAGAGAGAGAGAGAGAGAGAGAGAGAGAGAGAGAGAGAGAGAGAGAGAGAGAGAGAGACGGGGTCATTAGGGCACGGCAGCAACTACGGAGACGGATCGCTTGCCTGTGCGACTTTCCGAACAACAATCTGACGACAAATTAAAACGAGCTACTTATCTTTTTTGCGTACTTTATCTGGACTAACCCCTCGAACATAACCTATCACAGTTTGGAATCAGCTGTGGTCGTCTGATCGAAATTTATGGTACTCGTTCGATAGCCGCGACACTTATGAGAAAGTCAATCGAACGTTCACGCCTTTCTAAAAGAAGGGGGGAGGATCCAACCTGGAAGAAGTGCCGCAAGGTGAGCCGCATTAGCCCAACAGCTGGGAGCTTTGCCGTGGTCCTGTGTCCTGTCCCAGCGCTGGCCGCCCCGCCAGGCCGCCTGCAGTCCGGGCTTGGACCGCCCGCTATGGCGCGGTGTCTTCCGGGACTGCCTATCCTGGACTTCGCAGGCGGTCGTCGCAGGGTGGGGGTTCCGCAGCGGGAGAAGGCGTGGCCCCGGAGCCCCGCCGGGAGCGCCGAGCCGAGGTGAGGTGGCTGGGGGTGGCTAGGGCCAGCGGGGGTGGGGGCGGATGTTGGCGCTGGGAAGCACCAGCAGCGAAGCCAACTGTGTATGTGTGTGGGAGGGTGCGCGTGAGTGTGGCCGGGGATGCAAGATTAATCATAATTTCCTCCCTGGAGAGTGAGAGAGAGAGAGAGAGAGAGAGAGAGAGAGAGAGAGAGAGAGAGAGAGAGAGAGAGAGAGAGAGAGAGAGAGAGAGAGAGAGAGAGAGAGAGAGAGAGAGAGAGAGAGAGAGAGAGAGAGAGAGAGAGAGAGAGGGGGGGGGGGAGGGAGAGAGATTGGCGCGGCGTGGTGGGTCGTGGGTCGTTGGGTCTTGGGTCGTGGGTCCCCTATGTGACGTCAGCGAGCGGTCCGTCGTCTCACCGTCCCACAGCCCGGCCGGGTCCGGGCCCAGGTGTGTTACGTGCCAATAGCGTATGGCCGGGAGCGGCGTGGCGTGGCGGAGCCGAATGGAAGCGTGAGCACGTGAGGACATCTGCTGCCGCTGCCGGGCACTCTGAACGGAACGGAACGGAACTCGGCGTTCGCCTACCGAGTCAGCTGTGAGCCGCATGCTCTGCGGGGCCCCACACAGCCCGGGCACACAGTGACGCCGGGGACGTGCCGATGTCGACATGAGGCGCAGGGCGTCGAGCTTCTCGCACCCGGGCGACGCCGGCGACGCCCAGGATCACGACGAATACGACGGCTACCGCGGACGCGGCTGGGCTCTCGGGTCAGTTTGTATTCCGCCGGAGCGTGTGTGCACGTGTGTGTGTGTGTGTGTGTGTGTGTGTGTGTGTGTGTGTGTTTTGCCCACACGAGTAGAGAGTAAGTTGGCCCGTCAAGTCCGACCGTGTTGTCGTGTCGCGCTGAAATTGTTTGTCTTTGGAGGGGGTGGGGGAGAGGTGGTTGTTGGGAGTCGCTGGGGTGAGTCGGTGGGTCCCGCCCGGTCCTTGTCCGAGCTCTAGTGGTGGGACAGTGCGACCTACCGAGCCGAGCCCCGAGCGCCGCGGACGTCAGCTACCCGGGTGCGCGGAGCGCAGAGGGGGAACACGACACATGCTCACGCAGCTGCCGCCGCCGCCGCCGCCGCCGCCGCCGCCTCGTCCGTCCACCCCTTCGGCCGTTCGCCACAACAGCGTGTTCTGAAGAGGCCGTGCGACGCGGCAGGCGCGCGCGCGTGCTGTGCGCCAGCCCGCGCCACCTGCCGCATCACATGCTGTTTTCGCAGAACCGATCCGCACCGCGCCGGTCGCAGCCAGGCCAGCAGCCAGCGGGGACAGCGCGCGGTGGGGCGACCGTGCTGACTTTCTCATACCCTGTTGATACGCCACTGCCCCTTGCGGGTTCTCCGAGAACGCTGTCCGACCCGCCTCACAAACCTAACTTTGCCCTAACGCCTGCTCGTCTGCGGCATCATGACGAACCGGTGGCGGGGGCCGCGGGGGCCGCGGGGGCCGCTTTGCGGTGCATGCAGGGAAGGTGCGGATCGGGGCCGCCGGGGGACCCCGCCGCCCACAAGTCCCCCAGGTCCACCAGATCCACCCGCCGTCGCCGGTGGCTCCTTGCCAGGACGACGAAACGGGAGTGCACAACGGCGTCGTCGTCATCGGCCAGGTGACGGGCGGGCCGCGGGCCGACGGCAGACACGCGACACGCCTCGCAGACAGAGGAGGCTCGGCCAGGCCCGGGGCGGGGGAGGCTCGGCCACGGCGTCCTAGCGAGTCGTGCGCCATGAACAGCCGAAAGGAGCCGAGCCCATGGCGGAAGTGCCGTTTCGCCCGGCCGAAATCTAACTCGCGTGAGACAACAACAACAACAGCGCAGAAAACAACAACAAAATGCCGCGCCCGCGCCTCTCCCTCTCGCCTCATCCGCCCTGTAATTTTCCTCCTCAGGTCGTCCCTCCAAATTGAGCCAATCAGCTGCTCTGCCATGCCGCCGGGATGAGACGACCCAGCCCGGCCCGACCCGACCCGCCCGTCCGGCCACTTTTTAGCCCGTCCCGACACGTTTCTTTAGAAACGGCAGGAGCCGGGCTTATAGTCTTATGCCGTATGTTCGTTCGTTCGGACGTATGTACGCCGACTTATCGTTCATAAAAAAAATCTTCAAATTTTGAGGATTAACTACTTTTTTAACGTAGAATCACGTGCGGTGGCAACAATTTTCGATTTGTATCGCATTTTCGATTTATGAAAATTTGTCTGTTTTTGTTTTTTGAGGTTAGGGTTGGCCGCCGCGCGCACACCATTACCATCGCGGCACGCACAGGGACGGGCTCAGGTTAACGATTTTAATCGTAACAAATACATCTGCTATCTGGCACTTCTAGGGAGACTGGAGGCGGGGGCCGAAGTCCCCCGCAAACGCCGCCGGCAGGCCAAGCTGGCCTAGTCCCCCTGTCAAACCGAGGTGCCGGTGGAGCGCAGCGGAACTGGCACCGAGGTTGACGGAAGGGACGGGCCAGCTTGTTATTCTTGCCGTTCCCTGCCAAAGGACGAACCGCCATCGCATCGCACCGCGCCGCACTGTACGCCATGAGGCGATGTGTGTCGGGCTGATCGTTCGGCCACCTTTATGTGTGGCAGAGGGCACGGCGGCGGCAGCATCTGCGGGTCATGAGTCCCCTTCTAAAGGATCCCCAAGGGTCTACATTTTTTTGGGTATTTCCAAATAGAGACCAATGAGACTTGGAAACGGAAGCTGAAGAACAAAAACTCTTCCAGACCGGAAATTTCGAGGGTGGGTGTGAGAAACTTGAATGGGTGTTCTGAGTTAATTTGGTGGTGAGTTCCCATACTTGGCGATACCCTTCTACATCGATATTTCTCATACCTGTTCTCGAGAGTTTCCGGTCTGGAAGTGATCTTGTTCTTCAGCTTTCGTTTCCAAGTCTCATTGGAAACCCCTATTGAAGAAATTATCGCATGCGTGTATCCGCCGTTCCAAACGAAATTACTACTGTAGATTATTGATCCCCCCCCCCCTTTCGAAATCCTAAGTGCGCGTTTGCGCATGGACCAGCTGGGGGCGGGGCCGGGCCGGGCGGGGCGTGGGGCGTGGTGGCGGCGGTCCTGAATGGCTGCAAGAACGTCTAGGCCACATTAAATTGGCACGTCCGCTGTCGCTGCCACCGCTGGGTCACCACGAGCCAGAGTCGCGAGCCGGGCCAACAGCCACGCTGTCCAACCCCTCGTACACACACACACACACACACACACACATGCATGTGAGCGTTGTGCCCGACTTCTTCGCGTCATCATTGTTGTTGTTATTGCAGGTTAGTGGCGCGTCTTTCTTTCTTTCTTTCTTTCTTGTGGGGAAGGATATGGATGTAGACGGTGGAGGCGAAATACGTTGTCGTGCTGTAGTGAGCAATAGCGGAGGACCCGGTCCGAACCGGCACACCTGTCGGAACGGCTGGCCGTTCACAGACGGGTACACAAACCACGTGGTCAATATTGGGGGAGGGGGGCGTACGGCCAAAAACCACGTACCTGCAGTTAAGTATAGGAAAGGTTAGGTAAGGCTGACCACGAAGAGGGAGGTGGGGGTCTGATGTCGGTACAAATTTGACCACGTGGTTTGTGTACGGCCCCTTACTGGCTCTATCCGAGACGCAGGAAAGTGCAGCCGAAGCCGATTTGGATTTCGGCCCTCGCGGGCTGGGCTGGGCTGGGCTGGCTCAGCACATAGGCTGTTCTCAATTTATCCCCCCGCCCCTTGTTCGTATGCGTACGGCGGGGGCAGTGCTCGCCGGGGGGCTCGCGGGGGGTCAGGGGGAGGGCCTGCAGTGGGGCCGTGCAGGGAAGGAGGGTCCGGTGTCCCCCCCCCCCCCCCCTTCCCCACGGCTTCAAGCCGATGAGCGCGAGCTTAGCTGAGCTGAGCCCGGCCGACCCGCTTCACTGTGTTCTGTGTTCCGCTGCCACCGGCTCGGCTAGAGCAGCTAGAGCACAGCCCGGCTGGACGGGACGGGCTCGGACGGGTCCCCACTGACGCGGAGTAGTTCTCGTGTGAAGCGAGGCGCGGCGTCGCGACGGCCTGGCGACGCCGTCTGCAAGTGTGTGTGCGTGTGTGTGTGTGTGTGTGTGTGTGTCCGTGTGTGTGTGTGTGTGTGTGAGAGAGAGAGAGAGAGAGAGAGAGAGAGAGAGAGAGAGAGAGAGAGAGAGAGAGAGAGAGAGAGAGAGAGAGAGAGAGAGAGAGAGAGAGAGAGAGAGAGAGAGAGAGAGAGAGAGAAAGTGGTTCCCAAATTAGTGCGCGCGGATGTTTGGTTTCTCAGAGAGCGGCGCGCGAGACAGACGAGCGCCGTGTGGGTAGGCGACCCGCGGTCCGGCGCGCGCGACGGCTGCCTACCTCCACGGCTGACGGCACCCGAGTAGTGGAGCTATGAGCCGGGGAAGGGAGATAGGCAGAGAATGGCCCGCCGCGCACTTCAACACGCAATCAGTTCAACGCGCTCCGACGTCGGGCAGTCTGTTGCCCAGCGGACCGCGGCCGCCCCGTCCCGTCCCGCCCACCTCCTCGAGGCCGCCGTCGAGGCGGCCTGGCCTGTCCCTGTCATGTCACCCGTTAGGTCACCGCGACGTATCGCCGTTGTGCAAATCCCGGCCGGGTAGTGCTTAATGAGGGGGTGCGTGTGCGGCGCGCGGAGCGGCCGCGGCCGGCGGTGCGCGTCCTGCATGGCGGCATGGTGCGGCCGGCCATCGAGCGTCCGCGGCCGAGTCGAGTGCGCTGCCTACCCACCTTGCTTGAGCACGACGCGGCCCTAATTACGCGGGCAGTCCTGGTCGCCCATCGGGGTCAGTTATTCTCGGTGAGGCCACGCCCCGTCACGCCCCGCCAAGGGTTGCGTGCGTGTGCGTGCGCGCGGGGCGTGCGCGGTGCCAGCAGTGCAGGGAGGGTGCGCGGGTAAATGGAAGAGTGCGGATCGTCGTGGGCATTCGCGGACACGGCACCCCTCGCGTCTCACTCGGATCTCACTTACTGTTTATTCGCGTCGTGTTGTTGGCTGTGCAGGCTGTGGGCCGCTGGCCGCTGGCCGCGAGCCCCGAGCCCCGGGCCCCGGGCCGACGGGGGTAGGCAGTAGGCCGAGGCCGCCACGGTGGCCGATGAGGGAGGGCGTAATCCCATTACCACCGCGTCCAGAGCCCCGTTATGCCCGCAGCCCCACAGCGAGGGGAGGGGGGGGGGGGGCCTCACGCACACGGCCGCCCCGCGGCCACCACCACCACCACCACCCTCAAACCTTGCAGTGCACGCCCGGGTGTAGGTTTACTGTGTGTCAACAATGGCATACCGCACATCATCGCAGCGAGGTCTGTACTGACACACAGACATACACACACACACACACACACACACACACGGCGCGCGCGCGGTGGTAGCAATCAAATCACACTGACTATGGACACACGTGACCAACTGCCCCAATCAATCGACTGGCAGCGGGCACAGCAGCGGGGGCCGGCAGGGACACACACACACACACACACACACACACACACACACACACACACACACACACGTGGACGGACGACGCGACGTGACTGACGCGTGGGGGCTGTCGTGCGCGGAGCAGCGGAGCAGGGCGAAAGCAGTCGCGTGGCCGCCCCCCCCCCCACCCTGGGTCGTGACCCCTCCTGGGCCCATGCAGGCCGTGTCCCAGGCCCGGCCCTGTTTGCTCTGTACTGCATGTGCACGCCGTGGACACGAATGCAGTTATCGAGGTCCCCCGTCGCCGCCCTCCCCCCCCCCCCCCGTCCCCACGCCGCCGCCTCTCCATGACCAGCCCCATATTGATTGTGCTAACGCTGCCCTTCCTACCTGCCCGTCTCTTACCCGTTGGCAGTTGGTGCGTCTGGCCTGCGCCTGCCTAGCTCTGGTCTGGTCTGGCCCTCTGGCCTTTTGTGGACGCGTTATCGACGTGACACGTGACGCTTGCCGGCCTGTGCTGGGTACCGGCCATGCGTGGCGGAGGACGGGCCGACGGGCCTGGCCCGGGCGGACAGTGTGTTAAAGGGCAAATGCTAGTGCTAAATACGGCCCCGGGCGGCGGGCAGGTCGGCTGGCGGCACGAGACGGGACGGGACACGGCACCTGCACTAACCCCTGCGCCTCCGGCCCTGCACAAAAAAATAATTTAAAAAAATAAAAAAAGTTCTGTCCCAACCAATTTTTTCGCCATTTTTTCTGCATTTTGTTCACGCAACGAATTGTTTGCTGACCCAACGAAATGTCAGTTCTCGCAACTGACTTTATTGCTTGTCCCGAAATCGACGAACTAAAGTTATTTCGGGTAGCTGATCATTTTTCCGCGTGTGCGGCCCCCGGCATCATCGACATCGACCACGCGGCGACGACATTAGATTCGCGAAACGCGCTGCGCTCAGCTCAGCTCTCCCCGCGGGGCAAGGAAACCCGAGCCGCTCCCGGCCTCAGCACGGTCCGACGGGGCGCGGCGGCGGCGGCAGCCAGCCAGGGCCGCGCGAAAAGCGACACCCAACACGCATTGCTGACTAGCTCTATCACGAGCGCCCTAGCCGTAGCCATGACTTGCCCTCCAGCGGTCGGCCATCTCGTGCTGCTCGTCAACGCGACACACCATTGCATGGCCGTGCCCCGGCAGCCGGCGGCGGACGCACCGCCGATGTAGGCTGCGCCACAGATACATAGTGCACACGTGCGCGCGTGCGTCCAGGGCAGCCGTGGCGACATGACTTGAGGCTGCGCCTGCGTCATCATGGTTTGCTTTCTGCAGGCCAGCAGCGACGCCAGCGGCAGGTAAGGCCAGGCAAGACCTCCCCGCTGCTGCCAATAACGGGCCGGGCCCGGCCCGTCGATGAGACTATTGACCCTCGAGCATGCCCTCGAGTACGTATATACTTTCGACTCGCGGGCAACGGCAGATGTGGCGCCCCGAATCTGGGCTCTATCGACGCGCGCGCACTGGCGGGGCTTCGGCGCGGGGCCGACGGGGGCCGTTGAGGGACTCCTGGCCGCCGGGGCCGTCCCTGACGGCGGCCCGGCCGGGTTGACCTTGCCGCGGAGCGGCTGTGCTGCCGGGTATTGCACCACGCGGCCGCGGCACAGGCACTGTCATCGACACCGGCGGCAGCGGCGGCGGCGGCAGCAGCAGCAGTAGCAGCAGCACAACTTATCGTCCGTTCCTCAATTGCAGGTCGTCGGGCAACCTCAGCAGCACCAAGTCGGCGCCGGCCACGCCCGTCGGGGAGCGACTGCAGACCGGTGCCGGTGCCGCGACAGCGTCCTCGGCCTCCACCAGGTGAGACGAGATGGACGGGGTAAAAAGAAACAGACCAGCTCTGGCTGGGTTTGAACCCGTGCCAAGGAGCAACGGCGCAGGGGCCGGACCGACGTGTTTAAGTCAAGGGGTTGACGGGACGGGTCCAACCAGGTCGGGGACAAGGGGAGTGGCGGCCGCGGCCGCGGCGGGCTAGAGCCCACTGCTGCTGCAGCTGCTGCAGCTGCCCCGCCGACAGGGAGGGGAAAAGTCAGGACTTGCGCTTCAGAATGGGATGGAATGGGACGAGAGGGTGAGTAGCAGAGGCAGTAGGCTGGGCGGGCGGGATTGAAAATAACCCGACCCTCGTCTGCCCCCGCCCCCTCCCCCCCCATGGGAATTAATTAAGAGCACTGAAAATTTAGGGTGCTCTGACGCTTTCGTGTTCTCGATCAGTCACTTTTATTTCCCGTGAAACACGCCTCATCCCAGAACGCCTCGCTGTGTGAAGGGGAATGCGCGAGCCGCTTGTCTTCGGAGACCTTCACCTTCACCAACCACTTTCGCCGAGGATGAGGGTTGAGGAGGGCTCGGCCCGGGAGGCACACGGCACACGCGTGCACACCTCGCCGGCATGTGTTCTGTGTGTATAGGCGGAGGGCCACGGGCGATGCATAAACAGCGTCAAAAATGTGGGAGGGGCCCAGCGGCCCAGCGCCCCCAGCGGCCCTCTTCCTGTTCTCTGGCCGCGCCGCACCAAAGGCTTTGTGCCACACGATGGACATTCCACCGCGTCGAGAAGGCAGTGGCAGCGTGCCCTGTTGAGATTCTGGCCACGGCCGCGGGGAAGGTGTTCTGTTCGGTAAGACGAGGTGCGAAGCGTGCGAAGCGGCCAGTAATGCCCGGAGTATCGGCGGCTTGGGTTCCGTCTACCAACTACGTGCGCAGCAGCGGCAGCAGCAGCAGCAGCAGCAGCAGCAGCAGCAGCAGCAGCAGCAGCAGCAGCAGCAGCAGCAGAAGCAGCAGCAGCAGCAGCAGCAGCAGCAGCAGCAGCAGCAGCAGCAGCAGCAGCAGCAGCAGCAGCAGCAGCAGCAGCAGCAGCAGCAGCAGCAGCAGCAGCAGCAGCAGCAGAAGCAGCAGCAGCTGCAGCAGAAGAAGCAGCAGCAACAGCAGCAGCAGCAGCAGCGTTTGGGATGATCGTGGCGCGCCGTGACGTCCCGAGGCGCCGTGTGCCAATGCCAAACATTTGCTCCAGATACGCGGCGCGGTGCGGCAGCGGCGGCAGTCCGCCTTGTCAGTATGCCGCACCACCAGCGCCACGTGCGTTGTTGTGTTGTTGTCGTGAGGCGGTGCGGCGGGATGGGCGGGAAAAAAATGAAAACGACGCCTGCTGGGTAGACAACCCCGACTTGTGTACATGCACGCGTGTCATGCGGGCTGGACTACCCCGACACTCGTAGGCGCTCCCAGCGTCGCCGTCGCCGGTTATCGGGGTACGCGATGAAATAGGGCATTTCGAAGAAGGTCCAAAACGGAAATGAAGAAGAAGTCAAGAAGAACATCAGCGTAAATAAAACGGGGTTGCCGTAGCAGATCTTCGCCACTGTGTCAGCCACGGGCCAACGTCAAAAATTTGGAGGCGTAGCATCACGCTGACGATGTCACGACTATTGGGTAGGGTCACACGGCGGAGACTTGCTTCGCGCGGCCCGAAGATACGCCTCCTCTGACCGCGCGGAGCAGTTCTGCGCTGCCTGGCCTAGCCAAGTGGTGGCCTATCGCCAGCGAGAGTGTAGCCTCCAAATTTCTGACGTTGACGACGTGGCGGAGACGCTACGGTAACCCTTATGATACCCGCGTTTTGTTTCCGCTGATTTTTTTCCTGACTTCTTCTTCGTTGCCGGTTTGGACCTTTTCCGAAATACCCTATTCGGGCGTACTGTATGGTGCTGCCACGCCACGCCTCCGATGTATCGAACGCCGCCGTTCAGCTGCTCGGCGCTCCGCTGCTCCGCGCGCGTGCACGGCACGCACCACTTAGATGGCGGGCGCTAATGTAATGAGACGTATTCCAAGTAGATCGTCGCGTCGCCATGCCGCCGCGGCCCGGCCTGGCCGTGCCCTGTTCTGTTCTGTTTCGGCGGGAACGGCTACGGCTCTCAGTCCACGCAGAGCCGCGAAGCGTCGCCAAGCGCACGTCCGTCGTGGTGAGGACGAGGCACGGGGCACACTGGACAAGCACCGGCGGCAGCGGCAGCAGGGCCGGGGGAAAGAGAGAGGCCGACGACGAGGGGGTCGCCGCCCTTCTCTCTCGCTCTTTCTCTCTTCTCTCACCCTCCCACGCGCAGCCATGCCGGGCTGCAGCGGAGTGATCCCCTCGAAAATGCTGGTGCTCCTCAAAGGCCAGACGACGTGAGTAGTACGAAAGGGGCGCTGTTCTGTGTGGAAGGGAAAGGGAAGGGTCGTTCGTCTTTTATTATTATTATTTTTCTCGACGGGCTACGCGCACGACCTTACTTGTCAACGTGTATTAGCTGCGGCACAGAAAATTTCCCATACCGCGCCGGGCCAACTACGACTTGTTTTCAGGTAGGCCGCCCTCGCCTAGTCTATTTCGGGAGCCGGCTTTAAATCAGTTTACCTTCCCTCCCTTCTGCTGATGAGAAATAACACGGGAGCGCAGAGATAGCGCAGGTGATAAGTTTATTCCGAGGCGGCGTTGGGATGACAACTCCGACACCCCCAGCGCGGCAGCTCCGCCAGCCCGGCGCAGTTAGTTCTACACTCGAAGCCCCTTACTGGGTTCTTCTTCTTCTCCTCCTCCTTGTCTCGCAGCGCATCCACGATCGCAATAAGCCTCTGGGCGTGGATAGTAATCAGCAATCTCTCCCCGCCCGCCTTGGCGTGAGAGAGAAAGAGAAGAGAGAGGGTCGCCAAACAAACCGGACGCGTTGTTCGCAGGGGAGACACTCATGGACGCGCCTCGCGTGTGAATTTCCGTTTGCTCTGCGAAAAGTGACTCACGGTGCTTTTCTCCCTGTCGAGGCTCCGGGCTCTGGCTCCGGGCTCCGGGGCCGGGAGAGCCGTTGGCCCGCGCCGCGGTTGTTGCCCCCGTTGATGCACCCGCATGACGGTCTTGCGTCCCCAGGCGCCGCGGCTCCCGGCCCGTCGTGCGTCATCCGGGCCACACAGGCAAGGACGACGACTACGACGACGACGACGCAGGTATCCGTCGTGACTAGTGGGGAAATCAAGAGGGATTCGCTCCAGGATTGCTGCAGGAAAGGGAATCGCGCCGCAAACTTAACTGTGAATTGCGTATGCGAAAAATCGCGATTTCTATTTCTTTCATGCAGCACTTTGTGGGAGCGGAACGTGTTCCGCCGTCGTCTAAGGGTGCCGGGTGCCGAAAGCGGTTCCTTTCGCGGCGTTGCCGCAGAGTAGAATTATTGATGGCACACTCACACACACACAAGCAAAGGCCGGCCGCCACGGCCACCGGGCACGAGAATCACCTGCTTGGCCGACGCCGGCAGACTTGCAGCCGGCGAGCGGTCCGAAACGGTTCACCAGTCCAGGTAGGACCGGCACCGGCAGGACCAGCGTTGCGGTACATACGCCAGGCCAGAATACCAAACTCTGCCGCCAGCTTTCACCCCGAACAGGACCAGGCACGCGCCCTGTACTGGACCTGCGGGATCCGGGCTCTCACGGCGCCTGCGAACCGTCGGGTAGGCAACCGGCGCGGGCACGAGACGCCGCTGTGCACCGGGCTGCCTACCCTGACGGGCGGGGTGAATGGGCGGTATGGGGAGGGCTTGGCTGGGTTGGGCTGCGCTGACCCGGCCGGGATGCAACGGGGCGCTCCCGGTTCAACAAGTAGCGGGAGGGATGGACGGGGCCTTGCCAAGACACGCCGCGGTGCCGGTGCCGGTGCCAACGCCCGCCGGCCCCGCCCCGCCCCTCACACCGCTGCGTTCCGGCGGATGCAGGCAGGATGGGACGACGCGGCCGCGTCCTCCGCGCGTCCTCGGTGTGTGCTGCCTCCTGTGTTCTGTCCTCGTCCATCCCGCGGGGGGCGTCGCCGCGGGCCGCGAGTGCAACAGCGACAGCGACAGGCCAATCCCGGCGGCCCGGCACCAGCACAGAGACAGGAACAGGCAAGCGGCGAGGGGGGGCCGGACCAGAAGAGAACCAGGCAGCAGAGTTGGCTTTTCTCGCTTTGCGGGCGGGGCGGGGCGGGGCGGGGCGGCGCGGCGCGCAGAGGGCCCAAGCCACCGCGGCCACGGCCCGAGCCAAGCAGCGGAGACCGCGCGCCGCTACGCCGGTACACGCCATGCGAGTTGCCGTTGCCGTGAGTCGAGTCGGGCCCAGCCGCGGCCCAGCCGAGAGGGGCGGAGGCGGGGGAGGGAGGGGCGGGGACGGGACGGGCACACCAGCCAGCGCCGCGGCCGCCAGCCCATGCCGCCAGCCCGTCCCCGTCACCGCCAGTGAGCTGCCGGCGGCGCTCCCGCTCGCCTCGCATCCGGACGCTACGGCCCACGGCCCCGCCAGGCCCCGCGCGGCCACCACTAGACCCCCCCGCGACCCGGACCGGTCCGCCTTGTTGTTGGAGTTGCTATTGTCGGCGTGGTGCCCGCGCGCAACGCCTAGTGTCGCGGGGTCGCTAGCTTGGTGCCGTGTTCCGTGTGCGTGGGAGAGAGAGAGAGAGAGTGTGTGTGTGTGTGTGCGTGTGTGCGTGTGCGCCAATGTGAATGTGATGTCGTGATGTGACGGACGGCCTGTCTGGGTTATCTCCTGGGCACCGGCCCCAGGGCGCCACTACTGCACTCCCTGCCCCGCCCACCCGCCCCCGCGCCTGCAGGCTGCCGCCTCTGCGGCGGAGAGGAAAGACCCAGCAGAGCCGGGGCTGAGGCCCAGGACGCCGACGGCCCGGCGGCCGCCAGTGAGTGGACCTCGGCGATGGGATGACCAGCCAGCAACGTCGACGCCATGCCCACCGCCACCGCCAACATGAAGATGCTGTCCATCTCCATCCCGCGGCCGAGCAAGACAGTGGACGACGCGTCCTGGTCGTCCACGTCGCCGTCGGGGAGCCCCTTGTCCCTGTCCGGGTCGGGCACGGCCTGCTCCGCGCCGTCCTCGGCCCCCGTCGGCAATTTCGGGGGCCTGACGGTGTCGCCGTGGTCCTTCGTCCGGGAGTCCAGCACATACCGCTCCAGCACCAGCTGGGCGGTGCGGCGGCGGCAGAGCGCGCAGGAGACGAGCTCCAGGTAGGGGAACAGAACAGGGGAACAGCACGCGGCAGGCACCTGTTGACGGCGGAGTCAGGTTTAGGGTGCAGGGCAGGGGCAGGCGGCTGGCGGCAGCGCGGGCCACGGCCGCGGGGGTCGACCGTCGACATGCCCCGGCCCCGGCTGGCTCCGGCCCCGGCCCCGGCTCCGGCCCGGCTCGGCCCGACTCGCTCTCAGCCGGTTGTTCGGTTGTTGGCTTGACGGGTACAGCAGCCAAGCCGAGCCGAGCCGAGTCGAGCCGAGCCGAGCCGAGCCGATTCGTTAGTGGAGAAGAAAAGTCGGTCCGAGTCAAGGCGGCCCGCCGAGCCGAGCCGAGCCGAACCAAATGCCAACAAACGAGGACACGACAGAGGCAGCTGACGGGTGGACCGTCATAAAGTCACGACGTCAACGACGGCGGTGCGTGCCCCGCGCCACGCGTCCTCGAATTAACATAAAAAGAGCAAGAAAATAGGCAAAAATAGCGTCGCCACACTCGGGTGCAGCAGCGTTACGTCGCGGGGAGTGACAAGCGGTGACAAGTGCGTGCCGCCCCCCCCCCCTTGCCAGGGAGAGTACATACCGTTGTGTCGCCTGCTCACCGAGAGAGAGAGAGAGAGAGAGACAGAGACAGTGAGGGGGGGGGAGAGATATTCGCAAAACGTAATTACTAAGGTCGTAGACCCGGTCCAAAGTTGAGTCAGCCCCCCCCCCCCCCCCCTGGCCACCCTAAGGGTCCAATCTATGCGTCATACACTCAAACACGGAGCAACTAATTTTATAGTTAATTTCCAGACAAGCAGTAATTTTCTGTTCTCAGACCTATAATTTTGTTGGGGGGACTATTGGTTAGTTGAACCAACGGAAATGCAGTTGCTTAAACGAAAAAGTCGAAAGTAGGATGCTCAAACGAAAAGGTTTGTTGTGTGCAGCAAAAATGTAGTTTTGCTCGGGCAACGCACGTTGGAGCAACTAACTTTTCGTTGGTGCATCTAACAAATAGTTCCCCCCCAAACAATATTTTAGTTCTCATAATCAAATTTGCTGCTTTTCTCTGGAAATCAACTGAGACATTAGTTGAGAACACTGATCTTTTTTTCTCCGTGTACGCATGTGCACCCTCTTGTCTCGTGACGCCGTAGGGCTTAAGCAACACGTAAGCCCGTCTCGGACACAGTGGGTCTCAATAAACCTCATGACACAATCAGGGAGGGTCCAGGGTTCACATATTGAGGCGGACACAATTTGGGATAAAGCACTTTGAGAACATTTATTGATAACGTATTCAGCATAGATTGAAGACCCTCCTCGCGGAGGTGGCCGCCTCCTCGTCCATTCATGTATCGCTCAATAGCCGTATATGCAGTGAACGGTGGGATTACAACGTACAGAGAACAGAACAGGGCGTGCGGTGCGAGAAACTCGGTGCGATCTTATCAACACGGCATACAGAGAGGAGAGGAGAAGAGAAGAGAAGAGAAGAGAAGAGAAGAGAAGAGAAGAGAAGAGAAGAGAAGAGAAGAGAAGAGAAGAGAAGAGAAGAGAAGAGAAGAGAAGAGAAGAGAAGAGAAGAGAGGAGAGGAGAGGAGAGGCGAGTGGAGACCTTGCGCCCGCGACCTGTTCATGCGGCCCGACCCGACCGCTCACAATAACATGCACATTGTTTTCCACCTAGGCAGAGAATGATATGGGACTTAATCTTGCTAATAAAAAAGAGTGTGCGAGAGAGAGAGAGAGAGAGAGAGAGAGAGAGAGAGAGAGAGAGAGAGAGAGAGAGAGAGAGAGAGGAGGGGGAGAGAGAGAGATAGGGGGGGGGGGGGGAGGAGGCCTTCCAGTTGCTGATATAGGATTCCATTCCAAAAGGTGGTTGCGTAACGACACGGGCGTGCCTTGTGTGTGTGTGTGTGTGTGTGTGTGTGACCGACCTCTTTTTCCAAGTGGAACACCCCGCGCCGCGTTCGCCGAGCCGCGCCTTGTCCCGTGCCCGTGCAGGTCGCCCGTGCCGCATTAGTTTTCTTTGGCCGGTGCGGTGCGGAGGGGAAGGGGTTGGGAGGGGGCGAGCCGAGCCCCGCTGGGCTGCATCCATACGTGAGTGGGAGTCCCATTCATTCCATCAGCTCGCGATGATAATTCGGGGCGTTGCTTTTTCTGGGGCACAGGGCCGCAGCCACAGCTGCAGCTGCAGCCGCAGCCGCAGAGAGCTCCACAGTGGCTGTGGCGGTGGGCGCACAATGAATATGTCATTGACTCGGCGCTGTGCGCTGTGTGAGGTGAGAGATGAACTGGAGGCACACGTGCACACACGTCGTGTGATGCGGACGGAATGACGGAAACCGGCGGCGGTCAGCAAACGACGACGACGACGACTCGGTGTACGCGGACCAGAAGGAAAAAAATAATTTAAAAAGGCGGAGGGGATAGTGAGGGTAACTCGCGCAATCGCCAACAGCAGCGCAGAGCGCAGGTGGCTCTTCTGCCCCGCCAGTCCCGTCCGGGTAGACAGCCCGCTGACCGCTGACCGACCGGGCCCCAGAACCTATCTCCTGCTGATTTGTGAAAATTTCTGCTGGGCTTTGCTTTGCGGTCGACGCGCGGGCCAAGCGGTGGTCAGAAAATGCTGGTCATCTCCCCCTCGCCCCTCGGCTTCCAGGCGTGCGAAAGTGCCTCCCACGACACAAAAGCGCGCGAAAGTTTTCGCAAACCAACACACCCCCGGTTGTCCTTATTCCCTATTCCCTGCTCCCCGCTCCGTAAGCACAAATCGGCTCGGCTCGGCTCCGGCGGCGCGGCGCCAGTCGACGGGACAGGATGGGACGGGAAGTCAGTTCTGCAGCGCCGCGCATCTTTTTGCCGCGTTCCTCCTCCCTTCTCTTCCCTCCTCCTCGCTGCGCCGGGCGTCGCTTCCTCCCCTCCCGCGCCCCGCTTTACCCCTCACCCCGCCGCGCTGCGCTGCGCTGGCTGCACTACCGGAGAAGTGTTTTGCAACCGAGAGTCGCGCATCGCATCGCATTGCGCATCCATGCCGACAGGACCGGACCCTACCCCGGCCTCGGCCTCACCACGCCCCTCCCTATCATGCCAGGTTTATCAGCGCGGCCCCGCCGCCACCGACACATCGGCACTGCCACCAGACTGCCCCTCGGCCGTCGTCCGCCCAGCCGGTCGCTGTTCGTTGCGACAGATCGTGGCTGCTGCTGCAGCTGTTGTTGTTGTTGTTGTTGTTGATGATGATGCTCGCACTTGTCCTCTCGTCTGATTCAGGACTAGACCCGCTCCCCCCCCCCCCCCCCACACACACAGGGTCCAAGAGAGACGGCGAAGCCAACAACACCCTGACCTAGCCACTTGGAGACTTGGAGTCGAGTTGAGGAACGAGCAAAAAAGGAGGGGGGGGGGGGGGGGGAGCGCCGCTAGAGGGACGAAGTGACAGACAGGCAGGCAGACAGACAGAGATGATCCAGGGTGAGTCGAGAGGCGCGGGGGGGGTGGCGGTGTCATCAATCGGGCGACAATAACTCGACCAAAATGTAGCCGCTGGCTCTTTCCAAGATACAGGCGCGGATCCAGGAGCCACTTGTGGGGGGGGGGGGGGGGGGCAATGTACCACTTTTTGCCTACTTACAGGTGAAAAGTTCGGCGGGTTGCCTAAATTTCAGGCGCCCAAAGGGCGCCTTGGTAGCATCTTGGGGGGGGGGGGGGGGGGGGCAAGACCCCTTTTGCCCCCCTTTGTATCCGCGCCTGCCAAGATAGCGGCCAACACAAATGAAAGATAACCTCCCCCGGATGGGATGACCACGGCGAGTTGGCCGCGTCGTCGCGACCGCGCGGACCGCAGACTGCAGACTGCGGGCCAGGCCGGATCGGCCACCATCGGCAGACCTATAAGAGCTCCGCGCGCGTGTGTGTGCGTGTGTGTGTGCGTGTGTACGTGGAGTTAGTGACCTCGACGTCCGCTCGGCTCGCGTCCACCGCCGCTGCAGCCTCTGATGCCTCGATGGCTGCATGTGATTACCATGCACAAGGGCCCCCCCCCTCTCTCTCTCTCTCTCTCTCTCTCTCTCTCTCTCTCTCTCTCTCTCTCTCTCTCTCTCTCTCTCTCTCTCTCTCTCTCTCTCTCCCTCTCCCTCTCCCTCTCTCTCTCTCACTCTCTCTCTCGGATATTTGCGCGGGAGAGGAGAGATTCACACCTCTGGCGCCTGGCGCCACATAGGTACAGTGCTGTGGCGCCCTCGTCGGAGATGAGTAGTGTAAACACGCACACACACACACACACACACATGCACGAGGTGGGAGCAGAGGAGTATAGCCCCTGGCCGTGGAATCTGAAAAAGAAAGCGCAGCAGCAGCAAGGCGCAAGAGGACACAACAGCGGAAACAGAGGTTTCTATGCGCTATCCCATCCTATTCCCTTCATCTATCTCTATCCTCCCGATAGAGCGCGGCGCGGACATTACACATTCATTTCCTAAGGTAAAGATATCGCTTCGTGCTCGGCGGTGGCACTCTCGCCCTCACCGCCACTGCCCGTATGTCCCAGTGACCCATCCCTTCCGTCAGGCTAGAGAGGCCGCTGCCAGCGGAGCCCAGCGGACGGCCAGTGCGTTCGACGGCCTGCCTGCGCGGACGAACCGCTGGCACGGATGTATCGAGGACAATGAGCGCAGGCAGCAGCAGCAGCAGCAGCAGCAGCAGCAGCAGCAGCAGCAGCAGCAGCAGCAGCAGCAGCAGCAGCAGCAGCAGCAGCAGCAGCAGCAGCAGCAGCAGCAGCAGCAGCAGCAGCAGCAGCAGCAGCAGCAGCAGCAGCAGCAGCTTGTCTTGTGGCGGTGGCGGTCGAAGCGCCAGCCCAGCTCACACGAGTGCACCGAGCGCCCGAGCACCGCGTCCCCTGCTAAATATGCAACAGGAGTCTCCGCTCCAGCCCAGTCCCTGCACGCCCTGCACCCCGAGCCCTGGCCGCGACCACCGCCGTCCGTCCGCTGCCGTCAGCGCGGTTAGAAATACGCAGCTGTGCGGGGCGGCGGGGCGCGGCGAGGGGCGGCGCGGCCGTAAAATGAAAGGGAGATTCGGCGGGGATGCGCTGGGGCCGGTGGCAGCCGGGGCGCCGTGGGGCGGAGGGCGGTGGCCGACCGCTGCTGCAGAGGGGGGTCGATGTCCGACGCCCTCCTCGTCCCCAGGGTCCCCTGGCGATGTGCGCTGGCTGCTGAGCGTCAGCCCGACGTTCATGGCGGCGGCCACCACCACCAGGCCACCCGAATCTCCTCTGCCTACCGCGAGGCCGACACGGCCGTCGCTGCCAGGATGCAGATGGCAGGCAAACCGATCGATCAGAGAGGACGATCGCGGCTTCCTTCGGCTGCGCTGCCGGCGTCTCGTTCCCATCCGCTTGATCAATCCGCATTAACGTGAACGTCTGCATCAGCTCGATGGGATCGGCCGCCGCGATGGCCGCTCCGGCCGCCCCCGGTCACCCCTGTCCGCCTCCACCAACGTCCGTATCCCCTCCGGGGATGGGGTCTGGGCCGGCCGCTCTGCGTTAAATGACCTGATCAGTTGACCGCACCCCCCCCCCCCCCCCCAAGGCGGGGCGGGCGTTGGGGCCAACACCCCCGCCGGTGGCTCCTCCGGCCGGTCACCGGGACGCGTGTTTACCCCGCGGATGGAAATGGCTTGGTGCGAGCCGTCAATACTTGCCTCCGCCGGAAGCCCCCGGCCCAGCCCGGCCCAGCCCGGCCCCCGCCACCTGCAGCGGAGGACGACGGCAGTCACGGGCGTCGCCGTTAGACGCGACGCGTGCCACGCCGCACACCCACCGCTCCAACGGCGCTGCAGTAGCCGGCAGCCGCGGCCTGCATACCAACCTCCGCTCCGGCCGCCCCCGGTCACCCCTGTCCGCCTCCACCACGTCCGTATTCCGTACGGACTGAGTCCCCAGTCCTCTCCCACACCCACAGGACGCCACGTGATGTGATGCAGCCCATCACAGAGTCTGCCGAGCCCTGCTGAGCTGAGCCCGGCCCGCAGTGCCGGCTGTCGTCACGCAACATTGCTGTTTGTCGCGACGCTTATGGGATTATTAATAGTGTAAGGCCGCCGCCGCCGCCGCCTTCACCAATTCATGGCCCAAGCGTTATCGGCGCCACGCCGCGGCCACGCCCACCCCGCAAACTCCTTTTCAGCGCGGCTACGTCCCTGCTGCGTGTCCTCAGTCAGGTCCCGAGCCCGAACGACACGGGAAGTGGGTCAACGGTGGGGCCGCGATCTGTCACACATGTGACAGTCGTGTGACCGCCGTGTTACTGCGGCTCGCCACACTTGGCCGTGCCACGTCGCGATTCTAGGCGGGCGACGCCGGGCGCCTGCGAGAGTCGGGGTAGGCCAGCCCGCACGGCACGCGTGCAGGCATGTGCCGAGGTTGCCTACCCTGCAGGCGCTCGTTGTGCTCACAAGGGAGGGCCACCAAGTGTAAATTAGCAATTTGGCTCATACTTTCAAAATCCATTGTCCTATCATGGTCCTATCATAGGAATGAATGACCGTTATAGAGTTTTCGGCGTAATTTGATTTTTAGACCGTTTTTAGGAACATCAAAAATCAAAAAAATTCAAAAAAAAATTGTTTTTACCAAAAAGTTTCTCCTTTTCATAAAAGTCGAGAAATCACAAAATTTTCCATTTTTGAGACAATTGTTTTTTTTTCTTCTTCAGTAAACCCGCGTACGGGACTTGTAACTTTTTTTGAGATTTTCAGAAAAAAGTGCGATGTACGCGCGTTTCTTCCAAACGGCTCATCTGACGAGAAAAATGAATGGAATTTTTTCTCTAATCACGATCTTCACCTTATTTTCTTTTCGTGTTTTTGACTTCTGCAAAGGTGTGGGCTGTTACAAAGCGCTAAGAAAACCGTTGTCAACAGTTTTCTTTCAAATTGCTAATTTACACTTGGTGGCCCTCCCTTGTCAGACTGGCTAAATCGGGATCGCTCTAGCGACGTTATCGTGCACGTGCTTCATGGATGATGCCTTAGTGAGCGGCGACGCGGCGGCCGAGAGGAGTGTCTGACGAGGTGGAGGGGGGGGGGGTGGCGCCGTTGAGGTCTGGCGACGGCACATGTGCGAGGCCACAGGGGGCGGCAGAGGGGTGGCGTCGTCGCTCCGGGGGTGGCCTCTGCGTCGGCTCGGGTCGGCTCGGGCGGCCCGCCGCAGTGTCCGCCGGATTCCGTAACCCCGCGGCCACGACGGCGGCCCGCTCCTCCGCGTAGAGCCGCCCTGCCCTCCTGCCCGGCGTGCTGTACGGCTGCGCACTGTATTCGCCGCTTGACCTACGGCTTGGCCCCGGCCCCGGCCCCCGCCCCGCCCCTCGGCCCCTGCCCCTCCCTGGGCCCCCGGCCCCCGGCAGGATAGGAGGAGGGAAGACAACAGCTGGGAGGCGCGGCCACGGCTGCTCTTGCTCCGATCGAGACTGGACCGAACCGGGCAGCAGCGGCAGCGGCCTGACAGAGTGGCCTCGAAACGATAACCGCGATCACCAGGCTGCCGGGCCGCCGGTCCGTATACTCACACGCACACACGCACACACGCACACACGCATACGACGCACACCCGCAGAGGGGACAGGAGGTCCAGATCGGGTGCCACAAAGCAAGAGAGGGGCCTCAATGTGCCATAGGAGCAGATATACGGTGTTTGGTTGGGTTCGAAAGTGTTGTAGTTGAATGTGAGAGAGGGAAAAGGGGGATCGAGCGGCGATAAGGTATATAGTATACCAGGTGTATCATTAGCCCCGGGCAGTTTTGGTTTTAGGCAGTCCCGCAAAGCACTATCTCCGTCTCTTTCTAGCTCGGCCAGACGCGTGAGACAGAAAGAGACGGAAATAGTGCTTTGCGGGACTGCCTAATACCAAAACTGCCCGGGGCCAATGATACACCTGGTACAGTGCCGGCGGAGTTTTTCTTTTTGTTATTTTTTCCCACCTCTGACGTCGCTTGACGCCATGATGTTTTGTAATGACCGCGCTGTGTGTGTGTGTGTGTGTGTGTGTGTGTGTGTGTGTGTGTGTGTGTGCCTGCGTGTAGTGATAGTGGCCGATGGCGGGCGTGACGTCTGCCAGCGTCCGCACCGCGTGCTGTCTGTTGTCTGCTGTTGCTGTCCCGCCGTCGGGGCGCTATATCTGCCATAAGCTGCCGCCATCTGTTCATCCATTTCCCTCTCTTATTCTCTCGTCATTCCCGTATCTGGTCCGGACGTATTCCGGTCTCATATTGATCAAATCATGTTCTTATTGTGTTTCCCCTGTCCTTTCTTCTCTTTTCTTCGCTCGCGACCGAGCCATCGTGCGTGCGCGGTGCGTGCCGTGCCGATAATCCCATCTAATCTGCGCGCCACACTTTGTGGTGTGGCGGAAGCGGTGGAGACGGAGGGGAGAGGACGGGACGGGACGGGATGGATGGGGATCGGTGTGGAAAGTGCCGCCGCGGGGAGAAAAGAGAAGAGAGGGCCTTAGGCTGAGACTGCCTTAGGCCGGCACTGACCCATTTCCTCGAGTGCCACTACTGATACATACGTGCTCTGCGGCAGCCCCGGCAGCCCCGAGCCCAGCACTGGCCGGCAGACGGCCGGGAAGTGTGTCTGTCTACCGTCCCACCCGGACCCCGTATGGAATTCCCCCGGCCTGCCCCGCGACTGGTATCACCCCGCCCGTGTGTCCGTGCCGCGTGCCGTGCCGTGAGAACTCGGCGTTGGCGTTGTCGGACCGCTAAACGGAGATAGGCCGCGTCGCCTCGCCTCTCGCGCCGCGTACAGCGTACCGCCCACCGCCCGGCCGGATGAATGGGCTAAACGTTTGCGGAAGTGCGGGGCGCTGCTGCAGCAACAGCAACTCGAGCACGGGGTACCAACGCAGGGCGGACCCCGGGCGGACCCCGGGCACCGGGGCGACGTGGCCATCTCCCCCTCTCCCCGCTCCGCCCCTCGTGCTTGCCCCACAATACTATAGTAGTCGTTATTTGTGTGACCAATCGATGCGCCTTCTCTCTCTCTCTCTCTCTCTCTCTCTCTCTCTCTCTCTCTCTCTCTCTCTCTCTCTCTCTCTCTCTCTCTCTCTCTCTCTCTCTCTCTCTCTCAAACTCAAACTCTCTCTGTCTGTCTCTCTCTCTCTCTCTCTCTCTCTCTCTCTCTCTCTCTCTCTCTCTCTCTCTCTCTCTCTCTCTCTCTCTCTCTCTCTCTCTCTCTCTCTCTCTCTCTCTCTCGCTCTCCGCCCGCACCGGCGGGGACCCCGTCGGACCTAGAGGAGGAGGAGACCGTCCAGGACATAGACGGATGGCCGCCCGCTGCCGGAACGGAACGGAGCAGTGCGGCGGCATGCGCACTCGCGGCGCCTTCAATATTTTATTCCGTGAGGTCGATGATGTTATGCTCGCGCCGCGGGCCGAGGCGAGGACAGCGGAGCCGGGCGGGTCGTCCACTGGGAACGCCTGCTTTATTAACTAGCGCCGATATGTTATCGACAGCTGAAGCAGTCGATCTGCGCTCGCTGTGGCCATGCTATGGCGTTGGCGCGTACAGCGGCGCCGGCCTAGGGCTGGCCGAGCTGTGGCCTCTGGCCGCACGGTCCCACCTACTTCCGCCGTGCGTTCAGACACAACGACGGCGGGCGTCCAGCCAGGCCTGGCCAGGCCCTGCGCCGTGAGTGAGGGGCGGGGAGGGGGGAGCGGGGGCTCCAGGGCCGCGGGCTGTACGGCAGGCTCAGGCTCTGCTCAGGCTCGGGCTGCTGCTCCACCCTCCGTGCCCCACTCTCCTGCCGACCTCCTGCGCGCAATGTCAAACTGATCAGGGCAGGCGTAAGGCGGGCCATTGGCGGCGGGGCCTAGCGGGGCACGGTGCCTAGCCTGGACCGGGCCTGGACAGAGGCTGGTCGGCCCCAGTGCCCAGCCCTGAGGCCGCCGTCAGCTCCTGTGACTGCCGAGCCCAACTGGTTGACCGCCCTCGCACACTTGCACCACACACCACACCTTTGCACACGCACTGAGGCGGCACCGCGCCGCACCCCGGGCCGGGCCCGCCCCCCCCCCCCCCCCACGTTCTAGGATGATCCGACGGACTTTGGTCGCGAAGGAGGTGCGAATCGGGAGCGTTCGCTCGGTCCGACGCCGATGGTGCACCAGATTCTCGACCCAAACACGCGTCTCGAATGCCGCCCAAGGCAGTGCGCCGCCGCGTTTGGGCCTGGCTGGCCTGGCCTCTCACTACCGATCCTCGTCGGGATCCTCGCGGTACGTCCTCAGGTGGCGCCATGGGGGGCAGAGGGCAGCCGAAAGCGACGGCGAAAGCGCCGCCCGAAGGGACCCCCGAGGGGACGCCTGAGGCGTCGCCGAAGGTGACACCCAAAGGGACGCCCCACGGGACACCCAAAGGGACGCCCCACGGGACACCCAAAGGGACGCCCCACGGGACACCCAAAGGGACGCCCAAACGAACGCCGAAGGGGACGCCCAAGCTGCTGCGCCTGATCCCTTCGCTCTCCTGCCCGTCGGGGGACGGCACCGCGGCCGCGTCCACAAGCAACACGTCCGCGTCGTCGCCGCCGGTCGATCCGCGAAGCGATAAGCCGCCCGCGGGGGCCGACGGCGACCTTGTCGGCCGGGGCTTCTGCAGGAACGGCAGCACTCGGTCGCTGCCCTTGCCACGGCGCCGCAACCTCCTCCCGCTGCAGCTGCCGCTGCCCCTGCTGCCTCTGTCCAGGGAGAAGTGAGTACTGTGAGCTCCGAGCGTCTGCACGCAGCAGCAACAGCCTCCAACCTCAGCAAGTCAGCAGACGTGAACGCGCACCCTTCCCCGGCAGGCCCTTGGCCTGGTGCTGCCCTTTCCCGCCGCGGGCCGCGGGCGGAGCCGGGCGGAGAGGAGAGCTCTGCCGGGGGGGGGGGGGACGCGTTTACGGCGCCATTATAAGCGCAGAAAGGAGGAAATAAAAATAGGTGGGAGGGAAGGGCTGCGCGTGGCAGTTGAACAACAACTGATAGGCAAGCGCGTAGGCCCGTAGGCCAGGCCTGGGCCAGCCTTAGCCGCGAGGGGCGTGGCGGGGCGTGGCCACGCTGGCACGGACAGCACGCAAAGGCATTCCCTTCCATTAGTCCTTCCCTTCCGCTCTGCCAGCTCTGCCAGCTCTGCCAGCTCTGCCGCTGTCCTGGACTCGCGACTCTTGCCCGCTGCGGAGGTGAAAAACAAACTGAAGTGGGACAAGTCCGTCCGATACATCACAGATGGAGGGTGTGGGCGGAGGGAGTGCAATGAGCAATGCTTCCGACTGACAGACAGGGTTCCCCATGCGTGTGATGTGCCATCTCGGCCCAGGAACCGTTCAAGAACCACGTAACACGAGGTACACGTAGCGCGGCGGGGAAGTGCGCGGCGTGGAACCGTCTGTGGGAATCAACCCCGCCGAGCCTGGAGTGACAGGGAGTCTATACTCCAGCCCGCGCCATCGACAGTTTGCTCCAACAGCACTCTCGCAACGGTCCAAACAACAACAACATCAACAAATGAAATTTTGAAAGAAGAAAAAAAAATCCACGTGGTTACATGTTGCGGGCGCCTTTGTGTCGCCTCTGGTTTCTCGTTTCTCCGGACACGTTCTTTGAAGATTGAGCGTCCTCCATCCAGCTGCTTTCGACAGTCTAGCAGTCTAGTATTCCTTGCTGCACCTCCTGCTCTCACACTGACGTTTTTTTGCTGTTGTTGCAGGCGCCGTGCCGCCGGGACGCCGACGGTGGCTCCGTCTTCGTCCACCCCGACGCTAGTCCCCCTGCCGTCGCCGGCCACGTCCAAGGCTCGCCACAAGAAGTTTCACCGGCACTTCGACAGCGTGGCGCCCGACGAGCGAGTGCTCAACTGTGAGTGGTTCTGGATTCTATTTTTAACAATCCGGGAAGAGAGGGGGGGGGGATATCAGGGTGTTGTTGTTGGTGGTGGCGCAGCGCGGGCTTTGGCTTTCATCTTTGATCTCTCGCGGCGCGGCTGAAATGATAAATGAGGAGTCTGTTTTCCTCCTTTCTTGCGTCGTTGTTTCCTCCTTGCCTCCCGTTCCTGCCAAAGGTTGTCATTACCAGCCGCCACGGACACCACCCCCAGCACCCCCGGCACCGGCGGCACGGACTTGAAAGTGCCTCGCCGCCTTTTCTAAGAATTCATACCGCCGGGCCGGGTTATATACAACTATTACAACACGCCGACTGACACGTGAAGTCAGGTCGTTGTCGCGATAGCAAGTGTGCCATGAAATGACTCCGTGTCCTTTCCGCATTCTAGATTATTCCTGCGCTCTCATCAGCGATATCCTGCTGCAAGGACACCTCTACATTACCAGTAACTACTTCGCCTTCTACTCCAATGTCTTCGGCTACGTCACCAAGGTGAGCAGAGGCAGCTGCAACATGATGCGTCCGAGGGAAGCTTGCGATTACGTTCGACGTCTTTCGGCACGCGGCAACACAGCAAAGGAAAACTACTGCCATTACGTAGGCTGCGTGCCACAAAGACTGTGCTGTGTCCTCTTCGCAGTGTAGCGGCGTATTTAATCTGCAAATTCATGGGAGGGTCGCTCGAGAAAAGTGCATGTAATTTGCAGACAGACTCGAATCGCGGTTCATAAAAAAAAGGGGTAATAAATAAAAAATAAATTAGTTGGGGGGCGCCATATTTACGACGGTTGGCATTATTCATGCTATTCGTGCCGTCGCGTACAAATCCGTCAGGACAGGAGGACGGCGGCGGCGGCGGTGGCGGCGCAGATCGGAGGCGGACGGAACGCCGAACGCTCTGCTCCGCGCCTCCTTTACCACTTTGTGTCTTTTACTGCCCGCCTCGCCTTGTCGCTCTTACGTTAGGAGCGCCACGTGCACATACGAAGAGAGGACTCAAAGAGGAGCGTCACTAGGGCAAAATGCAGTGGAAGCGGTTCAAGTTACGGGTCTCGGGTCGTGCAGCCGGGACTGATAGGGACTCGGTGGATAATGTGGTGATGTGCGGAAATGAGCAACATTTGGTGATTCTACCCTTCTGCCCTTTTTGCGCCTTTTTGCAGCTCCTCATCCCCACGGCGTCCGTGCTCAAGGTGTCCAAGGAGAAGACGGCGCGCATCATCCCGAACGCCATCGGCGTGGCCACGTCCGAGGAGAAGCACGTGTTCGGCTCGCTGCTGTCCAGGGACAACACCTACAAGCTCATGGTGCAGGTGTGGAAGGCGGCGCTGGGGCCGCCTCCGCACGGCCCGCACACCCCGCAGCTGCCCGCTGCCCCGCTGCCCAAGGTGAGGCTGGCCTGGCCTCTGACCCCCTCACCTGACCCGACCCTGACCTGACCCTGACCCCGCATCGCGGGTTCGAATCCCGGCGCGCGCAGTATATTCGGTATTCAACGCGGCGACGAGGCGACGACCTGAACCCGAACCCAGCCGAGTGTTTGCGCTCCACTCAGACAGCAGGCTGCCGTTGCGGAGTTTGTTTTCGTGGCGCTCCCCCCCCCCCTCCCCCCGCCAACCCCACCCCCTCGTCCGAGTCGCCCTCTCCACCTTCACCCCCTTCACCTTCCTTCCCGCGCGCTGCAACAGCGGCTCCCATCATCGTCATTCGGACGAATGCAGCGCCGAGGGTATTTCTGTCCCGCGTTTCGAATCGCGTCCCGTCGCGTCCCCACTTGCAGCTTCCTCTTCCTCCGTGTTCGAGTCGGGAGCCGAGGCCGAGGCGTGGGCGGGGGCTGCCCCGTGTCACCCGTCCGACCCGACCCCATGTCCCTCCCTCTCCCTGAGCAGGCGCGGATCCAGGGGAGGGGGGGGGGGGGCGATCGCCAGAAAGCGGTACATCCCCCCCCCCCCCCCCCCCTGTGAGCTGCCCCTGGAACCGCGCCTGTCCGTGGGTTGGTTCTGGCTCCTCGGTCAGGACAGTTCGAAGCGATGCCGATGCTGATGCCTTCTCCCTCTCTTTCTCCCCGCAGGACCTGAAGGACGAGGTGGACTCGGCCAGCGTCAGCGGCGACGTGCTCCAGGAGGACGACGACTCGAGTCTGTCAGGGGACGGAGGGCTGCCGCCGGTCCCCCTGGACAAGACACCCGTCGTGAAAGGTACGCGTCGCCTGCAAATGCAGAGCCCGAGAGATACTTGGGCGACGAGGGACAGTTTTTGAGTGTGCACCCAAATTCGAATTAACTAAAAATCGTCTTTTTTAACAAACAACAACTGAAAATTTGCCCCCCCCCCAAATTTTTTTTTTACAAAGAATTGTATTGTGTTGCCCCTTGCAGCGGCCTGCAAGGTGAACGTCACGTCGGCGTCCAGCCCCGCCGCTATCCTTGGCCCGGGGGTGGTGCTGGGGGCGGTGGCGGGGGCGGGACCGGCCGAGGGCCTGAACTCCGGGGCACAGCTGACGCAGCTGCGGCGGGGCTCGCGCCAGACCATCATCCTGAGCGTGTCCACGGCCCTGGTCGCCTTCCTGTTCCTGTCTACGGCGTTCCTGTTCCACCGAATGTCACGCATCCAGGACCAGTTCAGAATACAGACAGGGTAAGCGGCCTGGCCCGGGGCCCCGGGAGGAATTCCCTCACCGGTTGGGTTTTTCTAGTTTTTTTACAGTGTGTTCATGTGAAAAAGTAACGTTATTTTCAAAACATGTTTTTTAATTTTGTCTCACAGGGAAAACTTATATCAAGACTTAGCTCGCTGGCAAACCCATCTCCATGCAAGATCTGCAAGCCAAGTCGAAGAATTCCTGAACACACATTTAGACCAATTAGCAAAGGTGAGATGCTATGCTTGAAGTAATGTCTTCTGCTTTTTATGGCGTTGCGCTGATTCTTATTGATAATTTATTTATCCTTCCTCAGGTGCGAAAATCATTAGAGGCCTTAACTTTACTCATAGTCAGCAATGACGATGACAGGATGCAGCAATCAGACGTGATGATGCATCATCACTCACCGTACCGAGACCAAAAACAGCAAACCAGACCGCCCTCCCCCCCTGCAGAACAAGAAGCCAAGAACAGCTAGACAGTCATTCCTCTCATCAGGAATTAAAACGTTTGTGATAGAGATTCTCTCAAAAAGTTTCTCCATTTAGTTATAAAAGTAAAGGAAAAATTTGCATTCTGAATGATGGCACTGTAAGCTTTCAGTCATTCATGCACTTGCACTTTGATTTATTTGTGATAAGTGATGCAGAGTGACACATAATTATGTTGGGTTGATACCAAGCACTCTGAAAGGCTGTGTACAGAAATGTAAAATCATTACTTGATGGGAATTATGTACTGCTGGTGATCTTAGTACTTCAAACAATCCAATGAAAATGAGAAGTGCGTGCCCACCTCTGATTACTGGATTGATGATTTCTTCAAGAAGTGACACCAAGCTTGTGATCTAATCTTATGAAAAATGTGCTCATTCTCATGTAAAGAAAGAATCTTTTCATTGATTTGTTGTACTATAATTTTAAACTGTTGATTATTTATAAATTTTAAATTATGTAAATTTAGAATTATTGAGAAGAAGATTCTTGTTTCTACCCAAAACCACAATTCCTTTTGTTGAGCATATCAGAGTTAGTAATGCTCTTTACATTGCATTATCTTGAACTTGAAATGAGAAAGAAAGTGCCATCGTAGTGACTGATAGATACTGCATACAATACCGTTCAGTTTTGTAATTGGTACAAATGTGTTTGACAAGCCTGTTTTGTTTTTATCCATGCTCAACATTGTGGTGAATGTGTTTGTTCACCTTCTAAGCATTTAGAAATTGTTTTTTATTTATTTATCGTGTCAATCATAAATCTATGTCAGATTTCAGTTTCTTATTACAACGCCGGTGCAGGTTATTCATTTATACTACAATCATTTTAGCATAATCCTAGTCAAACATTTAAATTGTTCCCTCCTACTTTTGCTTCTGGGCAGAAAACATGTGAACACATAGCAAACGTAATAAAATAAAAGTAACAAGCATGAGCCTTTAGAACTGTGATGTGCTTGAGTACTTAGTGTGTCTTATGAGCCAAAACTAATGGATTAGTAAATCTGTGGGAGGTCAAAGGGTGACGTGGCTGCCACTGAGTTTGAACTGTTGGCAGTAGGAAAAAAAGATATGCATAGTACTTCTTTGGGTCATGTGGGGAAGAGCACTGTCGCATAAGTACAATCCCTTTATTTTAATTAGTCTGCCTTCAGCAGTTATTTGTCAACATTCAGATGACAAAAAAGCACCGTGTTATTCCTGCTCATGCATGAACTGACTGTTCAGAGACCAACCTTCTTAATGTGCCACTTAAAGGGGTGGGAATTGATCTAGCAGAGCCAGTAGCCCTCTGACTCGCCAGTTTGTGATATAGGTGATTCCCTGAGTTGAGTCATCTAAAGATATTTTAGATGATATGACATATGACTAGTTCAAGAAGTGTTCTTGCCTACCTTTGTTAGTAATAATGCTAGGCCTTGTATCTTTTCTGTAGCATTTGCCTCAGAGGAGCAACTTCTATGTATGTGATATAGATGTTATTTAACACTAGGGGTACCGGGCTGGGTCATTTGACTCAAATCGCCCTTTCTTTCTCTACCACTTGAGTATTTCTTTTTTCTCGGGCCTAGGGTTTTCTGACTTTTATTTTTTTGGCCCTTGGAGCATTTTCGGCCCTTAATCTTTTTTTTGGTCGAATATTTTTGGAATAAAGGCCATGTTACCCTATGTTTACCAAAGTGGGTCATTTGACACCACGTTTTCCGCGCTTGGTGTTAGGCGATGTAAAATGAGTCTGGCGTACATGAGAAAGGTCATTGAGCAATGTTATGACACCCCTTGCAATATAAGGGTTAGGCAACCAGCACAGGTTGCCTTATTTGTCGATTCAGTACCACTCTGACGCGGATTTTTTCAACGAGCGAGAAGCAGGCGCCAGTACCTTCCCTGTACCTTCCCTGCAGGCGCCATAATATTAATTTCTATATATAGACATCAAAATTACTATTAGCCCAACCTACCTAACCTTATAATAATATTTTACTGTCACGGGAGTGTAATCCATTTCGCCGACTAGGTATAGTGTCGACCTACACTTTTCTCATTTCTGACCTTTTTTGGTAGCTATCTAACTTTGCCTAACCTAACCTAAACTTGCCTAACCTAACCTACTCGTTTTGACCAGAAGCCAATACAATATGTGGGCAAAGAGGAAAAGATAGGTCGGCACTATGCCTGGTCGGCAAAAAGGATTACACGCGAAATAAAGATCGGCCAAAAAGGGGTCGATCTACCGCCATACGCCAATTTCGTATTTATTTTTTTGCAGTGCACCTCCCAAAGTATTAATATTTTTTGTGAGTTTTTTTTTTTATAAATCGTAATAGAGTCCACAAACAACGTCAGGAATACAAGACGACACCTTTAAATCATGTTATAGGTCAGAAAAGCGCCTACGGGTCATTTGACCCACCGTGGTAAACGGAGGGGAGCGGCCAAGTCCAGTACCCCTAGTGTTAACTGATTACTGTTGTTTTTCCCTTTTAAGTTAATTTTTATTGCGCTGATCAGTGTTTTATCATTCATTTTATGTACTATCATTGTACTTGTTATTGGTTTGTCCACAACGTTATGGATGTTCACTTTCACATGTCTGTGACCATTCACATGATAAAATTTTATGTTCGTCATGTTATTGTTAGTATTTTTCTACAATATATCTAGTTGTTGGTTTTCTACAAAGGTGATCACAAGATTATTGATGTAGAGTGTTACTTGCTCATACTTAGCTGTTTGTCTAGTCCGATTGGAGTAATTGCTTGGAAATTTTGTGGGTGGAGAGACCTCCCTATGTACAGCATATGTGCAGGTTGCATTTCATGAATAAATAAAATACCATATCACATTAATTACTGCATATTTTTTTTATTGACTAAGAATGGTCTCCCAACACATAAGTTGAACATCATTATTGGTCTTCATTGTGGCTTGGTAGTCAAAATAGTACTGTACAGCGGACTGAAGAATCCCAAATTTGTTTAATTAACATTTTACTCTTCCCCTACCGAGGAGTAATAATGCACAAGATACCTTGCAGTCTCTAACTCATAGGGAACATGAAGAACTCGGGATCTGACAAACATAAGTAAACCACATTATTAAGATTTAATGCAGTGACATTTTCCATGCAACTCTAGTGTCAACTGCAATAAAACACATGTCAAGGTGCCACCTTCAATAACAATCACTTCAAAATAGATCCTCTTCCTTCAATCATAGTTTCAACAGATAAAGAGGAATTAACAAGGACATTTTCAAAAGCAGTCATCACATTTATTGTTCATGAGAAACCTATTAAGTATTAATGTCTAACCATGTAGACAAAGTTTACCTTGAAAGATATGACTTAAACAAATGTAAGAAAAAGTGAGATAGGCCGGGTACTGAACAGAACTAAGAAATAACTCATGAAGAGCAAATATATACATTCAACATAATGTCAGAGGAAGCATTGTGCATGGTAATAATTATTAATGTTGTGAGTCTACAGCACAACTTAGCCATTGCCACTCTCACCCACAACTTACAAATTAAGTCAAAAACAAATTATATAAAACAAGGTTATCACTAAAACTTGAGAACTCCTGAACAATAAATACACTGAATTCATGGGGGAGAAAATAGAAAAAGAAGTACATGTTATTTTTACTTTATTTGTAGCACTTGACAAAATACCATCACAAATTAACAAAAACAAACTAAAGGCAGAACTTTCGTTCTGAACTTCAGAAATCCATCACAACCAGCACTAAAGCAGTAAATCACCACATAAAATTTGGACAGCATCAATGGAACTGGTTTTAATAAGAATAATGAAAACCGGGTTGAGTTTGATTTATGAATAAATTTCTACTTAAAATGTACTACACAAAATACAGCCTAAAAATTCAATACACCTATATATTCTCAAAGTAAACAAAGTAACATAATATAGTAAATCAACAATTAATTTTCTACCTTAAAACAAAGTTACGCACTAATATTTACATTTCGAACAGCAGAGTGAGGATGCATTTGTATGAAGGGCAAAAATGTTGACTAAAACTTTTTCTAAAGTAAATCATTCCAGTTGTGGATGGCTGAACGCAAATTTATTGTTTATATATATATACATATATATATGCATACGAATATAAATGTAGTTTTTCTTTTTTTAGATAGAGAGAAATCACAAAACGCAGGAATAAACAATTGTTCCTTCAAATACTGCACTGTGTGCTAGAGATATTAATAGTGAAATTTACCACACAACATAATATTCGAAGGCCAGATCACACACAACTTGGCCATGACAGCCATCCAGTCATCCTCCAGGCCCACACATTACACGACTTATGCTGACTTATGCTAGGTAGCTGTAAGTATCCTTTTGTCCTTCCGTGCGCTCAAGATACTCCTTTTCTATTAGTATGTCGATACATTTCTGGAATGAGACAAAATAAAAATTTATTATACTTCCATTTAGAGGCACAGAATTCGTGCACTTAAAAAAAAGCAACAAAGCTCTCACCTTGATAACATGAACACGAGGCTTGAATCGAGTTGACAATTGATTGAGAACTTCTGCTACAAGCTGTTGGTGTTTAAGCATCTTGCGCATCTTCATGATTCTGACAATAGCTGCTTGAATAAGAAGCTTACGGTCTTCTTCAATATGTTTATGGGTGGTCTCCAATTCCACTTTCAACTCGGCTTTCATGGGCATGTTAATGTTCACCTTGAGCTTTTTGCTGGGGAAAGAAAAAGTTTAAACATAAGGTAATTAAATTACTTACACACATACCATACCAAATAAGATGAAATCTATGAAAAAAAATTCAAGATTCTAACTTACTTTCTATACTGAGTGTTTAGCTCAATTGAAGAGCTTGGTTGCAGATTAGTCTCATCATCTGTAGATACTAATAACTTGGCTTTTAGAAGAATCTGGACAACTTGAAGTGTGAACTCAGCCTTGAGCTGAGTGAATTCTTGGAGCTGCTGCAGAGTCCATGACAAACCTCCGTTGTACTGCAGGAGCACAGCCATTTGGAATGTTGATGCTTGCAAAGTATATCTAACACACATAAAGACAAATAAAAATAGTTTAAAGCACAGATAACTGATTGGTTCTCAATTTTCAGAGAACTATCACAAAATATATTTTTACCTGTTTTTAAAACAATTAGCAACTAATTCTCCTTTGGACATATTGTAAAGCCAATTAAGCTTGCGTCCACTGTGCTGAGTACCATAGAAAGTTGTGAATCTGTGAATACTTCTCTCAAGCTGCAATAAAAAAAAACAATATTAATTAGTTTTTCTTGCAAACAATATACACAGTACTTTGTTCCACATTAGAATGCAACAAAATAAGATGTACAATATTAAAGCACTCACCTCTGTAGGAAGAGAAAAACTGGTAGACTGTTGGAATGGCCATGAACCAGATGATAGGACTTGAATACTGAAGTCAATATCCAAAGGTTGATTGCTATTATTCATGTGTTGTCGGAAAGCCTCATTTAGATCTTTTGACACCCCGACGTCCTGTGAAACAGAAAAGTACAGCAAGGATTAACAAGAATATGTTACAACTCAGATTACATAGAATCTGAGATGTATCACAGTATATAGTAAGTGGACTCACCTGGAACATTCTTTGTAACTTTGAGGTATACTCAAAACCACATGCTTGCTTCAGTTTGGAGATCATAGATGCTTCAGCATCATCACTTGCAGACATGTGCTGAACCAATCTTTTGGCTAACATCTTGCTATAGAATTTCTGGAATACATCTTTGTCTTCAATGTACTTAAAAACTACCATCTGAAAAAATAAAGAGACCAGCAATGTCAGAAATAGGTCACAGAATGAACCAAGGAACAGTTAACATTATATGACAAATTCTGCATTACCACTTGGTTTAAAGTGTCTTCAAGCTCAGCCTCTTCTGGATTTTTGCTAGATTTCTTCAGCAGCAGATCACAGTATTTGGCGAGGAGCTCAGGGCTTTTACTGGAGGTGTTCGCACACTTTGTTACTGCATTATTGTTAATAAAACGTCCACATGCTTTGTCAAGAGCAGCCACAAACCCAGCTTCATTACTAAAAGCAGTTAAAACCAAGGCATTGTATTTTTTGTGCACATCAAGGATGGTATTCACATAAACTTTTGGATCCTGCAACAAAAATTAACAGTGTTTAACAATACCTAGATGGTACATTGAACTGTTAACTACATCAACAGAATTTAACTTACATTTCCCTCAGCATCTCCACACGTGTCAATGGCTGACAGCCCCTGATGACAAATGTGAGCCTCCAGCAAATGGCGTAATTCACCCAAGCCATCAGGAATTCTAGCCACCAGGTAAAACATTCGGCCCAAGTCTGCTTCTTTATCAGAATCAAGCAATGCTTGAAATTCTTGATGGAAGATTTCTAAGTGTCTCTCTATAAGTACTCTCTCGCAAGTCTTCGAAAGTCTGTCATGGGTTGTAGCATGCAGGTAGAGCTGTACTCTTTTGTGCTCTTCTGATAACCTTTGCTCCGCCTGAAAACCAACATACACATTTGTTAAGCACACAGCACACAAATATTTAAGATCTGCATGAAGATGACAAATACCTTTTTCATGTACTCTGTCACTGGATTCTGTTGCAGGAAATCTGTGCTCTCCCTGGTGTAGTATCTCTCTGTATCATCCAGGAAGACATTTTCAAAGGAATCCTTATACACTGACAGGTTGGGGCCCTTGGCTCCTGGCTCATTTTCATGCAACCCTAAAAAAATAGAGATTAACAATTTACTAAGATCACATAAAACACGCTGTCTAACCTTCTTCTTACAGAGCATGGACTCATGCAAAATATTAAAATCCACATGCAAATAACTCACCAAGTTCAACGTAGCAATTAATGACCCCACTAACAAGGCTCGTGTTTATTGTTTCACCATTCCGTTCTCTTTCTATTAACTTGAGGACTGCACTGGTTACCTACAGATGAATTGGATAGTATTCAAATTCAAATTAGTATGGTATCAGAAATATGAATAATTATGAAACACTGAAGTAGGGTTTTGCCGCAGAACATAGTAACAAACCTGTTTGTTTAACTGTTTAAATAAATTGTCACGCCATGTTACAAGAGCCAGTTGATAAATTTCATAGATTCCTTTACCTCCTTCTTCACATTCTCTCCGCACCCAATGTCTGTAGAGACAGACCATTTTCATTAAACACTAAAGTAAACGCCAAGGGAAAGAAAATTAATTGAATCACACTCACCTATTCAAATAAGAACATACGCCATTAAGCACCCTGGAGCTGAATCGATATTCTTCCCACTGCTTGGTATAAAATTGAAGGACATCTTCATCCATTAGATCTTCTCCACTCTAGCAGGATGAGAGAAACACATCAGCAACAAAATGGACCAAAGTTCAAACAAAAGAAAGGCTTTAAATTATTTTAGATAATCTGAGAGGTGGCTGAGATACAACAAAACCTACCTTGAGCAGACTGACAAGATATTGCTTCAAAAATCCCTTCAGCTTGAGATATAATTCAAGACCCACAAGCTGAGCACCTCCTGATCCCACGCCAGATTTTGTTTTGGGTTTAGAGTTGTAGGTGCGATTTGCATTTTGATGAACACTTGTACAATAGTTATACACGTGTCTGGAACCTGCAGTTAAGGAAAAAAGCTTTGGACAACACTAAGAATGATTAATGCGTATGACAAAAAGAATATAGCTGCAAAAGGATACGTATAAAGTGCCATGTATCGGGTTTTAGGCATTCCTTGCCGTTTATATACTTCTTGAATGCCTTCCTTCAGATCTCCCCATATCTGATCGAGATCTATTTGCTTCAACCCAGGGTTGCTTGCACTAGCCGTGTTGCGCGCCATGGCAAGCAATGGGTTCTACTTCCAATACCTTGTAAAGAACAGAAAACTAGAGTTAGTAAAATTATACTGAGAAAGGTTGACTACATTTGTATTTTTATTTCTGCATGATAATAAAATGCAGCACAGGTTAGATTTTAAAGATGTTCTTTAAATGGCAAAGCACATCAAATGTAAAAAAGCAGAACATAGAACTAACATGATTAGAATCATTTTCAATGTAATATCACTTAAGCTTGAAAATCATTTTGATGAAATGAAAAAGAAAATATGATATGAGGCACACACATTAACATCTAGATCAACTACATTACTGCCCCTCCAGACTGGCATTCTAAAACTTATATAAACAGGTGCACCCAGTAAGATGTATGTCATCATTGTTCCCTGGCCCTGAGTACAGGTTATGTTTGGACATACATCAAACACATAGTCGAAAAAGGTGCCAAATCATCAAACCCCACACTAGTCTCCAGAACGTATTACAAAAAAATCGACGTTGGACAAGAAAATCACCAAGGCTTGCAGCACAATGAAACTATCATGCAATCCAATCTAGGATGGCGAGTCTGGGAAGTGAAATCAACCTGGACCTGCAGGGTTACAAAGCACTTCACGATGGAAGTTCAGGCCCAAAGCAAGGTTCAAACGCTTTGAAATCTCAACGCTTAAAGGAAGACAGACCTTCCAAGGAAAATTAGAGTCTTAATTAAGACTCGAAACAGCATTCAAGAGACAATTGCCTTTTAAGGGAGGGAACGGGACATCAATCGTATAATGTATCCAAACGTATTTGTGCTGTTAAAGCGAGGCCATCGCGTAGTCTGACGCGATTGAAGATTAATCAGCACGGGATTGAAGAGTTCAAACATAGTTACCAAGCCACGAAACGCCACTAGCACAATTCCTAACAACTTCTGAAGAGCACCTTTTGTTTCTGTTCGCGATAGCCTTGTATCAACACAACTGCAATATGTTTTGCCTAGCGCTTATGCTCCATTCTTGCGTCTTGCATTATCCTCTCTACTGCTGTAAAACTGGACGTCACAACAAATTACAAAAACTTGAAGATTCACTCACACAACGAAAAAAACAGCAATTTCGAACCTGAACAGAAACGGGAAACGTGAATCAACGAGCTTGAGGGGGAAATTATTTTGACGGTGAGGGGGTGGGGTGAGGAGGGCAGGGCGGCAGGGCAGGGTAGGGGTGGGAGGGTGGGAGGAGAAGGGGGGAGGGGGGGGGGAGTGCAGCGAGGTGGAGTCGATACTCGACCTCTCGAACGCCGAAATGTCGATATCGAGAACGGTGACATGACGCGGGAAACTGGAACGGATTTAAACCACCAGGTAAAGCAAGTCAAACACACAGCCAAACACAGCGTACATACAGCCGTAAAAGGAAAGAAAAATATTGTACGCTCCGATGGTGTGACAAATACAATTTCTTTATTACAACGTTTTCTATACATAAACATCTTCAAACCGACAGGGCTCAAATAAGAAAACAAAACCCGACCATGCACGATCTTCGCCGCAGCAAATGCCAGGCTTCAGCTGCTATGGTTTCTGGGCGAACGCACATTGACATATGCTGGCCTAAATTGGCCCTCAGCCAATCAAGTGAACAAATATCCTGGGCCATCTCTGCCCTGCCAAAAATCCCTAGATCTTTGGATCACGTATTTAGATCACGTGTCGTGTGATTAATTTCTAGAGGCCTTTAGAGATACTGTAGATAGTGTGACGAAGCCTCCTCCGCCCCCGACCTCATGATAGCGCGATGCCCCCGGGCCGTCGCCATGACGCATCATGAGAGGGTGCGCCTCTGTCCTCTGTGTGTCAGCCAGGCGGCCCAGGCCAGGGCCGAGACCAGGGGGCCAGGGCAGGGTGATTGTTTTGTTGCTGCTGTGGTCAGCGTGGACGTCGCGTCGCAGGGATGGTGGTGTGAATGACGCCGCCCCTCTCACCGCCGGGAGCAGAGGGCCAGGCGCTGCGGTCCGGGGGGCCTCGGGGGGTGGTTAGCAGCGCACGGGGTGCGGAGCAGTGCGGAGGGGGAGGTGGGCCGGAGGGGGAGGGAGGGCCCTCCCCAGCCGGCGCGGCGCGGCATTCAGTCTGCGGGTAGCCAGCGTGCCGAGAGGCTGTGGCAGAGTGGAGTGCAGACGGCGGGACGGGGCTGACACGGGGGCTGACACGGCGGGTGGAACAGCAGTACCGCAACAGTTGACGTGGAGGGCATCCCCGCCCCTCCCATCCCCCGCCCGGGTCCGCCGGCGCGGCGGTCCTCAGTGGCAGGGCGGCCTTCGCGTGCGTCGCATCCTCGTCGTCAGGCACCTCGCGGGCACCACGCTGCTCCCCCTGCAGCAGGCCTCCGGGTGCGCTGGCCCGCTCGGCCTGCCCAACGACGTGGTTGACGTCCGATGGAGTCAGAGCGGTCGGAGCGCGCGCGGACGGACTCCTTGACCAGCACGGATACGCAGGGCACCGACATGACCACCCTGTCCGAGCTGTCGCTTTCGCGCTCCGGGTCGAGGTCCTCGCACAAGTCGCACCCCCACCACCCGCAGCACCACCTGCACCTGCAGCAGCACCAGGTGCCGCCGCAGCCGCCCGTGCGGAGCCCCCTGGCCCCGCCGGGATCCTCGCCCGGGCCCCCGATAGGGCAGGCGCGGAGTCCGGCGCGGCCGGCGCGGCCTCACCACTTCACGTTCGCGACGCAGTGCAGCGACCCTCTGGCGTACGCGTGCAGCGCGCAGGGGGCCCAGAGTCACGGGCTACTCCGGGCGACGGTACTCGGCGGGGGCCGGCGGGCCCCTCAGTGCGCCGCTCCGCAGCCCCCACAGCCCCCGCAGCCCCCGCACGCCGCGGAGCCCCCGGAGTCCGCGCAGCCCCGCGGGGTCGCCGTGCTTCGAGTGGGGCATGGCGGTGCCCTCGGGGGACACGACCAGCTCGAAAGGATCGTGCAAGGGCTCCACCAAGAGCTCGTCCAAGGGCTCCCCCGGGGGACCGGGAGCTCCCGGAGCCGGAGGGACGCCTCAACAGGTCGACGGACCCGGACAACAGGTGGACGGCGGCCACAGCAGCCACAGCGGCCACAGCGATCCCCAGCCGCGATGCAGGCGGTAAGTACCCGGTGCCCGTGTCCGGTCAGCCGCAGTGTCTCTATGCGAGAGATGAGTCCACGTGAGATGAGAAGTCCGCTGACGGGGCGCTCCCGGAGACACACAGAGGTGTGATGCCACTCCACCGGGCCGCCAGAGCCACCAGGCCGCGTACATAGGGCGAGAGCGCGTGTCCTCGTCCTCCTCGAGTTGACTTTGTCGAGTGGGGGCTCTTGTCCTGCCAGGGGAAGGGAGGGGAAAGGGGCTGGAGTGCTCTCCATGCAATCCACGCCGACCCACCCCGGGCCGGGGCCGGACCGTCCGGGCCCAGTTGGGGACAGGGCAGGGCGGGCGGGGTGCGTGGCGGTGAAGGCCGTGAGGGTGACAGGCCACCACCTGGGGAGACAGGGAGGCAGGCGGGCCGGGTCGGGTCGGTCGGATTGGGTCGACTCGGGTCGGGTTGGGTCGATGCTGCTGGAGTGCAAGAGGGTCAGTGCTGGAGCCCGGGCGACGACAGCTGCTCGGCCTGCTCGGCCTTGGCCTGCTCTGCTCCAGGTTCGACATGGCCATGGCCTGCACCACCTTCTCGGCGTCAGCTCGCTGGCAAGATGCAGTGCGTTGCGCTTACTCCTCCCCCTCGGCGCGCTGTCATCACTGGCCTGCTGGTGCTGCTGCCGGTGCTGCGCTGCGCCATGCCGACCACGCCTTGGGATGCTCGCTGACTGAGTCATCACTTCATCCCGGCCGCACCCCCCATACCTTCCGAACAGGTTGAAGGCGAAAGAGAGAGAGAGAGAGAGAGAGAGAGAGAGAGAGAGAGAGAGAGAGAGAGAGAGAGAGAGAGAGAGAGAGAGAGAGAGAGAGAGAGAGAGAGAGAGAGAGAGAGAGAGAGAGAGAGAGAGAGAGAGAGAGAGAGAGAGAGAGAGAGAGAGAGAGAGAGAGAGAGAGAGAGAGAGAGAGAGAGAGCGAGAGAGGAGAGAGAGGAGAGAGATTTCCGCTCATTAAACCGCGAACGCCAATAAAGCGGAATGGAGTTTTCGCCTGATTGTTAATGAAAAAGCCCCGAGGGGACCGTGGATGAAACGTCGAGTGTTTTGGTATGGTGTTGCCCGATTCCCGGTCCGCGTCCCTCGCCTGTTTTATTGTCGTATCGGGAACGTCACCGCAAGAGAGATAATGTGACCGAGGCTATTCCCCGTAGTGGGGCGGAGGGAGAGATACTCTCTGCCTTTATTCCCCCTACTGCGAACGGAGATTCTTATCGCGGTTGATGTTTTTCGGGAATCAGATTGGGAACTCTGTCGGACGAACCAGGTGTTCTAACGCGTTCTTTGCTTCCTCCACTACTCATACATGACGTAGAAGCAAAGGAAAACGAAAACGACCGAAGAAATTTTGGAAAAACGTTAGTGGCGGACCTTGAGGCCGTGAGGCACTGCGGGGATGACAGAACTGTTTGGTTTTGGCGCCGCTGCTCCGATGGAAGGCGGTGGGAGGGAATGAGAGAGGCAGAGAGGGAGAGAGGGAAGGAGGGAGAGGGGGAAGGAGGGAGAGAGACAGAGAGAGAGACACAGAGAGAGAGAGAGAGAGAGAGAGAGAGAGAGAGAGAGAGAGAGAGAGAGAAGGAGAGAGAGAGAGAGAGAGAGAGAGAGAGAGAGAGAGAGAGAGAGAGAGAGAGAGAGAGAGAGAGAGAGAGAGAGAGCGAGGCCTGACCCCGCGCCGCTGGGCTCGACTCCCTGCCCAGACCACTGCCCACGCCCCTGACATGCAAACACAAGCAAGCACCGGGAATACAAGGAATCCCATCCTCAAGCCGGGCTCAGCTCAGCTCAGCAGGCAGGGGCAGGGCTTGTGTCGTGTCAGCCGGCAGGGCGGAGGCAGAGCGCGTTCAGCTGTGTGCCGCCAGAGGCCGCCAGGGGCCGCCCCTAACGGACGTACTCCGTTCCCCGCGGCCTCTCGCATTTGCATGTTGCATTATCCTGGCGTGTCATGGCGCGGCGCGGCGCCTCGGCCCTCGGCTCAGCTCGGCGGCGCGGGTGGCGGCGCGATACGCGATAGGGCCACGGCCCCGCCCCGCCCCGCCCCGCCCCGCCCCGCCCCGCCCCGCCGCGCGAGTGAGTTTTGACGTCGTCAACTTTGTACCAGTAGGCTGACTGCGGTCGGCGCGGAGGAGCCCCGCCCCCATCCCCAGCCTGCCAGCCTGGGACCGGGAAGGGGACGGTTGGGGCGGCACCGCGGCAGCGGGGTAGCGAAAGACCAACAACCAACACCCGCGCTCCACAGGCCCCCGCGCTCCCCACGCGCTCCCCCCCCCCCCCCCCCCCCCCCCCCCCGCCTCAGGCAGGCGGGCACAGCCAGGACAGCCGGCACGGCTAGCTTTGCTGACACTTCCCAACTTCCAAGGGAGTAGCGCGGAGGAGACCCGCAGCGCCCGTACCGGCCCCGGCCCGCGCCGACAGAAGTACCACTACTGCGCCCCGCTGCAGAGGCACTCGCCATGCCGAGGCCCGAGTGGAGTCCGGAGGGGGAAGTTATACCGACTCCAGGGCCTTACGGTAGTCTGTCGCCACGAGGCGGGGGGGGGGGGGGGGTAGGATAGGGTCTCCCACGAAGAAGTAGACGCACTGGTGTGGGGAAAAAGGGGGGGGGGCTTTAAGCAGGGTCAGGGGGTGTAATCCCTTGTGGGGGCGGTCGGGCCGGGCCGGGCCGCAGGCCTACACAGGCCCCGCCGATTCCATCCCGGCCCGTTCCCGCATCGCAGTTTATCGAGAGGCGGCTCGGCTCGGCTCGGCCCGAAACTACACCTGCCAGCGCCGTCAGCGTCAGAGCAAACAGTACAGGCAGCCAGCCTGGGGCAGCCGCGCCGCGCCGCGCCGGGCCGGGCGGAGGCCCCATGTCGGTCTGGCCATCTGCTTGCCTTGTCGACCTGGCCTCGGCATCACCCAATAGCCGCCGGCCCGGCCCGGCTCGGTGGCTCGCCAGACTCCGCCGGAGCTCAAATATTGCCCGAAACATCGCCCTCTGAAGTGGACGGGGCACGGGGGTCGGAGCTGGCGGCCCGTGTCGTAGATCAGGAAAAAAAGCACCAACGGTACACGCCCGTAGACGCCCCACTTGGTGCGGTCTCTGGGCTGCCTACCTACCGTCTGCTACCGTCTGGCGTGCGCTCGTCTGCAAACCTCATCGCTGCTAAGCTCTGTGCCTTTACCTCCTGCAGGTCCACATCCGACCTGACGGACCTGGCCGAGGAGAGCCACGGCGGCGGCCACGGCTCCTGCATCACACCGACCTCGCTTTCGAGGCCGTCGTCCAGGCCGTCCTCGAGGCCCTCCTCGCCCTGCGGCCACCGCCGGTCCGGCTCCGTCAAGGCCAACCAGGGCAACCTCGCCTACCTGGCCTCGCGCCGGGGCTCAGGGGCGTCCCAGGCCCCGTCGGGGGCTACGTCACCGGCCGCTTCCATGGAGGACGTGGGGCCGCTCAACTTCAGCGCCAACCCGCGGCAGCGACAGAGGCGCACTTCCAACTTCCTCGAACTGCCAGGTAGAGGCCGCGTCCAATCTGCACGTCCGAATCCCCCGCCACCTTACACCGCGAGCGCCTGCAAGTGCCAGGGTAGGCCAGCCCGCACGACACGCGAGCGTGCACAAGTCGTTGGTTGCCTACCCAGCAGGCGCTCTCCGGCGGCTCCCAGTTTCTGGTGGGGGTTGGACTCGGCCGGGGGCTCCATTTTTATCGAACCGGGAACCCATTTGCAGAGAGAGGAGCTGCGTCGTAGCTCTCCGTATTGACGGCCTGGAGGCTGTGGGCTCCGGCCGGCTCCGGCCCATGCCAGCCCCACGTCGTTGGCCGCCCCCAGCGCCGCCCCCCCGCCCGCGGAGGGTGTTCTGCTCCACCTAGGGCGGGTCGAACTGGTGCCGGGCCTGGGCTGGTCAAGCATGGCACAGTTTCTGTTCCCCCTCTGATCACCGCCCTCACCGAGGCCCGGGGTCGAGGCCCACCCTGCTGGCAGACGTGCTCGTCGAACTTCTCGGCGGCCACTCGCCTTGCGAAGTGCGCACTGCGGCACGGCCGGCGCGGTGCGGTGGAGTTGGCAGCGGCAGGGAGCAGCTGCGGCTTTGTTTGACCAGTGGAGGGTCGGACCAGTCGGGCCGAGTCAAGGACTGTCTCCTTATCATATCCCAGGGGACCCGAGGGGACCGGACTCGAACGTCGCGGTCCGCAGGTTCGGGTGGTGGTGGTGGTAGTAGTGGTGGTGGTGGTGGTGCCAGCGCGCCTCGTATTCCCCCGCCCTCCTCTGCCCCAGGGGGACGCCGTGCCTGTGCCCCTCCCCAGCCCTGGCCCGCACTGGCCGCCCCTCCAACAGACCGTTAAAAGTGGGAGAGATGGGCCTCGGCTAATACGTCCCTCCCACCCAAGCACGCCGCAGCCCGGAGCCCGGAACTCACGGCACTTCCTCGTCGCCTGATAATTGCCAAAACTGTAGCGTTGTGGCGACTACCTGCAGCTGTCATCTGCAGCCGTGGACTGAAGGTTGAGTCCAAAATATTTTCAGCTTTGCTTTCGTGGTATGAATTTTTACTCGTGCCTACTTCTTCCTCTGCTCTTTCGTCCCGTTTGTCGGCGTCTCCGTAGCCGCCTCGGCAAGACCACCTGCCCTAGCCCCCCGCGGCAATACACATTCCTCCCCTTCCCCCCCCCTCACTCCTCCTCATTCGGAACGGGCTTCTTTTTATTAACATGTAGTAAAACGGCACGGCGATAGACGATGGGGTCTCCGCGATGCAACGGAGGGCGGTTTGTGGGTGGTGGGCGGTGAGGGAGGGGACCATCCCTGCCCCCCGGAGCCCCCGGCGCCCCCGCATCCCCCCCGGACAGAATGACGGAGAGCCCCGCCTCTTCGTTCGTATAGGCGGCCGCAGAGGGGCGCATTGATAAACGGACCATATATTCCAATCAAATCCGACAGCAGGTGACGTATTGAAGAAGCGGGACACTCTGCGGGGCGCCTCTTGTTAAAGGGGAAAGGGGGGGGCAGGGGTGCGACAGCAAGCAGGACACAGACTCCGCCCTTCGGCCTCAACTTGAATGCCCTGCGAGCAGAGAAGTTGAACATCGACAGTCCAGGGACAACAATTCTCTTTGTGTCACCTCCCCCACGGGACAATTCACTTGATCGTGGACACACACAAAAAATTGTAACCGCATACACGCGTAGTAAATAAAAGTTTAGTAGTTCAGACCATAAATTTTTAAAGCGTCCCGCCTCCATTCCATGTCGCTCCAATGCTATTTTATTTTAGAGGGACGCAGATCGCGAGCATTGAGCACACACAGCGGGGTTGACCGGGCAAGTTGACTTTAC